>CP092880.1:17248553-17270180 GCA_030710605.1 Cordylochernes scorpioides | reverse complement strand
AAATAAACCTAACGTTCCAATTGAAATACCTAATATTATTTTGAACCCAATAGTTTAAATTAAGATATTAGGCATAAAATTCTCAAATCATAAAATAAAAAATAAGATTGATTTCACCCCACCTACAACGATATTTTGTGTAGGATCGTAAGAATGTAACATTTTCTGTTTTCATTTTGTGGAAAGTTGTGGGGAATAAATACTAAAAAAAGAATAATTTTGTATAAAATAATTATCAGGCCAGTTCTTACCTATGATTCAGAAACATGGTACGAATTTATAAATGAGTCATGCAAAGAAAATTAAATTATTCTCAATATCAAATTCTTCTTTGGGTGAGCAGTGCCTACAAAACTACAACTTCCAACTGCGTCCATAGTCTTACGAACATCCCCCTTCTCACAGATTATATTGAATCTAAAATAATTAAATATGATTTGGCTCAACTTCGATAGAGGATCAAAATACTTATAGACCACATTCTCCAAGTATATTTAGATCATTTTTAAGTGCAAAAATGAATGAATTATTTCTAAAAACAAATGAAACATTCCAATGCTTTTTTTCCGTTTGGAATTCCAACATATTTCCGCTCCAATTTTTATAATAACCAGTTTATAACGAACCATGAGAATATTAAGGGATTTTTTTTATCAAAAATTGGAGCATTGAAGACTCTAGCTGTCATTGTGGCAACGAATTCCAGGACTGAAGACACCTACTGCTGGAATGCCCACTCTTCTTCACCGCTAGACAACAGACAATAAATAATGTTGTAGATCTATATCAATTGGTAAATAGCAGAGAGAATTATCATAGGTTTAACTATTTTTGTAGATATATTTATGATTATCTTTCAAACCTGAAAGGTTCAGGTTCTTAATATATATTATTGTTTCTATTTTTATTTTTTATTACTTTTTTTGTATAATATGTTTATAGCTGTTTCTGTTTAATAAAATGTAAATCGACGCAATTATCCCTAGCCGGTATATCGCGTTTTGTGTGTTCAAATAAAATAAATTTGAACAGGAAGAGTTTTTAAAAAATTACTTTTAATATCAATTGATAAGAGTTTTGTTTGAAATATATTTTAAAAAAACAATGCAAATTCTCTCTAAAATACTCCTAGATGCAGAGTCAAAAGAGAGAGATGTCGTCCTCTTACTGGAGAGCAGCTAATTGTTAAAAAGGCAATTTTGGCAATGAAAACTTCTTTGTATAAACGTGTTTTGTAGCATTAGTGTTTGTTTATGGAGGTTTTACTGTATTACATTTGTACATTGAGGGTATTGAGGGTTGTTTTTACATCACGCCAATACAATTATTACTTCAATCAAATATAAAGCTTTTATTGTATTACAATAAAACTGTGATATATAAACATATCTATGGAGTTTATTACCAATAGCTTGAGATATTGCTGTGGCCACCTATACACGTGGCACAACCTAAGGCTCAATTTAGCTAGCTGCAAGGTCACAATCTAGCTGCTACATATGAAGATATATAGAGACTATAACTCCGCCTTTGCCGGTCCAAGCCAGGATGAAAAAGGAGCAGGGGGAGCAGTAACAAACTCGGTAAAAAACCTGGGCTCAGCTGGCCCGGCTGATAGTACCCTGTAAGGGCTCCTAATCCAGGAATACAGGATGAGCAGCGTTTGTACTTCATGTTAGGAGCGGCTGCAAATGGCATCTGTTCCTCATGTCAGAGACGGCTTTCTTTTGGAGCTAAGTCGGACTGCCAGTGAATAGTGCTTCCAGTCTTAATGACAAAGGCAGACGCATTCTACTTCACCTAGTGTGGAGATAAGAAAGAAGAAGACATATGAAGATAAAACATTAAACATTCTTGCTGCTTTAAAGAGAGAACAACTTGTCTTACCTTCTCCTTCGCTTCTTCTTCCTCCTCCTCCACTTCTGACTTGTTCATAAGGGAGAGGGATGACGGCAAGGAGGAATTTCTCTGTCACACCACACTACTGTCAAAATGTGTCCCCCTTGGTCACTATAAAACAGTCAATATGTGTCCTCCTGGTCACCACACCACACTGTCAATATGTCCCCTCGCCCCCCCCCCCCCCCCCTTTCTCTCCGTGGTAATCACAGCCATTATATTCACCCCTTGCTAGGACACAAAGCTGAATCCATATGCCCTCCCAGCTCTGAGCTGAGCTCCCTAGTTAAGCCTGGAGACTAAACACATAAGACCTATAAATAACAAAAAATAAAAGCTTCCTGAGATGAGTTTCTTTTTTTATTGTATACTAGCCGAATGACCCTGGGCAACGCCCAGGTTTTACCTGATTAAATGTTTTATTCAAATACTATTCGTTACAATTATAAATTGACGTCGTGGATGTCACTCTTGTGAAACGTCCCGCTCCAAACTTTGTGTGTTTTTAAAATATAAAAGTAAAAATGTAAATTTTCACAACGATATTTGAAAATATTTTGTATATATTTGTATAATTTTGATTTTTTATTTAAATATATTTTAAACTTAATGTATACATAAAATGATGGCAAGTGATTTCTTGCCCCTACGCCATCATTACGTCACTCAAGGTCACCGTTGCCCCACGTGGTCCATCCTTCCTCAAATTTACTTTTCGAAGTTACCGCAGTGAGGTGCTGGTTGTGAGTGAAATAGGGAAAAATGTTAATTATTTGTTAATTACTTTAAGGATATTCGAGATAGAAGCCTGAAAATTTGCCTATAAGTTTTTCCAGATTCACCTCTATTATTGTGTTAAAATTTCAGCCAGATTAGTTACATATTGTTAATGTGTATAGCATGCATACATATATTACATACATACATTACATTACATACACTTATGCACTGACTTTTATATACAGGGTGATCCAAAAGTCTTGCACAACTTTAAAAATTAAGGACTATGCGAATATTTGCGCCAGAGCAATGCGGTAAACACCATTGTGTTCAGGATGTAATGGGATTTTTAGGGCAAATACACTGGTGTCCAAAAAATAAGAAACTTTTGTTTTCTAATGATATGTTTTAAAATATACAACGCTAAAAGCCTAAAAGGTAATTTAATTAGGTATTTTAAGTCGTAGAATTTATTTATCGCAACCATTCGATTCGGTAAAATTGAAAATATGCATATTTTCGCTTGTCTTTATAAGTGTGCTATTTGGCGTGTCATTTACCCCATCTAAGAATTGTCCAATTATAATTTTATTTTCTCCTTAGTTAATTATGAGTTTACGAAAAATTTTAGCAGATGATTAAAAATGGAGAGCTGTTGGGAGAATGGAGGCACGGCAATCACAAGTTGAAGTAGCAAAATGGCTAAATATGGATAAATCTGTGGTCAGCAAAATATGGAAACAGTTCATTGAGACAGGAACCATCAAAAGAAAAGATGGTTCTGGTAGAAAAATAAAAACAGCTACCTCTGAAGACCGTTACCTGGTCGTAACTGCCAAGCGCCATAGGGAGATGACAGCTATTCAACTCTCTAATGAACTCTCAAGTGCTACTGGAACGAGAATTTCAAGATAAATTGTTTACCAAAGGCTTCACGAAGGTGCTCTTTATGCAAGACGACCAATGGTCTGTATCCCTTTAACCTCTGCTCACAGGAGAGCCCGTTTGAATTGGTGCTTGGAACATCACGCCTGGACTCATGATCAGTGGGCCAATGTTCTCTTCAGAGACGAGTCAAGATTTAGTTAAAAACAGATTCTCGACGAGTTTCATCTGGAGGGAGTCTGGAACCCGCTATCATCCCAGTAACATAAGGGAAATAGACAGTTTTAGAGGGGACAGTCTCTTAGTCTGGGCTGGCGTCAGTTCTAGCAAACGCACACCCCTCCACATTTTTTTCTGGGGGCACTTTAACTGCCCAAAGGTACAGGGACGAGATCCTTGAGCCCTATCTAAGACCTTATAGAGATCAAATTGGTCACAATTTAATTTTTATGGACGATAATGCTCGTCCGCATAGGGCTAGGCTAGTCAATGAATATCTCCAGAGTGAGAATATTCGAAGGATGCAGTGGCCAGCCAGTTCTCAGGATTTGAATCCAATAGAGCATGTGTGGGATGCTCTAGGGAGGCGTATTGGAGCTCGTCATCCCTCTCCCAGAACCCTCGTTGAGCTAAGAACTGCTCTATTGGAGGAGTGGGGTTTACTACCCCTGGACCTCCTACAAAGCCTGGTAAACAGTATGAAGGCTTGCTCTGAGACCTTGATAGCTGTTAGAGGTGATCATACTCCCTATTGATATCTTATTTCTTTAAGATCTGGAACCTTAGCTTTGGGTATGTTGGTAATAATTTGCATATTTCATAATTTCAAATATTTTTTTTATTTTCATATAGCTAGCCAAATTCTCCATAGTTTAAACTATTTGTATACTAAATATTATATTTGTTAATAAATTAGCTTTTGAGAAATTTCAATATTGGTTAAGTTTCTTATTTTTTGGACACCAGTGTATTTAAAAATTCGAAACTGATCGACACGTATTTTTCCTTTTTGAATACCAGGAAAGAACCCTAATAATATCAAATGATAAATTAATAAAACACCATTTCGCCAAAAGTAGAAGAATTGGATGACGATTTTTAAATACAATCCGAGATATGTAAAATAGGTAAACGCAAATTAGAACATGTAGCAAAAAAAATATATTTTAGATGTGGTTTTGTGAAATAGATTGAATGTTTGAAAAACACTGCTGAAATCAATACACGATTTTTTGAAATTCTATATACAGTTACGAGCGTCATGCGTTCTTCATCTCTGTCACCGTTTGCCTTTTTTTTTTTTTTTTGGAATGGCGCTCTCCTATTGGTTCGCTACGATGGCGCCGCCACTGCGCGAGACACTTTGCCCCCCACTCGCTTTTTGGTTTTTGTAACTATTGTGTTGGAGCGGGTCGCTCCTTAAATAAATGCATATATTAGTTAATAACTAAATGGAATCCTCTCTTTCTTTTTCCCAGTGAGAGACGCCTACGGAAGCCAACAGTACATAGACAGATAAAGCACATAGGTTATAGCTATTAACTAATATATGCATTTATTTAAGGCGCCAATTTATAATTGTAACAAATAGTATATGAATAAAAACATTCAATCGGGTAAAACACGGGCGTTAATGATCCAACAGGTCCACGTGTCTAAATTAAAACACGGGCGTTGCCCGGGTCATTCGGCTAGTGTTAATATAGTACCAAAATTATGATGGCACTACTAATAGGATTTCTTGCTATAAAAATGTATAGTATCTTGACAAATTGGCGAAACTTGACTATTTAACTGGAAATTTGTCATGATCCAACAAATGAAATAAAGAGGGAGGCTGTCAAAATCTATTTGCCATACTTTATTCCACATATCCTATGGGCTTGTCAAATGTTACCATTGCTTATTATACTGTACACAATTTTTAAAATGTGTTCCCTCAAAAAAAATCATTTTTAGGTAGACATTTTGTGTTGAATAACGTGGTAGTAAAATCATTTTGTATTATTAATTTATTTTTTGCACAAAATTTCTAAAGTTAGGGGTGTACAGAGAATATTCCTTATGCTATTTCTTCTAATGAGCGAAAAGCAATAAATTAAACATAAGGGGTAAAATTGTGTGTACCAGTGTTATTCGAGAAGTTACAGCACTTCGGTCTGCACGGCATAATATAAGATGTGAGCAAATGACAAACCAAAAAATTATGGTTTACAAACAAAAACATAAAAAAAAGAGTCAAGATGTGAGGATAGCATTTATTATCCCCATAACCCAACACAAAGAGCTGCAAAATATTGGTAAATCATATAATACATGGCAGCTTATATAACACAGGAGGTAACTGCCTTCCTTCTTACAATCCTTGCTAAATGTGGCGCCCTTCATTCTCAAACACCGCCTGCAGACGATAGATGACAGATTGGACAGCATTAAATAACATATCTGTTGAAATTGATGAAACGTGCCGTCTGATAGAAGCCTTCAACATGGTCAATATGGTAGGCCGGCATTGATAAACACGCGACTTTATTTACCTCCATAGTCAAAAATCGCAAAGCGTCAAGTCTGGTGATCTTGAAAGCCACTGGTGTATAAAGTAGCGACTTATCAAACGATCTTCTCCGAACGTATCTTTCAGCAATTGTTTGTCACCGCGAGGAGATATGAAGAAGTCCTCCATCTTGCATGAATGTTATTTCGCCTAGTACTTGTCTGTCCTGTAATAAGGAATAACCTTTTTTCTCAAAAGTTGAACATACCGTTCACCAGTTTCAGAAACGGTTTAAAAAGTTCTTCCATTGATTTTTTCGAAGAAAAATGGCTCAATGATAAAAGAAGAAGTGATTTCACACCAAACTGTAACTCTGTGCTGATGAAGTGGCATTTCTCTGAAAATCCTAGGGTTTTCTGTTGCCCAAATGCGGCTGTTTTGAGTGTTAACTTCTCAGTTTAGAGAAAAGTGAGCTTCATCTGTCCACAGAACATTCGACAGCCAGTTTTCATCAAAATCAATTTGCAGGAAAACCCATGCCGCGAATTCTTGACGCTTCTCAAAATCGTCGACTTTTAGCTCGTGAAATCTTTGAATTTTGTACGGGTATTATTCAAGAAAAATCCTTTCCAAACTGTTCCACACAAAGTCCCCGTTTGTCGAGAAACTTGTCGAGAACTTACTTCTCCATACATGGATAACATTTCAATAGCTTCAAAATTCTGCGAAACTGTAACAGCTACAGACTCGCATGGCGATGATCTTCAACTACGAGGTTTTGCTTCCAGAGATCTAGTCTTCTCAAAAATTTTATCATTCGCCTTAGAGAGTAGCAACTCATGGGTCCTTTACCGCTTCGAATGCCTTTGAAAGTACGAAATGCTCGTGAGGCTTCAGTAGCAGATTCTGAATTGCATTAAAAAAAATCAGCAAGAGTGCTTTATCCTGTAGTGACGGCCTTTCAGAGTAAAATAAATTATCAGCGATAGATAAATAATTTTCAAATTAATTAAAATAAATATAATCGATAATGAGAGAGAGAGTTGAATTGAAGAATTAGATATTTATTATCTTCGAAATTTAAATCGCTGAGAGGATTCCTGCAAAACGCATCTAAAATATATATATTTTTTGGCTATATGATTTAATTTGCATTTACCTATTTTACATTCTCGGATTGAATTTAAAAATTGTCATCCAATTCTTCTACTTTTGGCGAAATGGTGTTTTATTTATTTATCATTTGATATTATTAGGGTTCTTTCCTGGTATTTAAGAAAGAAAAATACGTGTCGATCAGTTATATTTTTCAATTTATCAAACAATTAGGCCGCTGAACTCTTATTCTAGTAGAGCGCTATCTAGCGAATAAATCGTAACTAAAATCAATATCGATTTTTTTTCAATATTTGTCCTAAAAAATCCCATTGCATCCTGAACACAATGGTGTTACCTCAATGCTCTAGTGCAAATATTCGCCGAAATATTAATTTTTGAAGTTGTGCAAGACTTTTGAATCACCCTGTATATAGGGATTCTTCTCAAGTTCCAGGTATCACAAACCCTACTATGGGAGTACATGGCAAAATAAATCATAATCTTCAAATATAGTATACTAGCGGACGTACCCGGCTTCGCCCGGGGTTTTACCCGAGTAAAGGTTTGTCTAGCGAACATTTGTTAAAACAATTCTCTAAAAACTTATTTAAAAAAAAGATATATTTTGATAATTTGAAACTCGTAAATTTGAATCTCTCGATAAAGTGAACATTTTTTCCCGGTCCCTGTGTGCCGTGTCATCCTGAATTTTGTCTTTCCTAATTTATCTAGTGAACATTTTTTCCCGGTCCCTTGAAAAAATACTCGATAAGTTGAATAAAATCAATATTAATTGGTTCCCTCGGTAATTGGAAGTTAAAGGAATAGTATCTTCGCCTTGGAATTGTATCATTATTCTTGTCTCAAATAAATTGCCGTGTCATCCTGAGATAATCTTACTTTTGATAAATAATATTTAAGATAACAAACTTAGTGATAAGAAAACTTGTTAACATCGTCACAATGGGGGCGCTGCTTGCGAGTTAAATATACAAATCTGCAAATAACTCTAAGGATATTCAAGATATTCATGAAATTATTTTTCAAAAACCTTCCCGGTGATATACCTAATAATATCCCAAAATTTCACGGCGATTGGATGTATGGTTTTTGAATCTATAGAGTACAGACAGACAGACAGACATTCAATTTTATATATATAGACTAGACAAATGACCCGGCTTCACCCGAGAATTTCCCCGAGTGCAATTTCCTTCAGAGTGGAAATACATTAATAATAAATAGTAGTAGTGCTATAGAATAATATTGGTATAGTATTTCAAAAACATTTTATTGATATTAGCCGAATGATTCCGGCAACGCCCTGGATTTACGCAAGTGCATTTTCCCTCCCCGATTGTGTATGCTGTTTTTATTGTGTTATAGCTGACCCGGCGAACTGTATTCCGCCATAGAGGCATAAATAAACAGATTTTGGAATTTATTAAGTTCAATTTTTGTTTAGGAATTATAAATTTAAAAAATCAAGTATTTTAATGATTCTTTTTTTGTTGTTTATATTGCACTCTTCAGTTAAGCACCTTGTGATACACGACATTTTTAGTTTTATTATTAGACGCAAAAACAAAAAACGTAGATGGTCTTCCGACCCGTGAACATGCCACATATAATTGACTATGGGAAAAACATAGATTTTCCAGATTCAGACCACAAACTTTGAAGGATTGGCCTTGTGATTCGTTAATGGTCATGGCGAATGCAAGATGGATCGGAAATTGAAGTTGTTCAAACTCAAACGATAAATATCGGTTGGAATCTTCGGGATCCTCGGAATGAGAACTTCCTCACCTTCGGATTTTCCGTTGAGTATCGTCGCGTAAATTACATTGTTCCTCAATTTACTTAACACCAAACGCGTACCGTTGCAGAGTTTGGGTTGGTTTATGTTTCAAAGTATGATTACTGCGGAACCAACTTTTAGGCGTAAATTGTGAGGTGGTAAGCCAGGCACATCCAAGGAGTTTAAAATTTCAATTGGATAGCTGGTGGCTTCATCTGTACTTGTTACACAATCAATAGATTTAAATGAATGCATTGTTCCAATGATCTCATTCTGAATTATGTAGTTGAGGTCATCTACATCTTTATTCTTAGCCGCTAAAATTACTGCTCACTCTACCATTCACTATATTTGTAGTTAGTAATGATGCTAGGGAATACTTTGTTAATAAGTTCGTCTTTCGATGAGACAAAGTTACAGAAATTCTGAGGAAATGAAATCAATCCGCTTGATTTGTCGAAAGGTACTCGACCATTACGATACTCAGCAATTTCTCAGAGAAATCTTTACCAGATGTATCATTAAACAATGCAATTCTCATGTTTGTTATCAGCTGAAGTTTCTTCACATAGCACCATAGATTCGATTATTTGAGGCAAGTGTTTTTTTCGTCGGCAGCCGTAGATCTTGGAATTACTGGCATAGTTTGGCGGAAATCGCCAGACAGTAAAATCATTACGCCTCCAAAACATCTCGAATCATTGCATAGATCTTCTAATGTTCGGTCAAGTGCTTCTAATGCACGTTTGTGTGCCATTGTGCATTCGTCCCAGATGATGATTTTAGATGCTGATGAAACTTTGGCCATTGCGGAAGTTTTTGCAATATTACATGTTGGTGCTTCAATATTTTGAAAATTTAACGGCATTTTTAATGCTGAATGAGCTGTATGGCATCCTCCTAACAATTTGGCTGCTATTCCAGAAGAAGCAACTACAACCGCAATGTCTGATCTCGTACGAAAAGTGGCTAAAACTACTGACATGAGGAATGTCTTACCAGTTCCACCAGGGGCATCCAGGAAATATAAACCACCATTTCCATCATCAATTGCTTTCATTAATGTATTATAAACTTCCTTTTGTAGGGGATTCAATAGGGGTACATTCGTTTGAACTACTAAATCTAATTTATGGTGATCATATTTACGTTCTCGTTTCAATTCGCTATTAAAAGCGTCATTCATTTCACGATTTGGCGCTGGCCTTCCTAACCTGACTAATAAACTACCGCACCTGAGGTAACACATGTCTTCGATCAAGAGTAAAGCCCGATTATGAATCTCCTCATTCATCTCAAGTTCGGGATTCAAGCCGCAGTGGCAGTCGGCAACAACCTTTTCTCACCCTAAAGCGCGCACTGCTGACGTCGACGCCTCGCCTGATCAGATGACAGCCAGCTTCTTGCCTGCCGGTCTTTCTTATTTTTTTTATACACAATTTAAAGCTGATATTTTAAACAATAATAAACAGATGTATTTATTAACAAAAAGGAGAAATATTTCTAACAAATTAAGCTTTATTTTTTAGCATGCAACCCGTGCTCGTGGGTAAGCCTCGTTGAGTGCGTGCTCGCGCATGCGCCTCTGATACATCTTTATAAGTTAATGTATTTGACAGTTTAGCCGTTCTTGACGTGGTTGAACGGGATAAAAAGTATCCTATGTCCATCTGCTGGTTCTAAGCTACCTCCTCACCAATTTTCATCTAAATCAGTTCAACCATTCTTGAGTTATAAATAGTGTAACAATTAACACGACTTTCTTTTATATATGTACTAGACGTATGACCCGGCTTCGACCGAGAATTCCCCCGATGGCTATTTCTTTTTTTCATTTGAAAAACTTTTTTTTTACGCGGAATAATCCGGAATGGAATGAATACCCAAATATGGCCATTTTTTTAATAAGAATCGGTGGTTCAGTGGTAGAATGCTCGCCTTCCACGCGGGCCGGCCCGGGTTCGATTCCCAGCCGATGCATTTTTTTTTTACAATTTTTAAAACTCATTTATATTATATCTCTATATATATAAAAATGAATGTTTGTATGTTTGTCTGTCTGTATGTCCGGTATACAAATTCGCAGTAGTTCACTAATTCAAACCAAAATTTCCATACATAGGTAAAAGAATACGGGGAAGACGATAGGCTATTTTTAAAAATATATAAATCAATTATTAAAACTATATATTTTTAGTCAGAAAATGATGATGACGATATTGCTGTATCATGTTTGATTATCAGATACAAAATTATATCGGGAAAAATTCCAAAAAGCAGAGACCACGGGTGAAACCAGTTCATTATTTTGTATGCAGGAACAAAATTCTAACAGAAAATCATTCATTCGAGCAGAAAACAAAAGCCAGATCATCTTTCTATAAAAATATCGCTTCTCAGACACAAAGTTTGGAGCGGGACGTTTCACAAGAGTGACATCCACGGCGCCAATTTATAATTGTAACGAATAGTATTTGAATAGGGTTCATTTAATAGGGTAAAACCCGGGCGTTGCCCGGGTCATTCGGCTAGTATAATATAAATATATATTATAATATCAACTATATTAATTAAATCAAATACCTAAACACTAATATAATACAATTTTTGCCATCACACACACTTTTTTCCTGTAGTTTATGTGTTACTTCTGTATTGCTATTCTATGGCACTTCTAATATTTATTATTGATGTACTTTCAGTATGAAGGAAATTGCAATCGGGGGAATTCTCGGGCGAAGCCGGGTCATACGTCTAGTATTTAATATAAATGAGTTTTAAAAATTGAAAAAAAAAAAATGCATCGGCCGGGAATCGAACCCGGGCCGCCCGCGTGGCAGGCGAGCATTCTACCACTGAACCACCGATGCGTATAAAAAATGGCCATATTTGGGTATTCATTCCATTCCGGATTACTCCGCGTAAAAAAAAAATTCTTCAAATGAAAAAAAGAAATAGCCAAAAATACTAATCAAAATGTAGCCGAAAATTTTCCTCAGGTTTATAAAAAGCGACATGCAAAATTTGGTACCAATTGGTTCAGTAGTTTTTGAGTTTATCGCGAAACAGACAGACAGAAATTGACTTTTATATATATAGAGATATAGATTGTTCAAGATGAACAAGATTGAAATACTAATTAAAGATTAGATTTATTTAATCATATATGCTTGTAAAGGGATTGTGATCCTCGAAACTTGAGAAGAATATAAATAAAAAAAGAAACTCATCTTCCCAAGCTGTTATGTTTATTATTATTATGTATTGCAGAGAATAATACTTTTCTGGACATACAGACCTTTCAAAATACAGTAAAACCTCTTTAATTCAACCAACTACCATTCAAATAGCTTAGTAAATTTAACCATTTATCACAACTCGTCAAAGTATCAAATGGCTATAATATTCAACACCTTATCAACAGGAATCCCTTGAGGTGCTGTAGGATTTAAACAAGAGGTATATGGGATAAAAAGTACACATCTTTATATAACACTTTGCTACAAAAGGAAGATATACAAAGAGCTGTTCTTACAATGTGGATAAATCTGGTCAAACTTACTTTGGATGTGACAGACTTCTTTTTAGTTGGTTTTTGGGGTGAGGGCTGTATAGGATTTATGGTCTCTATGGCCTGCACAAACATGGGAGATTGGCACTGAGTTTATTTTCTTACCTGTGGGGCAATTATTTATTTTATGGCCAACTCCCAGCACATCCAATGTGGTTGCCATTAAACTATGCAGACTCAGTGAAGTTCCAACTTTGAGGTGAAAACACTAGACTCCGGAACTTTCCTAATGAAAATTTGATAGTAATGAGATACAAAAATTTCCTTGTGATAAAATACAATTTGGATTCTAGAGATACTAATCACAAGGAGGCAATTACAATAACTAAAGTAAATAACAAGTATGTCTTGGCAACATCATTTATATTCACTCTTTGGGATTCATTTACTTCTTCAGCTCATGAGAAGAACAACTTGTAGGTTCAAAGGAGTATGCCAGATTTGGTCTTGTCACCTTGTGGTCCATTTCCTATATCTCAAAATAGAATTAAAATAAAATCTAAGATACATAATCCAACGTATTATCCAAGTTTAAAATTCTGGGGTTCTTTCTGTTAGTGCAACCTCTTTAATTCGACACTCAAGGGATCAGAGCATTCAGATGTATTAATGTCAGATGATTCCATCACAACATTCGCTGCTAGAGGTCATCTCCATGTGGATAGCCAACCAACCACAGCAGCTCTTTTTACCATCATGGAGCCTTAAAGACTAATTTTGATATAAATGCTACCACGTCCAAGGAAGCTGACTTGACCTATGTTGCAGGAATGACAGCAAGGTCGAGAAATATGCTAGTAACCCCAAACATCACTACCAATATTAAGATTTATTAATGAAATTTAAATGGTACACTTGGTATTAGACAGAAGTTGACTGAACTCTTACTACTGGCTGACAAAGTGAGTGGAATCTACATTCAAGAGATCAAGCTTAATCCAAGAACAAAGCTGAATTTTGGGGCTTCTCAATATCATTAAGCAAGACAAGAAGCTGAACAAAATGGAGGAGGTCTTATTACCTCTTAGAAAGAAATATTTCATTAAAAAAATTATATTACAACAAATACACAGAATTTACTAAACTATTGGAGATACAAACCATAGACCCAATAGAAGCTTAATCAGTATCTTCAACAGCTACAATCCCCCGAACAAACCAGGACCAACATCTTCTTCTTCTTTCTTATCTCCACTCAATCATATTAGGGTATCAAGCTTGTAGAACTTGAGACTTTTGATGATGTCTGCTGGAGATGAGTAGAGCTCATCAACGGATGAGTCAATAATGTATTTTTTTAATTAAATGTAATAGCATAGCCAACCACATGGAAGATAATTCAATCATTCTTGGGGACTTCATGAGGATCTCAGGAGGATAATCAAAGAGGAGAAATCCTTTCTAACTTATTTAATGACTTGATTTGATTGTCATAAATACTGGAGAACCCACCTATCTACCCCAATCTTCAACAAATGTTCTTTCCTTCTCCTGCAGCTCTTCTTCATCTTCCTCCTCCACTTCTGAAATGTTCATGAGGGAGAGGGATGACGGCAAGGATGAATCTCTCTGTCACACAACACACTACTCTCAATTTTTGTCATTCTGGTGACCACACACTACTGTCTATATTTGTCCCCCTGGTGACCATACACAACTTTGGGGGGGTCGGTGGAAGGATGATCTAAACCATTGGTTTTCGACCGCTACGACCCGGGATCGAATCCCGCATTGGACACTTTTTTCTAATTTAAAAATGCTCCAATGGCCCCCGAATCTTGCAAAAGTTCAACCTCACCATCGAGAGCAAGGAACCAAAGGGGATCTGACACATTTTTAAGTGCAAAATCGAACTGCTTTCCACATGTGTAGACATGTGGTGCACTTACAGTAAAAGCAGTCGCCTACTTCTACCCACCATTATATCATGGCCTATATCATGTGTACTAGGGTTACACTACTTTCAATGTGTGTTCCTCCCTGGTCACCTCATACATTTCAAAAATTCATTTTAATTCTTGATTCGTTTCATGATTCCTTTGAGATTCACTTCTGAATGTGATAAAATAGACAGTTCTGTGTATTTATGTAGAAGAAAGGATCCAGAACCCAATTAGGTATAGCCATATATAGAACAGCCATGTCTAGAGCAGCCATGATTCCCTCTTTGAAATTATTAAGGAGAGCCTTTAAAGTTAGAGGATTTTAATAAAGAGCCTTCAACTGCTTGAACTCGCTAGTGCCCCCAGAAGACTTCAACGCCCGTTAGGAGGAACAATTACCCACTTTGAGATTCAGTAAATTAGTTTAACCAGTAGTTTTTCTCAAGATTATCATGGTGTGTGGTACTTTGTGAAGCCCTTCTCTTAATCTCATCATAAATAAAATAAATAAAACTACTTCAATCAATAACAACCAGGATACTGAAGCTGTCCCTGTCAACATGCTATAGGTGAGATAGAGTTACGTGCATAAAATAAAAAAATGATAAAGCACCATTTGGGTTATAGATTAGAAACACAAGGAAATGGGACCAAATAATCCAAATAACTAATATGTGATGTTTCAGTAATAGCGTTGTTACCATCATCAGACAAAAGATTGAATGAAGATTGAGACCTGAATGAAAGAAAATAAAAAATAAGAAAATATGAGATCTGGACCTGGAATAAAAAAATATTGTAGCGAAGTATTTATTATTTTACAAGCATTCATTATTTTACACTAGAATTAACAGAGTATCATTTTTCATGTTTATACTTTACTACTCTGTAAACCTCCCTCATTCCTTATCTTTTGTTTATCTTTCATAGTTTGTTCTTGGCTTAAATAAATTGCTGTGTCATCCTGAAGTTTTTGTCTTCCCTAATATTCCACGTGCCAATATATATAATGCTAAATTTTGGTCGTTGAAGTACAGCTTGCACCACACTGATGAGGGCCAATAGCCCGAAACGTGTACGTGGTTAGCATTCCTTGATTATTCAAAAATGGGTATTTGGCCAATTCTGGAATAATTAGAAATCAAAAGAATAGTTGATATTTATTCCAATAGATGGCGCAAGCCATCTGCAACTTTCAGTTTCCCGATAAGGTGATGCCTTTTTCTTTTTTTATAATGCTAAATGCTGGATAGTGTTATTATGAAGTTTAACTGTTTATATTTCTCTTTGTATTCTTAAAATCAAAAACTCACATTTCCTGCAGCTTCCCATGATATCCCATTAAATCCTTCACTTCTCTTTCTTTGAAAATACCAATGGGATCTAATGATTGCACAATTAAACACAGGGAAATAGTTATTTAACAATTTCTCAGAATATAAATCAACTGAGAGTTATCAGGTGAAATTGTATCAGACCTCCAGGGGAAAACTTTTCCCTGAAATCCTGATATTTTCATATTGATATAATGGATTATTTTTATTAAATTTAGAGTTTTTTTTTAATATATAAAATATTAAAATCATCTTTTTATCTCCACTTATTCATATTAGGGTAAGGCAACTACCATGATTGGGTGAAGTAGAATGTCTGCCTTTGTCATTAAGACTGGGAACACTACTCAGAGGCAGGCTGACTTAGCTCTAATATGAAATGTCTTCCTCTGACATAAGGAACAGACGCCATGTGCAGCCGCTCCTAACATGTAGTACAAATGCAGCTCATCCTGTATCCCTGAATCAGGAACACTTACAGGTTATGGTTAAAATCATAAAGAAGCCTATAGAACATCTGATTGGCTAATTGACTTGCACCATAGTTAGGAGGGTAACTTGTCCCAAATAGAATACATGCTATTGTTTTCTTATAAGAAAAAATCTCCTTTTTTCACGTTTAACAAGAAATTTGATATTTGACATAGTGGATGTCAGATTTGTATAAGACCTATTTCTACTAAAAAGAAGAGAGTGATGTCTTAACACCTTGATTGTGTCTTTTGATTTATTCTTAAAGATTCAAATTTCTTTTAATATATTAAAAATTGATCATTGCTAATGTTTTAAAATATTTTTTTCTTAGAGTGTATTGATTCTTTTTTTTTAATTTCAAAAGAACATTTGATCATATCATTGCCTGATTAAGGAAGCAATGGTACCAAGTTTTCATATTTGATTTCCATTCAAGTTCCAAATTGATATTGATTTCTTGCAAAAAATATCTTACCAATTAATTAAAAACTTTTTGTAAAAATTTCTTAAATTTAGATTTGTAAATATTGCCACATGATACTTTCTCTCACATGCCTATAGAAATATTTTAAACTTGATATCTAAATAGATTTTCTTGTAATTATTTTTTCTATCATTGTTGATTTAGTTTTTTAATTAGAACAAAAGAATAATTTTTCTGTATAATACTCACCAAAAGTTTGATAAACATGTTTATACGTGAAAATAAAGAAGGCATATCCTAACCA
The DNA here is from genome assembly GCA_030710605.1 of Cordylochernes scorpioides. Lineage (NCBI taxonomy): Eukaryota > Metazoa > Arthropoda > Arachnida > Pseudoscorpiones > Chernetidae > Cordylochernes > Cordylochernes scorpioides. The sequence continues at coordinate 17,253,293 of CP092880.1, read as the reverse complement.
AGAGCACCTGTCAACCTGGAGCGTAGTTTAATGACTCGCTCCAACTCGCGAAGGGTTCGACCTGTACTAGTCAATTAGGGGGTCAGTGGAAGGATTGTCTAAATCGTTGGTTTTCGACCGCTACCACCCGGGTTTAATCCCTGCATTGGGCACTTTTAGGTCGCTTCGATGTCAGTCTCTCCTGGCACCGCCTTGCAGGATCATCCACACGCCCCAGAGGTAACTCTCCGCCGTCTTCTCCTGAGCTTGGAGAACTTAGGGACAATAACATCCTTCAACTGGTTGAATACGTATTCAGTCAGGAATAAGATTTTAACAGCAAAACTTTCACTCTAGAAGCAGAAGACGGACGAAGACAGGCAATCTCTATATATAAAACAAAAGTTCAATGGAAACTTTCAGCCTCTTTTTAATTAAAGCTAAAAATACCTCTCTATATATACATATAAAAGTCAATATATTTATATACAGTTAAACCTGTCTATAGCGCTCCCTCTTGGGACTCACCAAAACAGGGTACTATAGAAAGGGGGTGCTATAGACAGTTCACTTTTAATGTAAAATGTTTACATTTTAGTGTTTAAAATCGGACGCTATAGAGAGGAAGGCGCTATTCAGAGGGGGCGCTATAGACAGGTTTAACAGTATATGTTTGTCAGCCAATGCACGTGTTTTCCTCAATACTTAACTAATCTGTCTGAAGGACGTTATTTTCCGTAACCTCGCCAAGCTTATATCTTTTCAATTAAAGATACTCGTAGAACGACATTTGAAAATTATCCCGCATGTGTTTCTTTTGAACGAAAAACCGATATTTATTTTAAGGAGAAATTACGATTATTTTTAACCTTAGGAATGAAGTATGAGAGGATGAATTGTGAAGAGTAATGATAAACGGAAAAATAAAAGTGTCCAGGGATGGGAAACGAACCCACAGTGTTCTGCTTGCCGGGCTGATTCCATGTCCACTAGTCGTCGACGTTAGCTTTTATCTCGTCTTTGAAAGATATTCCGGATGATGAGTGAAAAACTTTGACCAACTTAGCATCTCCTCAGATATAGCTCTGACCTACTAAGAGGTTTAAAGAGTGGGAGGAGACCTGAAGAGGATCTTTCCATCAAACAAGCAGACTCTAAGTCACCTCAAGGTGACAGGAAGAGCCTGAGAAGGCCATTGAGGCCACTGGGGGATGACCACCTAAACGGAATACGCTTCCGTTATTTTGTTGTTTTTTTGTTGTTTCAACAACGAAGCATCAATCATATATCGAATGATTTCATAATTCCTTGTTTGAAACATATATCCGTGTTTGAAAAAGAAATTTGTATTATAATTCAGGTTCCTAATATATAATATTGTTTCTCTTTTTATTTTTGATTACCTTTTCTTGTATAATATGTTTATAACTGTTTCTGTTTTAAAAAAATGTAAATCGAAGCAATTATCCTTAGCCGGGATATCGCGTTTTGTGTGTTGAAATAAATAAAAAATAAGAGAAAATAAAATAAAAGACAATTCAGCCAGTAGAATTTCAATTTTTTCGAAGTTTTGACAAAAATATTTTTGTCCTCGCCAGGAAAAAAAAATTAAATTAAACTTTATGGATAATTGACACAATTAAAATATTTTTATTGACATCTTGTAAATACATGCAAAACTGAATAGTCTTCACTATTTAAAAAAATAGATAATTAAATATATGTATATATATTAATTAAATATATGTATGACACTATGTATAATGAATATAGAGCCTCTGCCAACTTTATATAAAGCCGTTAAAAATATGTTTTTAAACATATTGTAACAAAGTTTTTATTATTTTATTAACAAATTATTAATTTTGATGGTTTATATATTTTATTACTCTGCGTGAACTTCCCTTATATTTGATCAATTTTAACGGGTAGTTGGCGATCTATGGATACGCTCCAGGAGCCTGGGTTACCTAAATGTTTCAATTTTTATTGGTACTTACGCCTTAAATAAATTGCCGTGTCATCATGAATTTGTCTTTACTAATTTTCTACGTTACAATACTTTAACGCCTTTCAATAAAGTGTATTTTCATTTTTTTCCTGATTAAGACAAAATATTATAAGACTAACGTCTTAATAAAGGCTTTGTGTGTGTGTGACAAAATGTTTTTGTCAAAACGTCAAAAATAAAAACCATTAAAGGCCGAAGTGTCTCTTATTCCAAGAACAATGAATGCCGGCCAGACAACCTCAATCTACAAGAAATAAATTTCTACGTATTCTTCGTAGATCACGAAATACATGTGTCTCTGGAGACCCGCTGATGATTCTCCACCAAACTCTGCAGCGCTGACAGAGGCGCCATGTTCTTTGTACATAGTATGATGCATATATATTATTATCTTTTTTAAATAGTGCAGGCTGTGCACTTTTGCATGTATTGACAAGATGTCAATAAAATTATTATATACAAGGTATGTCCCATAAGTTCCCGGACTGGGTCCATAAAAAAAAAAGGTAAGATTTTTTAAAAATTTTTTATTAAAACTTTTCAAAGTAATCCCCCCTTGCTTCAACGCACCAGCGCCATCGTTTCTCCCACTTGTCGAAACAGTTTTTATAAGCCTCTTTTGGAATGCTCTTCAATACTAACGTCGATTTTTCTATTATGTCATCCCTGGTGTCAAAATGTCTTCCTTTTAGAACTGCTTTAAGTTTGGGGAACAGGAAAAAGTCATTTGGTGCGATGTCTGGGAAATAGAGTGGTTGAAGTAGGATTTGTGTCCCGTTTTTCGCCAAAAGCTAGTCATCAAGTGCGCTGTGTGAGGGCGAGCATTGTCATGGTGTAGGATCCAGCCACCATTAATCCATTTTTCTGGCCTTTTTTTTTCGAATTGCTTCCCTTAGACGGCGAAGAATGCCCAAATACATATCCTTGATAACTGTTTGGCCTGCAGGAAGATACTCGTGATGAAAAATGCCCTTTTTATCCAAAAAAGCGACCAGCAACACCTTGCTTCTGGATTTCAATAATCTGGATTTTTTGAGTCTAACTCACCCTGACATCTCCACTCGGCAGATTGATGCTTGGTTTCAGGATCATAGCCATAGACCCATGTCTCGTAGCCTGTGATTATCTTGTCTTTCCATTCCGGATCCGTTCTTGTCATTTCCAACATGTCCTCACAGGTTGCAAGCCGACACAGTTTTTGCTCATTAGTGAGGAATCTTTGGATGAATTTTGCAGGAGTCTTTTTGATTTGGTTACGATCCTTCCAATCGTTGTTTTAGAGATGCCTGTGTCTTGCTCTAGCTCCAGCAAAGTGGTTCGAGGATTTTTCTTTTATCAAATCGGTGATTTTTTGCACATTTTCATCAGTCCTTTGAAATTTTTGGGCGTCCTTGACGAAGATCATCTTCAATGGAAATTCTTCCAGCTTTAAATCTAGAATGCCATTCAAAAACGATTGTTCTCTTTGGGGAATGTTTTATTAAGCATTTAAAAAGTTTCGGTTGCTGATATTTGAAGTTTCACACAAAATTCTATGCAAATCCTCTGCTTCAATTTTCCTTCCATCGTAATATCGCCGCAGCGCTATGTGTAACCTTTAAATAAATTAGAATAACTTTGGGGCGCGTGCACGTACCGCCTCGATATTGGTACCACCGTGTAGCCAGATATTTTTCTATAATAAACAGTCAAATTCATTTACATTTTTCATTTATTTATTTTTTTTATGGACCCAGTCCGGGAACTTATGGGACATACCTTGTATATCAAATTGTTTATACTAAAATACTTCATTTACATCAAGCTCTTTGAAGTTACGGCCTTAAAGAGGTTTTTATTTTGTAATTGGGAAATGTTTAGTGTTTCTACAAATGGCGTCATCGACCAAGGAGGAATATTGTCGTCCCAGAGTTTACAAGTAGAAACTTCTTGAAGATAGAAGTTGCCTGACCGGTATTCATATTTCTTTAATAACAGACAATTCGGCCATTAAAGGTTTTATTTTTTAACGTTTCGACAAAAATCTTTTGTCCGCGTCAAGAAAAATGAAGATGAAGCATTTGGGGCAAGGCGTTATAAATGATTCTGGTTTTTATGGTCGAAATGCCACTTATTTAAGAATTAGAAGTTTGTTCCCCAGAAGGTTAAACAAATTCTGAGACTTGGTATAGAAAAAGTAGGCTGCTCTATTTCGGTTCTAACTATAAATTCTAACGCGCTTCTGTCTCTCTAAGTTTTGTCTAGAATTTTCTTCAAATTACTCCCCACAATATGTTCATTAGATATTGTAACAAAGTAATTATTTTAAATATTCTGTTGTATATATATATCATCATAAATATTTGCATAGTCATCACCTCTTACCATGTTTGTATATTATTACTTGTAAATAAAATTTAGAAATAGTTTGCATTCTAATTAATAAATTATTTTTACTTAAACTTTTGTTATACTCGTTATCACTACCGTGACAATATTATAATTCTCAATACACTTTGAAACGACCTCATGATTTATATTTAAAAACTCAGTTTATCCACAGAATTTGATACACTTTATGTTTGAAAATATTTACTTGTTCTATATTACAGTGTCGTACTTTCTGTTTAAAAAAAACAGATAATTGGAAAGTAAAATCAGGCCAAATATAAGAAAAATAAAAAATTAAATGATATAGGATTCTCATGTCTTATTAGCTGTTCTGAATATTGTATCCTTCAGAGGGAGATTTCCTCAAATTATCAGGCGTG
>CP092880.1:17218701-17248453 GCA_030710605.1 Cordylochernes scorpioides | reverse complement strand
CTCCTAACTAAATAGTGGCCCCCCTCCCTCCTATATAAATAGTGGCCCCCCTTCCTCCTTACTAAATAGTGGCCCCCCTTCCTCCTAACTAAATAGTGGCCCCCCTTCCTCCTAACTAAATAGTGGCCCCCTCCCTCCTAAGTAAATATTGGCCCCCTGCCCACCTAACTAAATAGTGGCCCCCTTCCTCCTAACTAATAGTGGCCCCCCTCCCTCCTAAATAAATAGTGGCGCCCTCCCTCCTAACTAAATAGTGGCCCCCTCCTCTATATAGTGGACCTCCCTTCCTCCTAACTAAATAGTGGCCCCCTCCCTCCTAAGTAAATAGTGGCCCCCTTCCTCTTAACTAAATAGTGGTCCCCCTTCCTCCTAAGTAAATAGTGGCCCCCCTCCCTCTATCTAAATAGTTGCCCCCCTCCCTCCAATCTAAATAGTTGCCCCCCTCCCTCCTAACTAAATAGTGACCCCCTTCCCTCCTATATAAATAGTGGCTCCCCTTCCTCATAACTAAATAGTGTCCCCCCTCCCTCCTAACTAAATAGTGGCCCCCCTGCCTCCTAAGTAAATAGTGGCCCCCCTCCCTCCTAAGTAAATAGTGGCCCCCTTCCTCCTAAGTAAATAGTGGCCCCCCTCCCTCCTAAGTAAATAGTGGCCCCCTCCCTCCTATATAAATAGTGGCCCCCTCCCTCCTAACTAAATAGTGGCCCCTTCCCTCCTAACTAAATAGTGGCCCCCCTGCCTCCTAAGTAAATAGTGGCCCCTCTCCCTCCTAAGTAAATAGTGGCCCCCCTTCCTCCTAAGTAAATAGTGGCCCCCTCCCTCCTAAGTAAATAGTGGCCCCCTCCCTCCTATATAAATAGTGGCCCCCTCCCTCCTAACTAAATAGTGGCCCCCCCTCCCTCCTAACTAAATAGTGGCCCCCTCCCTCCAATCTAAATAGTGGCCCCCCCTCCTTCCTATATAAATAGTGGCCCCCCTTCCTCCTAAGTAAATAGTGGCCCCCCTCCCTCCTAAGTAAATAGTGGCCCCCTCCCTCCTATATAAATAGTGGCCCCTCTTCCTCCTAACTAAATAGTGGCACCCCTCCCTCCTATCTAAATAGTGGCCCCCCTCCCTCCTAAGTAAATAGTGGCCTCCTCCCTCCTAACTAAATAGTGGCCCCCCTGCCTCCTAAGTAAATAGTGGCCCCCCTCCCTCCTAAGTAAATAGTGGCCCCCCTCCCTCCTAACTAAATAGTGGCCCCCCTCCCTCCTATCTAAATAGTCGCCCCCTCCCTCCTAATTAAATAATCGCCACCCCTCCCTTCTAACTGAATAAATGCCCTCTCACTCCTATCTAAATAATCGCTCCCTCCCTCCTAACTAAATAATCGCCCCCCTCCTTTCTAACTGAATAAATGCCCCTTCCCTTCTCATCTAAATAATCGCCGCCCTCCTCCTAACTGAATAGTCGCCCTTTCTCTACTCCCCCATCTAGCTGTATAACCATCCTGCCCGACCCTCTCAAATGAATATTCGAATCGCCCCTTCCTCTTTACTGAATATTGGTCCCCCCCCTCAAGATAAATAAAACGCTCTCATCTCCCGTTTAACTGAATAATCGCCCCCCCCCCCTTCCTAACACTGCAAACACATATGAACAGAAACTTTACTTGCAGAATAAACATAACGTTCCAATTGAAATACCAAATATTATTTTGAACCCAATAGTTTGAATTAAGATATTAGGCATAAAATTCTCAAATCATAAAATAAAAAATAAGATTGATTTCACCCCACCTACAACGATATTTTGTGTAGGATCGTAAGAATGTAACATTTTCTGTTTTCATTTTGTGGAAAGTTGTGGGGTATAAATACTAAAAAAATAATAATTTTGTATAAAATAATTATCAGGCCAGTTCTTACCTATGATTCAGAAACATGGTACGAATTTATAAATGAGTCATGCAAAGAAAATTAAATTATTCTCAATATCAAATTCTTCTTTGGGTGAGCAGTGCCTACAAAACTACAACTTCCAACTGCGTCCATAGTCTTACGAACATCCCCCTTCTCACAGATTATATTGAATCTAAAATAATTAAATATGATTTGGCTCAACTTTCGATAGAGGATCAAAATACTTATAGACCACATTCTCCAAGTATATTTAGATCATTTTTAAGTGCAAAAATGAATGAATTATTTCTAAAAACAAATGAAAAATTCCAATGCTTTTTTTCCGTTTGGAATTCCAACATATTTCCGCTCCAATTTTCATAATAACAGTTTATTACGAACCATGAGAATATTAAGGGATTTTTTTATCAAAAATTGGAGCATTGAAGACTCTAGATGTCATTGTGGCAACGAATTCCAGGACTGAAGACACCTACTGCTGGAATGCCCACTCTTCTTCACCGCTAGACAACAGACAATAAATAATGTTGTAGATCTATATCAATTGGTAAATAGCAGAGAGAATTATCATAGGTTTAACTATTTTTGTAGATATATTTATGATTATCTTTCAAACCTGAAAGGTGCAGGTTCTTAATATATATTATTGTTTCTATTTTTATTTTTTATTACTTTTTTTTGTATAATATGTTTATAGCTGTTTCTGTTTAATAAAATGTAAATCGACGCAATTATCCCTAGCCGGTATATCGCGTTTTGTGTGTTCAAATAAAATAAATTTGAACAGGAAGAGTTTTTAAAAAATTACTTTTAATATCAATTGATAAGAGTTTTGTTTGAAATATATTTTTGAAAAAACAATGCAAATTCTCTCTAAAATACTCCTAGATGCAGAGTCAAAAGAGAGAGATGTCGTCCTCTTACTGGAGAGCAGCTAATTGTTAAAAAGACAATTTTGGCAATGAAAACTTCTTTGTATAAACGTGTTCTGTAGCATTAGTGTTTGTTTATGGAGGTTTTACTGTATTACATTTGTACATTGAGGGTATTGAGGGTTGTTTTCACATCACGCCAATACAATTATTACTTCAATAAAATATAAAGCTTTTTTATATTACAATAAAACTGTGATATATAAACATATCTATGGAGTTTGTTATCAATAGCTTGAGATATTGCTGTGGCCACCTATACACGTGGCACAACCTAAGGCTCAATTTAGCTAGCTGCAAGGTCACAATCTAGCTGCACATATGAAGATATATAGAGACTATAACTCCGCCTTTGCCGGTCCCAATCCCGGATGAAAAAGGAGCAGGGGGAGCAGTAACAAACTCGGTAAAAAACCTGGGCTCAGCTGGCCCGGCTGATAGTACCCTGTAAGGGCTCCTAATCCAGGAATACAGGATGAGCAGCGTTTGTACTTCATGTTAGGAGCGGCTGCAAATGGCATCTGTTCCTCATGTCAGAGACGGCTTTCTTTTGGAGCTAAGCCGGACTGCCAGTGAAGAGTGCTTCCAGTCTTAATGACAAAGGCAAACGCATAATACTTCACCTAGTGTGGAGATAAGAAAGAAGAAGACATATGAAGATAAAACATTAAACATTCTTGCTGCTTTAAAGAGAGAAAAACTTGTCTTACCTTCTCCTTCGCTTCTTCTTCCTCCTCCTCCTCCACTTCTGACTTGTTCATAAGGGAGAGGAATGACGGCAAGGAGGAATTTCTCTGTCACACCACTCTAATGTCAATATGTGTCCCCCCTTGGTCACTATATAACAGTCAATATGTGTCCCCTCTTGGTTACTATATAACAGTCAATATGTGTCCCCCCTTGGTCACTATATAACAGCCAATATGTGTCCTCCTGGTCACCACACTCAACTGTCAATATGTCCCCTCGCCCCTTCCCCCCCCTCTCTCCCTGTGGTAACCACAGCCAGTATATTCGCCCCTTGCTAGGACACAAAGTTGAATTTATATGCAAGGAGAATAAACACATACAGACCTATAAATAACAAAAAATAAAAGCTTCCTGAGATGAGTTTCTTTTTTTATTGTATACTAGCCGAATGACCCGGGCAACGCCCAGGTTTTACCCGATTAAATGTTTTATACAAATACTATTCGTTGCAATTATAAATTGGCGTCGTGGATGTCACTTTTGTGAAACGTCCCGCTCCAAACTTTGTGTATTTTTAAAATATAAAAGTAAAAATGTAAATCTTCACAACGATTTTGAAAACATTCTGTATATATTTGTATTATTTTGATTTTTTATTTACATATATTTTAAACTTAATGTATACATAAAATGATGGCAAGTGATTTCTTGCCCCTACGCCATCATTCCGTCACTCAAGGTCACCGTTGCCCTACGTGGTTCATCTTTCCTCAAATTTACTTTTCGAAGTTACCGCAGTGAGGTGCTGGTTGTGAGTGAAATAGGGAAAAATTGTTAATTATTTGTTAATTACTTTAAGGATATTCGAGATAGAAGCCTGAAAATTTGCCTATAAGTTTTTACAGATTCACCTCTATTATTGTGTTAAAATTTCAGCCAGATTAGTTACATATTGTTAATGTGTATAGCATGCATACATATATTACATACATACATACATACATTATATTACATACACTTATGCACTGACTTTTATATACAGGGTGATCCAAAAGTCTTGCACAACTTTAAAAATTAAGGACTATGCGAATATTTGCGCCAGAGCAATGCGGTAAACACCATTGTGTTCAGGATGTAATGGGATTTTTAGGGCAAATACACTGGTGTCCAAAAAATAAGAAACTTTTGTTTTCTAATGATATGTTTTAAAATATACAACGCTAAAAGCTAAAAAGTAATTTAATTAGGTATTTTAAGTCGTAGAATTTATTTATCGCAACCATTCGATTCGGTAAAATTGAAAATATGCATATTTTCGCTTGTCTTTATAAGCGTGCTATTTGGCGTGTCATTTACCCCATCTAAGAATTGTCCAATTATAATTTTATTTTCTCCTTAGTTAATTATGAGTTTACGAAAAATTTTAGCAGATGATTTTAAATGGAGAGCTGTTGGGAGAATGGAGGCAGGGCAATCACAAGTTGAAGTAGCAAAATGGCTAAATATGGATAAATCTGTGGTCAGCAAAATATGGAAACAGTTCATTGAGACAGGAACCATCAAAAGAAAAGATGGTTCTGGTAGAAAAAGAAAAACAGCTACCTCTGAAGACCGTTACCTGGTCGTAACTGCCAAGCGCCATAGGGAGATGACAGCTATTCAACTCTCTAATGAACTCTCAAGTGCTACTGGAACGAGAATTTCAAGACAAATTGTTTACCAAAGGCTTCACGAAGGTGCTCTTTATGCAAGACGACCAATGGTCTGTATCCCTTTAACCTCTGCTCACAGGAGAGCCCGCTTGAATTGGTGCTTGGAACATCACGCCTGGACTCATGATCAGTGGGCCAATGTTCTCTTCAGAGACGAGTCAAGATTTAGTTAAAAACAGATTCTCGACGAGTTTCATCTGGAGGGAGTCTGGAACCCGCTATCATCCCAGTAACATAAGGGAAATAGACAGTTTTAGAGGGGACAGTCTCTTAGTCTGGGCTGGCGTCAGTTCTAGCAAACGCACACCCCTCCACATTTTTTCTGGGGGCACTTTAACTGCCCAAAGGTACAGGGACGAGATCCTTGAGCCCTATCTAAGACCTTATAGAGATCAAATTGGTCACAATTTAATTTTTATGGACGATAATGCTCGTCCGCATAGGGCTAGGCTAGTCAATGAATATCTCCAGAGTGAGAATATTCGAAGGATGGATTGGCCAGCCAGTTCTCCGGATTTGAATCCAATAGAGCATGTGTGGGATGCTCTAGGGAGGCGTATTGGAGCTCGTCACCCCTCTCCCAGAACCCTCGTTGAGCTAAGAACTGCTCTATTGGAAGAGTGGGGTTTAATACCCCTGGACCTCCTCCAAAGCCTGGTAAACAGTATGAAGGCTCGCTGTAAGACCTTGATAGCTGTTAGAGGTGATCATACTCCCTATTGATATCTTATTTCTTTAAGATCTGGAACCTTAGCTTTGGGTATGTTGGTAATAATTTGCATATTTCATAATTTCAAATATTTTTTTATTTTCATATAGCTAGCCAAATTCTCCATAGTTTAAACTATTTGTATACTAAATATTATATTTGTTAATAAATTAGCTTTTGAGAAATTTCAATATTGGTTAAGTTTCTTATTTTTTGGACACCAGTGTATTTAAAAATTCGAAACTGATCGACACGTATTTTTCCTTTTTGAGTACCAGGAAAGAACCCTAATAATATCAAATGATAAATTAATAAAACACCATTTCGCCAAAAGTAGAAGAATTGGATGACGATTTTTAAATACAATCCGAGATATGTAAAATAGGTAAACGCAAATTAGAACATGTAGCATAAAAAAATATATTTTAGATGTGGTTTTGTGAAATAGATTGAATGTTTGAAAAACACTGCTGAAATCAATACACGATTTTTTGAAATTCTATATACAGTTACGAGCGTCATGCGTTCTTCATCTCTGTCACCGTTTGCTTTTTTTTTTTTTTTTTGGAATGGCGCTCTCCTATTGGTTCGCTACGATGGCGCCGCCACTGCGCGAGACACTTTGCCCCCCACTCGCTTTTTGGTTTTTGTAACTATTGTGTTGGAGCGGGTCGCTCCTTAAATAAATGCATATATTAGTTAATAACTAATTGGAATCCTCTCTTTCTTTTTCCCAGTGAGAGACGCCTACGGAAGCAAACAGTACATAGACAGATAAAGCACATAGGTTATAGCTATTAACTAATATATGCATTTATTTAAGGCGCCAATTTATAATTGTAACAAATAGTATTTGAATAAAAACATTCAATCGGGTAAAACACGGGCGTTAATGATCCAACAGGTCCACGTGTCTAAATTAAAACACGGGCGTTGCCCGAGTCATTCGGCTAGTGTTAATATAGTACCAAAATTATGATGGCACTACTAATAGGATTTCTTGCTATAAAAAATGTATAGTATCTTGACAAATTGGCGAAACTTGACTATTTAACTGGAAATTTGTCATGATCCAACAAATGAAATAAAGAGGGAGGCTGTCAAAATCTATTTGCCATACTTTATTCCACATATCCTATGGGCTTGTCAAATTTTACCATTGCTTATTATACTGTACACAATTTTTAAAATGTGTTCCCTCAAAAAAAAATCATTTTTAGGTAGACATTTTGTGTTGAATAACGTGGTAGTAAAATCATTTTGTATTATTAATCTATTTTTTGCACAAAATTTCTAAAGTTAGGGGTGTACAGAGAATATTCCTTATGCTATTTCTTCTAATGAGCGAAAAGCAATAAATTAAACATAAGGGGTAAAATTGTGTGTACCAGTGTTATTCGAGAAGTTACAGCACTTTGGTCTGCACGGCATAATATAAGATGTGAGCAAATGACAAACCAAAAAATTATGGTTTACAAACAAAAACATAAAAAAAAAGAGTCAAGATATGAGGATAGCATTTATTATCCCCATAACCCAACACAAAGAGCTGCAAAATATTGGTAAATCATATAATACATGGCAGCTTATATAACACAGTAGGTAAATGCCTTCCTTCTTACAATCCTTGCTAAATGTGGCGCCCTTCATTCTCAAACACCGCCTGCAGACGATAGATGACAGATTGGACAGCATTAAATAACATATCTGTTGAAATTGATGATACATGCCGTCTGATAGAAGCCTTCAACATGGTCAATATGGTAGGCCGGCATTGATGAACACGCGACTTTATTTACCTCCATAGTCAAAAATCGCAAAGCGTCAAGTCTGGTGATCTTGAAAGCCACTGGTGTATAAAGTAGCGACTTATCAAACGATCTTCTCCGAACGTATCTTTCAGCAATTGTTTGTCACCGCGGGAGATATGAAGAAGTCCTCCATCTTGCATGAATGTTATTTCGCCTAGTACTTGTCTGTCCTGTAATAAGGAATAACCTTTTTTCTCAAAAGTTGAACATACCGTTCACCAGTTTCAGAAACGGTTTAAAAAGTTCTTCCATTGATTTTTTCGAAGAAAAATGGCTCAATGATAAAAGAAGAAGTGATTTCACACCAAACTGTAACTCTGTGCTGATGAAGTGGCATTTCTGTAAGATTCCTAGGGTTTTCTGTTGCCCAAATGCGGCTGTTTTGAGTGTTAACCTTCTCAGTTTAGAGAAAAGTGAGCTTCATCTGTCCACAGAACAATTGACAGCCAGTTTTCATCAATATCAATTTGCAGGAAAACCCATGCCGCGAATTCTTGACGCTTCTCAAAATCGTCGACTTTTAGCTCGTGAAATCTTTGAATTTTGTACGGGTATTATTCAAGAAAAATTATTTCCAAACTGTTCCACACAAAGTCCCCGTTTGTCGAGAAACTTGTCGAGAACTTACTTCTCCATACATGGATAACATTTCAATAGCTTCAAAATTCTGCGAAACTGTAACAGCTACAGACTCGCATGGCGATGATCTTCAACTACGAGGTTTTGCTTCCAGAGATCCAGACTTCTCAAAAATTTTTATCATTCGCCTTAGAGAGTAGTAACTCATGGGTCCTTTACCGCTTCGAATACCTTTGAAAGTACGAAATGCTCGTGAGGCTTCAGTAGCAGATTCTGAATTGCATTAAAAAAAATTCACCAAGAGTGCTTTATCCTGTAGTGACGGCCTTTCAGAGTAAAATAAATTATCAGCGATAGATAAATAATTTTCAAATTAATTAAAATAAATATAATCGATAATGAGAGAGAGAGTTGAATTGAAGAATTAGATATTTATTATCTTTGAAATTTAAATCGCTGAGAGGATTCCTGCAAAACACATCTAAAATATATATATTTTTTGGCTATATGATATAATTTGCATTTACCTATTTTACATTCTCGGATTGCATTTAAAAATTGTCATCCAATTCTTCTACTTTTGGCGAAATGGTGTTCTATTTATTTATCATTTGATATTATTAGGGTTCTTTCCTGGTATTTAAGAAAGAAAAATACGTGTCGATCAGTTATATTTTTCAATTTATCAAACAATCAGGCCGCTGAACTCTTATTCTAGTAGAGCGCTATCTAGCGAATAAATCGTAACTAAAATCAATATCGATTTTTTTTTTCAATATTTGTCCTAAAAAATCCCATTGCATCCTGAACACAATGGTGTTACCTCAATGCTCTAGTGCAAATATTCGCCGAAATATTAATTTTTGAAGTTGTGCAAGACTTTTGAATCACCCTGTATATAGGGATTCTTCTCAAGTTCCAGGTATCACAAACCCTTCTATGGAAGTACATGGTAAAATAAATCATAATCTTCAAATATAGTATACTAGAGCGGACGTACCCGGCTTCGCCCGGGGTTTTACCCGAGTAAAGGTTTGTCTAGCGAACATTTGTTAAAACAATTCTCTAAAAACTTATTTAAAAAAAAGATATATTTTGATAATTTGAAACTCGTAAATTTGAATCTCTCGATAAAGTGAACATTTTTTTCCCGGTCCCTGTGTGCCGTGTCATCCTGAATTTTGTCTTTCCTAATTTATCTAGTGAACATTTTTTCCCGGTCCCTTGAAAAATACTCGATAAGTTGAATAAAATCAATATTAATTGGTTCCCTCGGTAATTGGAAGTTAAAGGAATAGTATCTTCGCCTTGGAATTGTATCATTATTTTTGTCTCAAATAAATTGCCGTGTCATCCTGAGATAATCTTACTTTTGATAAATAATATTTAAGATAACAAACTTAGTGATAAGAAAACTTGTTAACATCGTCACAATGGGGGCGCTGCTTGCGAGTTAAATATACAAATCTGCAAATAACTCTAAGGATATTCAAGATATTCATGAAATTATTTTTCAAAAACCTTCCCGGTGATATACCTAATAATATCCCAAAATTTCACGGCGATTGGATGTATGGTTTTTGAATCTATAGAGTACAGACAGACAGACAGACAGACATTCAATTTTATATATATAGACTAGACAAATGACCCGGCTTCACCCGAGAATTTCCCCAAGTGCAATTTCCTTCAGAGTGGAAATACATTAATAATAAATAGTTGTAGTGCTATAGAATAATATTGGTATAGTATTTCAAAAACATTTTATTGATATTAGCCGAATGATTCCGGCAACGCCCTGGATTTACGCAAGTGCATTTTTCCTCCCCGATTGTGTATGCTGTTTTTATTGTGTTATAGCTGACCCGGCGAACTGTATTCCGCCATAGAGGCATAAATAAACAGATTTTGGAATTTATTAAGTTCAATTTTTGTTTAGGAATTATAAATTTAAAAAATCAAGTATTTTAATGATTATTTTTTTGTTGTTTAAGCACCTTGTGATACACGACATTTTTAGTTTTATTATTAGACGCAAAAACAAAAAAACGTAGATGGTCTTCCGACCCGTGAACATGCCACATATAATTGACTATGGGAAAAACATAGATTTTCCAGATTCAGACCACAAACTTTGAAGGATTGGCCTTGTGATTTGTTAAAGGTCATGGCGAATGCAAGATGGATCGGAAATTGAAGTTGTTCAAACTCAAACGATAAATATCGGTTGGAATCTTCGGGATCCTCGGAATGAGAACTTCCTCACCTTCGGATTTTCCGTTGAGTATCGTCGCGTAAATTACATTGTTCCTCAATTTACTTAACACCAAACGCGTACCGTTGCACAGTTTGGGTTGGTTTATGTTTCAAAGTATGATTACTGCGGAACCAACTTTTAGGCGTAAATTGTGAGGTGGTAAGCCAGGCACATCCAAGGAGTTTAAAATTTCAATTGGATAGCTGGTGGCTTCATCTGTACTTGTTACACAATCAATAGATTTAAATGAATGCATTGTTCCAATGATCTCATTCTGAATTATGTAGTTGAGGTCATCTACATCTTTATTCTTAGCCGCTAAAATTACTGCTCACTCTACCATTCACTATATTTGTAGTTAGTAATGATGCTAGGGAATACTTTGTTAATAAGTTCGTCTTTCGATGAGACAAAGTTACAGAAATTCTGAGGAAATGAAATCAATCCGCTTGATTTGTCGAAAGGTACTCGACCATTACGATACTCAGCAATTTCTCAGAGAAATCTTTACCAGATGTATCATTAAACAATGCAATTCTCATGTTTGTTATCAGCTGAAGTTTCTTCACATAGCACCATAGATTCGATTATTTGAGGCAAGTGTTTTTTTCGTCGGCAGCCGTAGATCTTGGAATTACTGGCATAGTTTGGCGGAAATCGCCAGACAGTAAAATCATTACGCCTCCAAAACATCTCGAATCATTGCATAGATCTTCTAATGTTCGGTCAAGTGCTTCTAATGCACGTTTGTGTGCCATTGTGCATTCGTCCCAGATGATGATTTTAGATGCTGATGAAACTTTGGCCATTGCGGAAGTTTTTGCAATATTACATGTTGGTGCTTCAATATTTTGACAATTTAACGGCATTTTTAATGCTGAATGAGCTGTATGGCCTCCTCCTAACAATTTGGCTGCTATTCCAGAAGAAGCAACTACAACCACAATGTCTGATCTCGTACGAAAAGTGGCTAAAACTACTGACATGAGGAATGTCTTACCAGTTCCACCAGGGGCATCCAGGAAATATAAACCACCATTTCCATCATCAATTGCTTTCATTAATGTATTATAAACTTCCTTTTGTAGGGGGATTCAATAGGGGTACATTCGTTTGAACTACTAAATCTAATTTATGGTGATCATATTTACGTTCTCGTTTCAATTCGCTATTAAAAGCGTCATTCATTTCACGATTTGGCGCTGGCCTTCCTAACCTGACTAATAAACTACCGCACCTGAGGTAACACATGTCTTCGATCAAGAGTAAAGCCCGATTATGAATCTCCTCATTCATCTCAAGTTCGGGATTCAAGCCGCAGTGGCAGTCGGCAACAACCTTTTCTCACCCTAAAGCGCGCACTGCTGACGTCGACGCCTCGCCTGATCAGATGACAGCCAGCTTCTTGCCTGCCGGTCTTTTTTTTTTATACACAATTTAAAGCTGATATTTTAAACATTAATAAACAGATGTATTTATTAACAAAAAGGAGAAATATTTCTAACAAATTAAGCTTTATTTTTTAGCATGCAACCCGTGCTCGTGGGTAAGCCTCGTTGAGTGCGTGCTCGCGCATGCGCCTCTGATACATCTTTATAAGTTAATGTACTTGACAGTTTAGCCATTCTTGACGTGGTTGAACGGGATAAAAATTATCCTATGTCCATCTGCTGGTTCTAAGCTACCTCCTCACCAATTTTCATCTAAATCAGTTCAACCATTCTTGAGTTATAAATAGTGTAACAATTAACACGACTTTCTTTTATATATGTACTAGACGTATGACCCGGCTTCGACCGAGAATTCCCCCGATGGCTATTTCTTTTTTTCATTTGAAAAACTTTTTTTTCACGCGGAATAATCCAGAATGGAATGAATACCCAAATATGGCCATTTTTAAAATAAGAATCGGTGGTTCAGTGGAAGAATGCTCGCCTTCCACGCGGGCGGCCCGGGTTCGATTCCCAGCCGATGCATTTTTTTTTACAATTTTTAAAACTCATTTATATTATATATCTCTCTATATATAAAAATGAATGTTTGTATGTTTGTCTGTCTGTATGTCCGGTATACAAATTCGCAGTAGTTCACTAATTCAAACCAAAATTTCCATACATAGGTAAAAGAATACGGGGAAGACGATAGGCTATTTTAAAAAATATATAAATCAATTATTAAAACTATATATTTTTAGTCAGAAAATGATGATGACGATATTGCTGTATCATGTTTGATTATCAGATACAAAATTATATCGGGAAAAATTCCAAAAAGCAGAGACCACGGGTGAAACCAGTTCATTAATTTGTATGCAGGAACAAAATTCTAACAGAAAATCATTCATTCGAGCAGAAAACAAAAGCCAGATCATCTTTCTATAAAAATATCGCTTCTCAGACACAAAGTTTGGAGCGGGACGTTTCACAAGAGTGACATCCACGGCGCCAATTTATAATTGTAACGAATAGTATTTGAATAGGGTTCATTTAATAGGGTAAAACCCGGGCGTTGCCCGGGTCATTCGGCTAGTATAATATAAATATATATTATAATATCAACTATATTAATTAAATCAAATACCTAAACACTAATATAATACAATTTTTGCCATCACACACACTTTTTTTCCTGTAGTTTATGTGTTACTTCTGTATTGCTATTCTATGGCACTTCTAATATTTATTATTGATGTACTTTCAGTATGAAGGAAATTGCAATCGGAGGAATTCTCGGGCGAAACCGGGCCATACGTCTAGTATTTAATATAAATGAGTTTTAAAAATTGAAAAAAAAAATGCATCGGCCGGGAATCGAACCCGGGCCGCCCGCGTGGCAGGCGAGCATTCTACCACTGAACCACCGATGCGTATAAAAAATGGCCATATTTGGGTATTCATTCCATTCCGGATTACTCCGCGTAAAAAAAAATTCTTCAAATGAAAAAAAAAAAATAGCCAAAAATACTAATCAAAATGTAGCCGAAAATTTTCCTCAGGTTTATAAAAAGCGACATGCAAAATTTGGTACCAATTGGTTCAGTAGTTTTTGAGTTTATCGCGAAACAGACAGACAGAAATTGACTTTTATATATATATAGAGATATAGATTGTTCAAGATGAACAAGATTGAAATACTAATTAAAGATTAGATTTATTTAATCATATATGCTTGTAAAGGGATTGTGATCCTCGAAACTTGAGAAGAATATAAATAAAAAAAGAAACTCATCTTCCCAAGCTGTTATGTTTATTATTATTATGTATTGCAGAGAATAATACTTTTCTGGACATACAGACCTTTCAAAATACAGTAAAACCTCTTTAATTCAACCAACTACCATTCAAATAGCTTAGTAAATTTAACCATTTATCACAACTCCGTCAAAGTATCAAATGGCTATAATATTCAACACCTTATCAACAGGAATCCCTTGAGGTGCTGTAGGATTTAAACAAGAGGTATATGGGATGAAAAGTACACATCTTTATATAACACTTTGCAACAAAAGGAAGATCTACAAACAGCTGTTCTTACAATGTGGATTAATCTGGTAAACTTACTTTGGATGTGACAGACTTCTTTTTAGTTGGTTTTTGGGGTGAGGGCTGTATAGGATTTATGGTCTCTATGGCCTGCACAAACATGGGAGATTGGCACTGAGTTTATTTTCTTACCTGTGGGGCAATTATTTATTTCATGGCCAACTCCCAACACATCCAATGTGGTTGCCATTAAACTTATGCAGACTCAGTGAAGTTCCAACTTTGAGGTGAAAACACTAGACTCCGGAACTTTCCTAATGAAAATTTGATAGTAATGAGATACAAAAATTTCCTTGTGATAAAATACAATTTGGATTCTAGAGATATTAATCACAAGGAGGCAATTACAATAACTAAAGTAAATAACAAGTAATGTCTTGGAAACATCATTTATATTCACTCTTTGGGATTCATTTACTTCTTCAGCTCATGAGAAGAACAACTTGTAGGTTCAAAGGAGTATGCCAGATTTGGTCTTGTCACCTTGTGGTCCATTTCCTATATCTCAAAATAGAATTAAAATAAAATCTAAGATACACAATCCAACGTATTATCCAAGTTTAAAATTCTGGGGTTCTTTCTGTTAGTGCAACCTCTTTAATTCGACACTCAAGGGATCAGAGCATTCAGTTGTATTAATGTCAGATGATTCCATCACAACATTCGCTGCTAGAGGTCATCTCCATGTGGATAGCCAACCAACCACAGCAGCTCTTTTTACACATCATGGAGCCTTAAAGACTAATTTTGATATAAATGCTACCACGTCCAAGGAAGCTGACTTGACCTATGTTGCAGGAATGACAGCAAGGTCGAGAAATATGCTAGTAACCCCAAACATCACTATCAATATTAAGATTTATTAATGTAATTTAAATGGTACACTTGGTATTAAACAGAAGTTGACTGAACTCTTACTACTGGCTGACAAAGTGAGTGGAATCTACATTCAAGAGATCAAGCTTAATCCAAGAACAAAGCTGAATTTTGGGGCTTCTCAATATCATTAAGCAAGACAAGAAGCTGAACAAAATGGAGGAGGTCTTATTACCTCTTAGAAAGAAATATTTCATTAAAAAAATTATATTACAACAAATACACAGAATTTACTAAACTATTGGAGATACAAACCATAGACCCAATAGAAGCTTAATCAGTATCTTCAACAGCTACAATCCCCCGAACAAACCAGGACCAACATCTTCTTCTTCTTTCTTATCTCCACTCAATCATATTAGGGTATCAAGCTTGTAGAACTTGAGACTTTTGATGATGTCTGCTGGAGATGAGTAGAGCTCATCAACGGATGAGTCAATAATGTATTTTTTTTAATTAAATGTAATAGCATAGCCAACCACATGAAAGATAATTCAATCATTCTTGGGGACTTCATGAGGATCTCAGGAGGATAATCAAAGAGGAGAAATCCTTTCTAACTTATTTAATGACTTGATTTGATTATCATAAATACTGGAGAACCCACCTATCTACCCCAATCTTCAACAAATGTTCTTACCTTCTCCTGCAGCTCTTCTTCATCTTCCTCCTCCACTTCTGAAATGTTCATGAGGGAGAGGGATGATGGCAAGGATGAATCTCTCTGTCACACAACACACTACTCTCAATTTTTGTCATTCTGGTGACCACACACTACTGTCTATATTTGTCCCCCTGGTGACCATACACAATTTTGGGGGGTCGGTGGAAGGATGATCTAAACCATTGGTTTTCGACCGCTACGACCCGGGATCGAATCCCGCATTTGACACTTTTTTCTAATTTAAAAATGCTCCAATGGCCCCGAATCTTGCAAAAGTTCAACCTCACCATCGAGAGCAAGGAACCAAAGGGGATCTGACACATTTTTAAGTGCAAAATCGAACTGCTTTCCACATGTGTAGACATGTGGTGCACTTACAGTAAAAGCAGTCGCCTACTTCTACCCAACCTTATATCATGGCCTGTACCATGTGTACTAGGGTTACACTACTTTCAATGTGTGTTCCTCCCTGGTCACCTCATACATTTCAAATATTCATTTTAGTTCTTGATTCGTTTCATGATTCCTTTGAGATTCACTTCTGAATGTGATAAAATAGACAGTTCCGTGTATTTATGTAGAAGAAAGGATCCAGAACCCAATTAGGTATAGCCATATATAGAACAGCCATGTCTAGAACAGCCATGATTCCCTCTTTGAAATTATTAAGGAGAGCCTTTAAAGTTAGAGGATTTTAATAAAGAGCCTTCAACTGCTTGAACTCGCTAGTGCCCCCAGAAGACTTCAACGCCCGTTAGGAGGAACAATTACCCACTTTGAGATTCAGTAAATTAGTTTAACCAGTTGTTTTTCTCATGATTATCATGGTGTGTGGTACTTTGTGAAGCCCTTCTCTTAATCTCATCATAAATAAAATAAATAAAACTACTTCAATCAATAACAACCAGGATACTGAAGCTGTTCCTGGCAACATGCTATAGGTGAGATAGAGTTACGTGCATAAAATAAAAAAAATCATAAAGCACCATTTGAGTTATAGATTAGAGACACAAGGAAATGGGACTAAATAATCCAAATAACTAATGTGTGACGTTTCAGTAATAGCGTTGTTACCATCATCAGACAAAAGACTAAATGAAGATTGAGACCTGAATGAAAGAAAATGAAAAACAAGAAAATATTTGATCTGGACCTGGAATAAAAAAAATATTGTAGCGAAGCATTTATTATTTTACAAACATTTATTATTTTACACCAGTATTAACAGAGTATCATTTCTCATGTTTATATTTTACTACTTTGTAAACTTCCCTCATTCCTTATCTTTTGTTTATCCTTCATAGTTTGTTCTTGACTTAAATAAATTGCTGTCTCAACCTGAAGTTTTGTCTTCCCTAATTTTCCACGTGGCAATATATATAATGCTAAATTTTGGTAGTTGAGGTACAGCTTGCACCACGCTGACAAAGGCCAACAGCCCGAAACGTGTAAGTGGTTAGCATTTCTTGATTAGTCAAGAATAGGTATTTGGCCAATTCTGGAATAATTAGAAATAAACATAAAAGTTGATATTTATTCCAATAGATGGTGCAAGCCATCAGCAACTTTCTGTTTTCCGATTAGTTGATGCCTTTTTTTATAATGCTAAATGCTGAATAGTGTTATAATGAAGTTTAACTGTTTATATTTCTCTTTGCTTTCTTAAAATCTAAAACCCACATTTCCTGTAGCTTCCCATCATATCCCCTTAAATCCTTCACTTTTCTTTGATAATACCAATGGGATCTAGTTGTTGTTGTCGTCGTATTCAATGAAGAGCCTCAGAATGTACTCTAGTGATTGCACAATTGAACACAGAAGAAATATCATTCCGCATTTGTTTCTTTTCAACGAAAAATCAAAATTTATTTCAAGGAGAAATAACGACCATCTCCAACCTTAGGGATGAGGTATTAAAGGATGAATTGTGATGGGTAATGATGAATGAAAAAATAAAAGTGTCCAGGGATGGGAATCGAACCCACAGTGTTCCGCAACTGGGCAGATGCCATGTCCACTAGGCTACCCTGGACATATTATTTCGTTCGTAAATAATACATAAAGTAATTTATAATACAATATAACAACAACAACAAAAGCCTTTATTTAGGGCATTCCGCCCCATACAGGATTCGCCGTATTTACACGTCAACAAGAGGAGAGGGAAGAGGAAACATTTACAGCAAAATAAAGTTTTTCTCACATTCAGTTACCTATCTACAGATAGGTCATTCTCCAGTATCCTTTGCCCTGCATTCTTTCTCATGCGCCCAGCTTCTGTGCAGAACTTAAAGTATCTAACAATCAGTAATTCATCATCCAGAGCTGAAGAGAGAAGTTGACATATGCGATGGTATCTAAATTGACCAAAGTTAGGGCTTGGGAAAATTTCAGTACGTTTTTCTGTTAAGATAGGGCATTGGAAGAAATAGTGAACCAAATTATCATCCATAAGATCCTTACAAAGTAAACAGTTCTGGCCATTTTCTTCCCAGAAGTCTTTTCTTTCTTCCATGAAAAATTGCCATAAAACTCTATTTTGTGCAACTAGTCTTTTGTTGGGAAGCGAGATATTTAATCGTAGGTACTCCTCTGTCATGAATGATTCACTCAAAAATTTGTAGTGAGCAAAGTGGGTTGAATCAATGATTTTCATCTGATCGTTTTGAATTAGTTGGTCTGTGGTGGTTCTAATTATGCCTGGCAGTTCTTTCTGTATGGCTAAGTTATAATACAATATAATATAATGCGGTCCGTGATTGCAAAACGAAATCCGAAAACTATCCCGAATGTGTTTCGGATGTCGTTTTGCAATCACGAGAAATAGTTATTCAACAATTTATCAGAATATACTAAGAGTTATTTAGGTGAAATTGTCAAGTAAAACTTTTCCCTGAAAGCCTGATATTTTCACCTTAAATATTAATATAAAGGATTATTTTATTAAGTTATTTTTTAAATGTTTAAATATTGTTTATTAAAATCATAAAGAAGTCTATAGAACATCTGATTGGCTAATTGACTTGCACCATACTGAGGAGAGTAACTTGTCCCAAATAGAATACATGCTATTGTTTTCTTATAAGGAAAAATCTCCCTTTTTCACGTTTAACAAGAAATTTGATATTTGACTTGGTAGATGTCAGATTTGTATAAGACCTATTTCTATGAGAAAAAGAAGAGAGTGATGTCTCAACACCTTGATTGTATTTTGATTTATTTTCAAAGATTCATTGCTAATGTTTTAAAATATTTTTTTCATAGAGTGTATGATTTTTTTTTTAATTTGAAAATAACACTTGATCATATCATTGCCTGATTAAAGAAACCATGATGCTAAGTTTTCATATTTGATTTCCATTCAAGTTCCAAATTGATATTGATTTCTTTCAAAAAATATCTTACCAATTAATTAAAAACTTTTTGTAGAAATTTCTTAAATTTAGATTTGTAAATATTGCCACATGATACTTTCTCTCACATGACTATAGAAATATTTTAAACTTGATTTCCAAATAGATTTTCTTGTAATTATTTTTTCTATCATTGTTGATTTAGTTTTCTAATTAGAACAAAAGAATAATTTTTCTGTATAATACTCACCAAAAGTTTGATAAACATGTTTATACGTGAAAATAAAGAAGGCACATCCTAACCAAGAGCACCTGTCGACCTGGAGCGTAGTTTAATGACTCGCTCCAACTCGCGAAGGTTTCGACCTGTACTAGTCAATTAGGGGGTCAGTGGAAGGATTGTCTAAATCGTTGGTTTTCGACCGCTACCACCCGGGTTTAATCCCTGCATTGGGCACTTTTAGGTCGCTTCGATGTCAGTCTCTCCTGGCACCGCCTTGCAGGATCATCCACACGCCCCGGAGGTAACTCTCCGCCGTCTTCTCCTGAGCTTGGAGAACTTAGGGACAATAACATTCTTCAACAGGTTGAATACGTATTCAGGCAGGAATAAGATTCTAACAGGAAAACTTTCACTCTAGGAGCAGAAGACAGACGAAGCCAGGCAATCTCTATATATAAAACAAAAGTTCAAAGGAAATTTTCAGACTCTTTTTAATTAAAGCTAAAAATCTCTATATTCTATATACAGTTACGAGCGTCATGCGTTCTTAATAATTCTTCATCTCTGTCACCGTTTGCTTTTTTTTTTAATGGCGCTCTCCTATTGGTTGGCCACCTTTGCCCCCCATCATGCCCCCCCCCCCCCACTCGCTTTTTGGTTTTTGTAACTATTGTGTTGGAGCGGGTCGCTCCTTAAATAAATGCATATATTAGTTAATAACTAAATGGAATCCTCTCTTCCTTTTTCCCAGTAAGAGACGCCTACGGAAGCCAACAGTACATAGACAGATAAAGCACATAGGCTATAGTTATTAACTAATATATGCATTTATATAAGGCGCCAATTTATAATTGTAACAAATAGTATTTGAATAAAAACATTCAATCGGGTAAAACACGGGAGTTGCCCGGGTCATTCGGCTAGTATACATATAAAAGTCATTGTATTTATATATAGTTAAACCTGTTTATAGTGCTCCCTCTTGGACCTCACAAAATTAGGGTGCTATAGAGAGGGGATGCTATAGACAGGTCACTTTTAATGTAAAATGTTTACATTTTAATGTTTAAAATCGGGCGCTATAGAGAGGAAGGCGCTATTTAGAGGGGCGCTATAGAAAGGTTTGAAAGTATATGTTTGTCAGCTATGCACGTGTTTCTCCTCAATACTTAACTAATCTGTCTGAAGGACGTTATTTTCCGTAACCTCG
The DNA here is from genome assembly GCA_030710605.1 of Cordylochernes scorpioides. NCBI lineage: Eukaryota > Metazoa > Arthropoda > Arachnida > Pseudoscorpiones > Chernetidae > Cordylochernes > Cordylochernes scorpioides. The sequence goes on along the minus strand of CP092880.1, from coordinate 17,227,994 downwards.
ATAAGCTTATATATTTTCAATTAAAGATACTCGTAAAACGACATTTGAAAATTATCCCGCATGCGTTTCTTTTGAACGAAAAATCGAAATTTATTTTAAGGAGAAATAACGATTATTTCTAATCTTAAGAATGAAGTATGAGAGGATGAATTGTGAAGAGTAATGATAAACGGAAAAATAAAAGTGTCCAGGAATGGGAATCGAACCCACAGTGTTCCGCTTACTGTGCAGATGCCATTTCTACTAGTCGTCGACGTTAGCTTTTATCTCGTTTTTGAAAGATATTCCGGATGATGAGTGAAAACTTTGACCAACTTATCATCTCCTCAGATATAGCTCTGACCTACTAAGAGGTTTAAAGAGTGGGAGGAGACCTGAAGAGGATCTTTCCATCAAACAACCAGACTCTAAGTCACCTCAAGGTGACAGGAAGAGCCAGAGAAAGCCATTCGGGCCACTGAGGGATAACCACCCGGCAGGGAATACGCTTCCGTTACTTTTGCTGTAGCAACAACGGAGCATCACTCATATATCGAATAATTTCATAATTCCTTGTTTGAAACATATATCCGTGTTTGAAAAAGAAATTTGTATTATAATTCAGGTTCCTAATATATAATATTGTTTCTCTTTTTATTTTTGATTACCTTTTCTTGTATAATATGTTTATAACTGTTTCTGTTTTAAAAAATGTAAATCGACGCAATTGTCCCTAGCCGGTATATCGCGTTTAGTGTGTTTAAATAAATAAAAAATAAGAGAAAATAAAATAAAAGACAATTCAGCCAGTAGAGTTTCAATATTTTCGTAGTTTTGACAAAAATCGTTTTGTCCTCGCCAGGAGAAAAAAAAAACTTTATGGATAATTGACACAATTAAAATAATTTTATTGACATCTTGTAAATACATGCAAAAGTGAACAGTCTGCACTTTTTAAAAAATATATAATTAAATAGGTATACGAGGTGTGTTCAAAATGTATCGCGACTTTTGTGTTTTTTCAAAAATTATTTATTTATTCATGAATACCTATTTTGTCCCCTTCAAAGTAATCCCCATGAGATATTATACACTTGTGCCAACGGTTTTTCCAATCTTCGAAGCACTTCAAAAAATCATTTTTTAAAATCTTTTCAGCTCCTCTTTCGATGCCGTCTTTATCTCTTCAAGCGTAGCGTAACGTCGTCCTTTCATGGGCCTCTTCAGTTTAGGGAACAAGAAAAAGTCACAGGGGGCCAGATCTGGGGAATACGGTGGCTGCGGCATCATTAGTGTGTTGTTTTTGGCCAAAAAGTCGCGCACAAGCAACGATGTGTGAGCAGGGGCGTTATCGTGGTGCAAAAGCCAATTTTTGTTCTTCCACAAATCCGGGCGTTTCTGGCGGATTGCTTGGCGCAAATTGCGCATAACTTGCAGGTAATATTCCTTATTGACCGTTCTACCCTGTGGCAAGAACTCATTATGCACCACGCCCCTGCAATCGAAGAAAACTGTCAGCAAAACTTTCACATTCGACCGAACTTGGCGCGCTTTTTTCGGTCTTGGTTCGTGCGGCAGCTTCCATTGAGATGATTGAGCTTTGGTTTCCATAAACCCACGCTTCGTCACCAGTTATGACCCTCTGGAGCAAATTTGGGTCGTCGCGGACAGAGTCCAACATCTCATTAGCAATGTTCATGCGATGCTGTTTTTGGTCGCAATTGAGCAATTTTGGTACGAATTTCGCGGCGACCCGTCTAATGCCCAAATCATTGATAAAAATCGAATGGCACGAGCCAATCGATATGTTTAGGTCCTCAGCAACTTCTCTAACGGTGATTTGACGATTGGCCAATATCATTTTCTCCACTTCATTAATTTTTTCGTCTGTTGTTGAAGTGCTCGGGCGTCCGGCACGCTCTTCGTCGTTCACATCTTCTCGGCCTTTTGAGAACATTTTGTACCACCGATAAACGTTGCTTCGGTCCAAGGTAGCTTCTCCGTATGCCACAGTTAACATTCGGAATGTATCCGTGCACTTAATTTCGTTTTTCACACAAAATTTGATACAGGTTCTTTGATCCATTTTTTGACGATCAAAACACCTGCAAGCAAAGCAGCTGTCAACAATTAAGTGAACATTCAAAATGGCCGAGCTTGTCGGCATAAGTGAGAGACATGAGTACCAACATAAAGCCACAAAAAGATCGAAATTCGAATATACGTAACCCGCGAAAATTCAAAAGTCGCGATACTTTTTGAACACACCTCGTATATGCACTATGAATATGGCGCTTCTGCCAACTCTATAGAAAGCCGTTAAAAATGTTTTTAAAAATATTGTAACAAAGTATTTATTATTTTATTAACAGATCATTGATTTTTAATGGTTTATATATTTTATTACTCTGCGTAAACTTCCCTTATATTTTATCAATTTTAACGGGTAGTTGGCGATCTATGGATATACTCCAGGAGCCTGGGTTACCTAATGTTTCAATTTTTATTGGTACTTACGCTTTAAATATATTGCCGTGTCATCATGAAGTTTGTCTTTCCTGATTTTCTACGTTACAATACTTAAACGCCTTTCAATAAAGTTCATTTTCATTTTTTTCCTGATGGAGACAAAATATTTTTGTTGAAACGTCGAAAAATGAAAACCTACTGGCCGAAGTGTCTCTTATTTCAAGAACAATGAATGCCGGCCAGACAACCTCAATCTACAAGAAATAAAATTCTACGTATTCTTCGTAGATCGCGAAATGCTTGGTGTCGCTGGAGACCCGCTGGTGATTCTCCACCAAACTCTGCAGCGCTGGCAGAGGCGCCATGTTCTTTGTACATAGTATGATGTATGATGCATATATATTATTATCTTTTTTAAATAGTGCAGACTGTGCACTTTTGCATGTATTAACAAGATCTCAATAAAATTATTATAATTGTCAAATTGTCTATACTAAAATACTTCATTTACATCAAGCTCTTTGAAGTTACAGCCTTAAAGAGGTTTTTATTTTTTAATTCGGAAATGTTTAGTGTTTCTACAAATGGCGTCATCGACCAAGGAGGAATATTGTCGTCCCATAATTCACAAGTAGAAACATCTTCAAGATAGAGGTTGCCTGACCTTTATTCTTATTTCTTAAATATGAAACACTTCGGCCAGAAAAGGTTTATTTTCACGTTTTGACAAAAATCTTTTGTCTTTGTCAGTAAAAATGAAGATGAATCATTTGGGACAAGGCGTTATAAATGATTCTGGTTTTAATGGTTGAAATGTCCCTTATTTAATAAGTAGAAGTTTGTTACAGAAGATTAAGCACATTCTGAGACTTGGTATAGAAAACGCAACCTGCTCTCTTTATGTTCTAACTATAAATTCTAACGCGCTTCTGTCTCTCTAAGTTTTGTCTAGAATTGTCTTTAAATTACCCTACAATATGTTCATTAGATATTGCAATTCTCAAAACGCTTTGAAACAAATTCGTGATTCAAATTTTAAAAACCCAGCTTATCCACAGAATTCGATACGATTTATGTTAGAAAATATATTTACTTGTTCTATATTACACAGTGTCGTACTTTCTGTTAAAAAAAAAACAGATAATTGGGGGAAAAAAAATCTAGAGAGAGAGCCAAATATAAAAATAATAAAAGAATTAAATGATATAGGATTCTCATGTCTTATTAGCTGTTCTGACTATTGTAATCCTTCAAAGGGTGATTCCTCAAATTATCAGGACTGCTACCGAACAGGTTTGCCAACAATACATATTTAAGAATAGTCAATTCAAAATTGTATTCGCACTATGAAAATCTACACTCTTCTATAACATAAGAAAATTATAGAACGACATTTGAAAATATCCCGCATGTGTTTCTTTTGAACGAAAAATCGAAATTTATTTTAAGGAGAAATAACGATTATTTCTAACCTTAGGGATGAAGTATGAAAGGATGAATTGTGAAGAGTAATGATGAACGGAAAAATAAAAGTGTCCAGGGATGGGAATCATTTAACATTTAGCGTTTATCATTACTCTTCACAATTCATCCTTTCATACTTCATCCCTAAGGTTAGAAATAATCGTTATTTCTCCTTAAAATAAATTTCGATTTTTTGTTCAAAAGAAACACATGCGGGATATTTTCAAATGTCGTTCCACAATCATAGGCCGCATTATATTGTATAAGAAAATTATTTGATCTGAGATCTCCCATTACCAGTCAAAAGATGTAACGCACACATAAGAATACTCCTTTCACTCTTTAAAGAAAATCACGCTAAAATATTTAGCTCAACTAACCGAATATATCCATTATGTAACGACTCGGAACTGGAGCACCAAATGTTTTCTATTTTAAGTAACTCTTTAAAACACCTTCTGGAGATTTAGCAACCCACTGAAGACGCTGAGAACTATTTCAGAAAAGAAAAATATAGCAATAGAACTCTATAATGTCTACAGATCAATTGTAAATAGATTCATACACAAAAGAGGTAGTGAGAAATTTTTAGAACAGATGTATAAATAAATTCCTTTTCAAACAAAGGCTCACGTGCACATGGGAAAAAAAGAAAAAAATTGCTGAATTGTTTTGTTGTTGTATGACGAATGCATACAGGGCAATGGGCACTAATAAAAGCCTTTTTATTGTTGTTGTTTTAAGTTAAAAAGTGAAAGGGAATTTCTTTAACATAAAATAAAGTCAAATCATCTTGCTCAGGAGACTGTTCTCTAGGACGACAGATGCATTGACCCTGTACAAGTTTTACAGGATAGAAAAGAAACGTTGAGAAAAGAGGACCGTATGTGAATGACCCTGTAAATGAACGATCATTTGTAAATAACTAATATTTTCTAAGTAATTATGCACCTTGACAAATCCTGTATAGATAATGGGTCCCCAAAAAAAGGCTTGTTGTTGTATTTAGTTCAATATATTTTTGTTTAAAATGTACTTCTCATCTATTTTAAATTAGTAAATAAAAAGTAATTTAAATAAAGAATCAAAAGAGAGAGACACAAGGCACTTATTAGGTATTCTTTGAGCAGATCACGCAGGTCATTGAATAACCAAAAACATTTGCTAAAATAAATTCCACTAAATGCATTATTGATCATATAGCGTAATCCTCCAACACACACACCACCAAAATTTTAATTTATATTAATGATAACCAGTAAATAGGTAGGCTATTTTGTTATTAGTTTCAAAATTTCTGGTTGAATAATGCGGAAAAAAATCCAATTGAAATAAGAAACGGATTACGTTTAACAAAGCAAGTATGCATTAATTGTACAAGTGTGTTATGCCATTCTGTTCGGAATAATAAGCCCACCCCCTCCTAACTGAATATCCGCCTTGCCCCCCATCCTATCTAAATAATGGCCCCACTCCCTCCTATCTAAATAATCGCCCCCTCCCTCCTAACTGAATAATCGCCCCCCTCCCTCCTATCTAAATAATCGCCCCCCTCACTCCTATCTAAATAAGCACCCCCCTCCCTCCTATCTAAATAAGCGCCCCCCTCCCTCCTATCTAAATAATCGCCCCCTCCCTCCTATCTAAATAATGGCCCCCCTCCCTCCTATCTAAATAATCGCCCCCTCCCTCCTATCTAAATAATCGCCCCCCTCCCTCCTATCTAAATAATCGCCCCCTCACTCCTATCTAAATAATGGCCCACCTCCCTCCTATCTAAATAATCGCCCCTCCCTCCTAACTGAATAATAGCCCCCTCCCTCCTATCTAAATAATCGCCCCCCTCCCTCCTATCTAAATAATGGCCCCCCTCCCTCCTATCTAAATAATGGCCCCCCCTCCTTCTTATCTAAATAATCGCCCCCTCCCTCCCATCTAAATAAGCGCCCCCTCCCTCCTAACTGAATAATCGCCCCCTCCCTCCTATCTAAAAAATGGCCCCCCTCCCTCCTATCTAAATAAGCGTCCCCCTCCCTCCTAACTAAATAATCGCCCCCTCCCTCCTATCTAAATAATGGCCCCCCTCCCTCCTATCTAAATAATGGCCCCCCTCCCTCCTATCTAAATAATCGCCCCCTCCCTCTTATCTAAATAAGTGCCCCCGTCCCTTCTAACTGAATAATCGCCCCCTCCCTCCTAACTGAATAATCGCCCCCCTCCCTCCTATCTAAATATTCGCCCCCTCCCTCCTATCTAAATAAGCGCCCCCTCACTCCTATCTAAATCGGCGCCCCCTCCCTCCTATCTAAATAAGCGCCCCCCTCCCTCCTATCTAAATAAGCGCCCCCTCCCTCCTATCTAAATAATCGCCCCTCTCCCTCCTATCTAAATAATCGCCCCCTCCCTCCTATCTAAATAAGCGCCCCCTCACTCCTATCTAAATCGGCGCCCCCCTCCCTACTATCTAAATAATCGCCCCCCTCCCAACTATATAAATATTCGCCCCCCTCCCTGCTATCTAAATAAGCGCCCCCTCACTCCTATCTAAATCGGCGCCCCCCTCCCTCCTATCTAAATGAGCGCCCCCTCCCTCCTATCTAAATAAGCGCCCCCCTCACTCCTATCTAAATACTCGCCTTCTCCCTCCTATCTAAATAATCGCCCCTCCCTCCTATCTAAATAAGCGCCCCCTCCCTCCTATCTAAATAGGCGCCCCCCTCCCTCCTATCTAAATAAGCGCCCCCCTCCCTCCTAACTAAATAATCGCCCCCTCCCTCCTATCTAAATAATGGCCCCCCTCCCTCCTATCTAAATAATCGCCTCCTCCCTCCTATCTAAATAAGCGCCCCCCGCCCTCCTATCTAAATAAGCGCCCCCCTCCCTCCTAACTAAATAAGCGCCACCCTCCCTCCTAACTAAATAATGGCCCCCCTCCCTCCTATCTAAATAATGCCCCCCCCCCTACCTCCTATCTAAATAAGCGCCCCCCTCCCTCCTATCTAAATAATCGCCCCCTCCCTCCTAACTAAATAATCGCCCCCTCTCTCCTATCTAAATAATGGCCCCCCTCCCTCCTATCTAAATAATCGCCCCCCTCCCTCCTATCTAAATAAGCGCCCCCCTCCCTCCTAACTGAATAATCGCCCCCTCCCTCCTATCTAAAAAATGGCCCCCCTCCCTCCTATCTAAATAATCGCCCCCCTCCCTCCTATCTAAATAATCGCCCCCCTCCCTCCTATCTAAATAAGCGCCCCCCTCCCTCCTAACTAAATAATCGCCCCCTCCCTCCTATCTAAATAATGGCCCCCCTCCCTCCTATCTAAATAATCGCCTCCTCCCTCCTATCTAAATAAGCGCCCCCCGCCCTCCTATCTAAATAAGCGCCCCCCTCCCTCCTAACTAAATAATCGCCCCCTCACTCCTATCTAAATCGGCGCCCCCCCTCCCTCCTATCTAAATGAGCGCCCCCTCCCTCCTATCTAAATAAGCGCCCCCCTCACTCCTATCTAAATACTCGCCTTCTCCCTCCTATCTAAATAATCGCCCCTCCCTCCTATCTAAATAAGCGCCCCCTCCCTCCTATCTAAATAGGCGCCCCCCCTCCCTCCTATCTAAATAAGCGCCCCCCTCCCTCCTAACTAAATAATCGCCCCCTCCCTCCTATCTAAATAATGGCCCCCCCTCCCTCCTATCTAAATAATCGCCTCCTCCCTCCTATCTAAATAAGCGCCCCCCCGCCCTCCTATCTAAATAAGCGCCCCCCTCCCTCCTAACTAAATAAGCGCCACCCTCCCTCCTAACTAAATAATGGCCCCCCTCCCTCCTATCTAAATAATGCCCCCCCCCCCTACCTCCTATCTAAATAAGCGCCCCCCCTCCCTCCTATCTAAATAATCGCCCCCTCCCTCCTAACTAAATAATCGCCCCCTCTCTCCTATCTAAATAATGGCCCCCCTCCCTCCTATCTAAATAATCGCCCCCCTCCCTCCTATCTAAATAAGCGCCCCCCTCCCTCCTAACTGAATAATCGCCCCCTCCCTCCTATCTAAAAAATGGCCCCCCCTCCCTCCTATCTAAATAATCGCCCCCCTCCCTCCTATCTAAATAATCGCCCCCCTCCCTCCTATCTAAATAATCGCCCCCTCCCTCCTATCTAAATAATGGCCCCCTCCCTCCTATCTAAATAATGGCCCCCTCCCTCCTAACTAAATAATCGCCCCCCCTCCCTCCTATCTAAATAATCGCCCCCTCCCTCCTATCTAAATAATCGCCCCCTCCCTCCTATCTAAATAAGCGCCCCTCCCTCCTATCTAAATAATCGCCCCCCTCCCTCCTATCTAAATAATCGACCCCCTCCCCCCTATCTAAATATTCGCCCCCCTCCCTCCTATCTAAATAAGCGCCCCTCCCTCCTATCTAAATAAGCGCCCCCCTCCCTCCTATCTAAATAATCGCCCTCTCCCTCCTATCTAAATAATCGCCCCCCTCCCTCCTAACTAAATAATCGCCCCCCTCCCTCCTATCTAAATAATGGCCCCCTCCCTCCTATCTAAATAATGGCCCCCTCCCTCCTAACTAAATAATCGCCCCCCCTCCCTCCTATCTAAATAATCGCCCCCCTCCCTCCTATCTAAATAATCGCCCCCTCCCTCCTATCTAAATAAGCGCCCCTCCCTCCTATCTAAATAATCGCCCCCCTCCCTCCTATCTAAATAATCGACCCCCTCCCCCCTATCTAAATATTCGCCCCCCTCCCTCCTATCTAAATAAGCGCCCCCTCCCTCCTATCTAAATAAGCGCCCCCCTCCCTCCTATCTAAATAATCGCCCCCCTCCCTCCTATCTAAATAATCGCCCCCCTCCCTCCTATCTAAATAATCGCCCCCTCCTCCTATCTAAATAATGGCCCCCTCCCTCCTATCTAAATAATGGCCCCCTCCCTCCTAACTAAATAATCGCCCCCCTCCCTCCTATCTAAATAATCGCCCCCTCCCTCCTATCTAAATAATCGCCCCCTCCCTCCTATCTAAATAAGCGCCCCTCCCTCCTATCTAAATAATCGCCCCCCTCCCTCCTATCTAAATAATCGCCCCCCTCCCTCCTATCTAAATAATCGACCCCCTCCCCCCTATCTAAATATTCGCCCCCCTCCCTCCTATCTAAATAAGCGCCCCCTCCCTCCTATCTAAATAAGCGCCCCCTCCCTCCTTTCTAAATAGGCGCCCCCCCTCCCTCCTATCTAAATAAGCGCCCCCCTCCCTCCTAACTAAATAATCGCCCCCTCCCTCCTATCTAAATAATGGCCCCCTCCCTCCTATCTAAATAATCGCCTCCTCCCTCGCCTCCTCCCATCCTATCTAAATAAGCGCCCCCCCCCTCCCT
>CP092880.1:17203568-17218601 GCA_030710605.1 Cordylochernes scorpioides | reverse complement strand
AGGGGGGCCACTATTTATGTAGGAGGGAGGGGGGCCACTATTTAGATAGGAGGGAGGGGGGCCACTATTTAGTTAGGAGGAAGGGGGCCACTATTTATATAGGAGGGAGGGGGGCCACTATTTAGTTAAGAGGGAGGGGGCCACTATTTACTTAGGAGGGAGGGGGCCACTATTTAGTTAAGGGGGAGGGGGGCCACTATTTAGTTAGGAGAGAGGGGGGCCACTATTTAGTTAGGAGAGAGGGGGGCCACTATTTAATTAGGAGGAAGGGGGGCCACTATTTAGTTAGGAGGAAGGGGGGCCACTATTTAGTTAGGAGGGAGGGGGGCCACTATTTAGTTAGGAGAGAGGGGGGCCACTATTTAGTTAGGAGGAAAGGGGAGCCACTATTTAGTTAGGAGGGAGGAGGGGCCACTATTTACTTAGGAGGGAGGGGGGCCACTATTTAGTTAGGAGGAAGGGGGGACACTATTTAGTTAGGAGGAAGGGGGGACACTATTTACTTAGGAGGGAGGGGGGGCCACTATTTAGTTAGGAGGAAGGGGGGCCACTATTTATATAGGAGGGAGGAGGGCCACTATTTAGATAGGAGGGAGGGGGCCACTATTTACTTAGGAGGGAGGGGGGGCCACTATTTAGTTAGGAGGAAGGGGGGCCACTATTTATATAGGAGGGAGGGGGGCCACTATTTAGTTAGGAGGGAGGGGGGCCACTATTTAGTTAGGAGGGAGAGGGGCCACTATTTAGTTAAGAGGAAGGGGGGCCACTATTTAGTTAGGAGGAAGGGGGGCCACTATTTAGTTAGGAGGGAGGGGGGCCACTATTTACTTAGGAGGCAGGGGGGCCACTATTTACTTAGGAGGGAGGGGGGCCACTATTTACTTAGGAGGGAGGAGGGCCACTATTTATATAGGAGGGAGGGGGGCCACTATTCACTTAGGAGGGAGGGGGCCACTATTTAGTTAAGAGGGAGGGGGGCCACACTATTTATATAGGAGGGAGGGGGGCCACTATTTAGATAGGAGGGAGGGGGGCCACTATTTAATTAGGAGGAAGGGGGGCCACTATTTATATAGGAGGGAGGGGGGCCACTATTTAGATAGGAGGGAGAGGGCCACTATTTACTTAGGAGGGAGGGGGGCCACTATTTATATAGGAGGGAGGGGGGCCACTATTTAGATAGGAGGGACGGGGGCCACTATTTAGATAGGAGGGAGGGGGGCCACTATTTAGTTAGGAGGAAGGGGGGCCACTATTTATGTAGGAGGGAGGGGGGTCACTATTTAGATAGGAGGGAGGGGGGCCACTATTTAGTTAGGAGGAAGGGGGGCCACTATTTATATAGGAGGGAGGGGGGCCACTATTTAGTTAGGAGGGAGAGGGCCACTATTTACTTAGGAGGGAGGGGGCCACTATTTACTTAGGAGGGAGGGGGGCCACTATTTAGTTAGGAGGAAGGGGGGCCACTATTTATATAGGAGGGAGGGGGGCCACTATTTAGATAGGAGGGAGAGGGGGCCACTATTTACTTAGGAGGGAGGAGGCCACTATTTACTTAGGAGAGGGTGCCACTATTTATTTGGAGGGAAGGGGGCCACTATTTATATAGGAGGGCGGGGGGCCACTATTTACTTAGGAGGGAGGGGGCCACTATTTACTTAGGAGGGAGGGGGGCCACTATTTAGTTAGGAGGAGGGGAGCCACTATTTACTTAGGAGGGAGAGGGGCCACTATTTAGTTAGGAGGGGGGGGCACTATTCACTTAAGAGGGAGGGGGGCCACTATTTACTTGGGGGCCACTATTTAGTTATGAGGGAAGGGGGGCCACTATTTAGATGGGGGGAGGGGGGCTACTATTTAGTTAGGAGGGAGGGGGGGCCACCATTTACTTAGGAGGGCGGGGGGCCACTATTTACTTAGGAGGGAGGGAGGCCACTATTTAGTTAGGAGGAAGGGGGGCCACTATTTAGATAGGAGGGAGGGGGGCCACTATTTAGTTACGAGGGAGGGGGGCCACTATTTATATAGGGGGGAGGGGGGCCACTATTTAGTTAAGAGGGAGGGGGGCCACTATTTACTTAGGAGGCAGGAGGGCCACTATTTAGTTAGGAGGGAGAGGGCCACTATTTATATAGGAGGGAGGGGGGCCACTATTTACTTAGGAGGGAGGGGGGCCACTATTTAGTTAGGAGGAAGGGGGGCCACTATTTATATAGGAGGGAGGGGGCCACTATTTACTTAGGAGGGAGGCGGGCCACTATTTAGTTAGGAGGAAGGGGGGCCACTATTTATATAGGAGGGAGGGGGCCACTATTTACTTAGGAGGGAGGGGGGGCCACTATTTAGTTAGGAGGAAGGGAGGCCACTATTTATATAGGAGGGAGGGGGGCCACTATTTAGTTAAGAGGAAGGGGGTCACTATTTATATAGGAGGGAGGGGGGCCACTATTTACTTAGAAGGGAGGGGGCCACTATTTAGTTAGGAGAGAGGATGCCACTATTTACTTAGGAGGGAGGGGCCACTATTTACTTAGGAGGCAGGGGGCCACTATTTAGTTAGGAGGGAGGAGGCCACTATTTACTTAGGAGGGAGGGGGGCCACACTATTTATATAGGAGGGAGGGGGGCCACACTATTTATATAGGAGGGAGGGGGGCCACTATTTAGTTAAGAGGAAGGGGGGCCACTATTTAGTTAGGAGGGAAGGGGGCCACTATTTATATAGGAGGGAGGGGGGGCCACTATTTACTTAGGAGGGAGGGGGCCACTATTTACTTAGGAGGGAGGGGGCCACTATTTGGTTAGGAGGAAGGGGGGCCACTATTTATATAGGAGGGAGGGGAGCCACTATTTACTTAGGAGGGAGGGGGCCACTATTTACTTAGGAGGGAGGGGGCCACTATTTAGTTAGGAGGAAGGGGGGCCACTATTTATATAGGAGGGAGGGGAGCCACTATTTAGATAGGAGGGAGAGGGCCACTATTTACTTAGGAGGGAGGGGGGCCACTATTTATATAGGAGGGAGGGGGGCCACTATTTAGATAGGAGGGAGGGGGGCCACTATTTAGATAGGAGGGAGGGGGGCCACTATTTAGTTAGGAGGAAGGGGGGCCACTATTTATGTAGGAGGGAGGGGGGGCCACTATTTAGATAGGAGGGAGGGGGGCCACTATTTAGTTAGGAGGAAGGGGGGCCACTATTTATATAGGAGGGAGGGGGGCCACTATTTAGTTAAGAGGGAGGGGGCCACTATTTACTTAGGAGGGAGGGGGGCCACTATTTAGTTAAGGGGAAGGGGGGCCACTATTTAGTTAGGAGGGAGGGGGGCCACTATTTAGTTAGGAGAGAGGGGGGCCACTATTTAGTTAGGAGGAAAGGGGAGCCACTATTTAGTTAGGAGGGAGGAGGGGCCACTATTTACGTAGGAGGGAGGGGGGCCACTATTTAGTTAGGAGGAAGGGGGGCCACTATTTAGTTAGGAGGAAGGGGGGACACTATTTACTTAGGAGGGAGGGGGGGCCACTATTTAGTTAGGAGGAAGGGGGGCCACTATTTATATAGGAGGGAGGAGGGCCACTATTTAGATAGGAGGGAGGGGGCCACTATTTACTTAGGAGGGAGGGGGGGCCACTATTTAGTTAGGAGGAAGGGGGGCCACTATTTATATAGGAGGGAGGGGGGCCACTATTTAGTTAGGAGGGAGGGGGGCCACTATTTAGTTAGGAGGGAGAGGGGCCACTATTTAGTTAAGAGGAAGGGGGGCCACTATTTAGTTAGGAGGAAGGGGGGCCACTATTTAGTTAGGAGGGAGGGGGGCCACTATTTACTTAGGAGGCAGGGGGGCCACTATTTACTTAGGAGGGAGGGGGGCCACTATTTACTTAGGAGGGAGGAGGGCCACTATTTATATAGGAGGGAGGGGGGCCACTATTTACTTAGGAGGGAGGGGGCCACTATTTAGTTAAGAGGGAGGGGCCACACTATTTATATAGGAGGGAGGGGGGCCACTATTTAGATAGGAGGGAGGGATGCCACTATTTAATTAGGAGGAAGGGGGGCCACTATTTATATAGGAGGGAGGGGGGCCACTATTTAGATAGGAGGGAGAGGGCCACTATTTACTTAGGAGGGAGGGGGGCCACTATTTATATAGGAGGGAGGGGGGCCACTATTTAGATAGGAGGGAGGGGGGCCACTATTTAGATAGGAGGGAGGGGGGCCACTATTTAGTTAGGAGGAAGGGGGGCCACTATTTATGTAGGAGGGAGGGGGGCCACTATTTAGATAGGAGGGAGGGGGGCCACTATTTAGTTAGGAGGAAGGGGGGCCACTATTTATATAGGAGGGAGGGAGGCCACTATTTAGTTAGGAGGGAGAGGGCCACTATTTACTTAGGAGGGAGGGGGCCACTATTTACTTAGGAGGGAGGGGGGCCACTATTTAGTTAGGAGGAAGGGGGGCCACTATTTATATAGGAGGGAGGGGGGCCACTATTTAGATAGGAGGGAGGGGGGCCAGTATTTACTTAGGAGGGAGGAGGCCACTATTTACTTAGGAGAGGGGGCCACTATTTACTTAGGAGGGAGGAGGGCCACTATTTATATAGGAGGGAGGGGGGCCACTATTTACTTAGGAGGGAGGGGGCCACTATTTAGTTAAGAGAGAGGGGGGCCACACTATTTACTTAGGAGGGAGGAGGGCCACTATTTAGATAGGAGGGAGGGGGGCCACTATTTAGTTAGGAGGAAGGGGGGCCACTATTTACTTAGGAGGGAGGGGGGGCCACTATTTACTTAGGAGGGGGGGGGCACTATTTAGTTAGGAGGAAGGGGGGCCACTATTTATATAGGAGGGAGGGGGCCACTATTTAGTTAAGAGGGAGGGGGGCCACTATTTATATAGGAGGGAGGGGGGCCACTATTTACTTAGGAGGGAGGGGGGCCACTATTTACTTAGGAGGGAGGAGGGCCACTATTTATATAGGAGGGAGGGGGGCCACTATTTACTTAGGAGGGAGGGGGCCACTATTTAGTTAGGAGGGAGGGGGCCACACTATTTTTATAGGAGGGAGGGGGGCCACTATTTAGATAGGAGGGAGGGGGGCCACACTATTTAGTTATGAGGAAGGGGGGCCACTATTTATATAAGAGGGAGGGGGCCACTATTTAGTTAAGAGGAAGGGGGCCACTATTTACTTAGGAGGGAGGGGGGCCACTATTTACTTAGGAGGGAGGGGGGCCACTATTTACTTAGGAGGCAGGGGGGCCACTATTTAGTTAGGAGGGTGGGGGCCACTATTTACTTAGGAGGGAGGGAAGCCACTATTTAGTTAGGAGGGAGGGGGGCCACTATTTATATAGGAGGGAGGGGGCCACTATTTACTTAGGTAGGAGGGGGCCACTATTTACTTAGGAGGGAGGGGGGCCACTATTTAGTTAGGAGGAAGGGGGCCCACTATTTAGCTAGGATGGAGGGGGGCCACTATTTACTTAGGAGGGAGGGGGGGCGATTATTTAGATAGGAGGGAGGGGTGACACTATTTAGTTGGGAGGGAGGGGCCACTATTTACTTAGGAGGCAGGGGGCCACTATTTATTTAGGAGGAAGGGGGGCCACTATTTATATAGGAGGGAGGGGGCCACTATTTATATAGGAGGGAGGGGCCACTATTTACTTAGGAGGGAGGGGGGCCACTATTTAGATAGGAGGGAGGGGGGCCACTATTTAGATAGGAGGGAGGGGGGCCACTATTTAGATAGGAGGGAGGGGGGCGATTATTTAGATAGGAGGGAGGGGGGCACTATTTAGTTGGGAGGGAGGGGCCACTATTTACTTAGGAGGCAGGGGGGCCACTATTTAGATGGGAGGGAGGGGCCCACTATTTACTTAGGAGGGAGGGGGCCACTATTTAGTTAGGAGGGAGGGGGGCCACTATTTATATAGGAGGGAGGGGGGGCCACTATTTAGTTGGGAGGGAGGGGGGCCACTATTTAGTTAGGAGGGAGGGGGGCCACTATTTAGTTAGGAGGGAGGGTACCCCTTATTTACTTAGGAGGGAGGGGGGCCACTATTTAGTTAGGAGGGAGGGGGGCCACTATTTAGTTAGGAGGAAGGGGAGCCACTATTTACTTAGGAGGGAGGGGGGCCACTATTTAGTTAGGAGGGAGGGGGGCACTATTCACTTAGAAGGGAGGGGGGCCACTATTCACTTAGGAGGCAGGGGGGCCACTATTTAGTTAGGAGGGAAGGGGGGGGCCACTATTTAGATAGGAGGGAGGGGGCTACTATTTAGTTAGGAGGGAGGGGGGCCACTATTTACTTAGGAGCGAGGGGGGCCACTATTTAGTTAGGAGGGCGGGGGCCACTATTTACTTAGGAGGGATGGAGGCGACTATTTAGTTAGAAGGAAGAGGGGCCACTATTTAGATAGGAGGGAGGGGGGCCACTATTTAGTTAGGAGGGAGGGGGGCCACTATTTATATAGGGGGGAGGGAGGCCACTATTTAGTTAGGAGGGAGGGGGGCCACTATTTACTTAGGAGGCAGGAGGGCCACTATTTAGTTAGGAGGGAGGGGGCCACTATTTACTTAGGAGGGAGGGGGGCCACTATTTACTTAGGAGGGAGGGGGGCCACTATTCAGATAGGAGGGAGGGGGGCCACTATTTAGTTAAGAGGGAGGGGGGCCACTATTTAGATAGGAGGGAGGGGGGGCCACTATTTAGATAGGAGGGAGGGGGGCCACTATTTAGTTTGGAGGGAGGGGGGCCACTATTTACTTAGGAGGGAGGGGGCCACTATTTAGTTAAGAGGAAGGGGGGCCACTATTTAGTTAGGAGGGAGGTGGGCCACTATTTACTTAGGAGGGAGGGGGCCACTATTTAGTTAGGAGGGAGGGGGCCACTATCTACTTAGGAGGGAGGGGGGGCCATTATTCAGTTAGGAGGGAAGGGGGCCACTATTTAGTTAGGAGGGAGGGGGGCCACTATTTACTTAGGAGGGAGGGGGGCCACTATTTAGTTAGGAGGGAGGGGGGCCACTATTTAGATATGAGGGAGGGGGCCACTATTTAGATAGGAGGGAGCGGGGCCACTATTTAGATAGGAGGGAGGGGGCCACTATATAGTTAAGAGGGAGGGGGCCACTATTTAGATAGGAGGGAGGGGGGCGATTATTTAGATAGGAGGGAGATGGGCCACTATTTAGTTAGGAGGGAGGGGGCCACTATTTACTTAGGAGGGAGGGGGCCACTATTTAGATAGGAGGGATGGGGCCACTATTTAGTTAGGAGGGAGGGGGGCCACTATTTAGGTAAGAGGGAGGGGGGCCACTATTTAGTTAGGAGGGAGGGGGGCCACTATTTAGTTAAGAGGGAGGGGGGCCACTATTTAGTTAGGAGGGAGGGGGGCCACTATTTACTTAGGAGGGAGGGGGGCCACTATTTAGTTAGGCGGGAGGGGGGCCACTATTTAGATAGGAGGGAGGGGGGCCACTATTTAGTTAGGAGGGAGGGGGCCACTATTTACTTAGGAGATAGGGGGGCCACTATTTAGTTAGGAGGGAGGGGGGCCACTATTTAGATAGGAGGGAGGGGGTCACTATTTAGATATGAGGGAGGGGGGCCACTATTTAGATAGGAGGGAGCGGGGCCACTATTTAGATAGGAGGGAGGGGGGCCACTATTTAGTTAAGAGGGAGGGGGCCACTATTTAGATAGGAGGGAGGGGGGCCACTATTTAGATAGGAGGGAGGGGGGCGATTATTTAGATAGGAGGGTGGGGGCGATTATTCAGTTAGAAGGGAGGGGGTCATTTTTTAGTTAGAAGGGATGGGGGCCCTTATTCAGATAGGAGGGAGGGGGGCGATTATTTAGTTAGGAGGAAGGGAAGGGGGCTATTATTTAGTTAGGAGTAAGGGGGCGAATATTTAGTTAAGAGGAAGGGGGGCGATTATTTAGTTAGGAGGGGGGTGGCAAGGCGGTTATTCAGCTAGGAGGGAGGGGGGCGATTATTTATTTAGGTGGGGGGTGGCAAGGCGGTCATTCAATTAGGAGGGAGGGGGGGGGCAGGGTGGTTTTTCAGGTAGGAGGGGTGGGCTGATTATTCCGAACAGAATGGCATACCACACTTGTACAATTAATTGGTATAACTGGTACACCCATGATATTCCCCAAACAACTTCAAAGAAATTTATTTACGCAGATGATACAGCCATTCTAGCCCAAGCAAAGACTTTCGAGGAACTGGAAATTCAACTGAATAAAGATCTTGAAACTCTACATAATTACTTTGAAAACTGGTCTCTGAGACTTAATCCTGCAAAATCTGTACATTGCTGTTTCCATCTTAACAATCACAGAGCTGAAAGAAAACTCAAACTATTTATCAATAACTCTCAGATAACTCATAGCGAACATCCCAAATACCTAGGCATTCATCTTGACCGCACTCTCACCTTTAAAACTCATCTCACCAAGTTAAAGGGGAAACTATCATCACGTAACAATATCCTCCATAAGCTGGCCGGCTCTTCCTGGGGCAGTGATGCCAACACCCTGCGTACTTCTGCCTTGGCATTGATCTTCTCCACGGCTGAGTATTGTGCTCCAGTCTGGGAGGGGAGCTGCCACACGAAGCTAATAGACACACAACTAAATTCTACCTTACGAATTATAACAGGAGTTTGCCAACCTACAAGAATCGACTGGCTTCCAGTTCTTGCTCACATCTCTCCGCCTGAGCTACGCAGAAAGGAAGCCACCAAGAAAATGTACCAAAAACTCTTGGACTCGCCCGACCTCGAAATTAACCCAATCCTACAGTCTCCCCCAAAACATCGACTAAAATCAAGGAAGCCGATATGGTCCAGAGGAAACCAACTTCTCTCCCAAAATTTTAATATCTCAGAAGCATGGACAAATTCCTGGATCAGCTCCGATATCCCAAACAAGAACCTCATCACAAGCCCAAGTGTCAAGATCCCAGGTTTTTCCCTCCCTCGACGAGAATGGGTGCTTCTAAACCGCTTTAGGACAGGACAGGGAAGGTGTGCAGAGCTGATGAAGTTATGGGGCTACACCAAAGATCCAAATTGTGCCTGCAACGTCCCACAATCAATGTCCCATATACTAGACGACTGCCCGCTGTACAAATTCAATGGAGGAATCTCCAATCTCCACTCTGTCACCCCGGAAGCCCTGAACTGGCTGAAGGCCTTGCCTCTCAGACTTTAATGACCGATATGTCCTCACTTCTTTTTTCTAGATTTGGTTCATTTTGTCTCCTCTCTAATTGTAAAGATGTTGCTGTATCACCTCATAAGCATAAAAAATAAATACTTGCTTTGTTAATCGTGGATCCGTTTCATATTTTAATTGGATTTTCTTCCGCATTATTTAACCAATAATTTTGAAACTAATAACAAAATAGCCTACCTATTTACTGGTTATCTTTATTCTAAATTAAATTTTTGGTGGTGTGTGTGTTGGAGGATTACGCTATAAGGTCAATAATGCATTTATTGGATCTTATTTGAGAAAATGTTTTGGGTTATTCAATGACCTGCGTGATCTGCTCTAAAAATATCTAATAGTGCCTTGTGGCTCTCTCTTTTGAATAATTATTTAAATTACTTTTTATTTACCAATATAAAAAAGAGAAGTACATTTTTAACAAAAATATATTGATCTAAATACAAAAACAAGCCTTTTATTGGGGACCCATGCCCTATACAGGGTTCGTCAAGGTGCATAATTACTTAGAAAATATTAGTTATTTACAAGTGATCGTTCATTTACATAGCCATTTACCTACGACCCTCATTTCTCAATGTTTCTTTTCTTGAGTCATTCTTTAAAACTTGTACAGGGTCAATGCAACTGTCGTCCTAAAGAACAGAGTCTCCTGAGCAAGATGATTTGATCTCATTTTATTTCAAAGAAATTCCTTTTCACTTTTTAACTTGAAACCACAACAACAACAACAACAAAAAGACTTATTAGGGCCCATTGCCCAGTGTGGATTCGTCATACAACAACAAAACAATGCATCAATTTTTTTCTGCCTTTCCCCATGTGCACGTGAACCTTTGTTTGAAAAGGGATTTATTTACACATCTGTTCTAAAACTTTCCTCACTACCTCTTTTGTGTATGAATCTATTTACAATTGATCTTTAGAAATTATAGAGTTCTATTGCTATATTTTTATTTTCTGAAATAGTTCTCAGCCTCTTCAATGGGTTGCTCCAGAAGGTGTTTTTGAGAGTTACCTAAAATAGAAATCATGTGGTACTCCAGTTCTGAGTCGGTTACATAATGGACATATTTGGTTAGTTGAGCTATATATTTTAGAGTAGTTTTCTTTAAACAGTGAAAGGAGTATTCTTATGTGTGCGATGCATCTTTTGACTGGTAATGGAAAATCTCAGATCAAATAATTTTCTTATACAATATAATGATTGTAGAACGACATTTGAAAATATCCCTAAGGTTTCTTTTGAACGAAAAATCGAAATTTATTTTAAGGAGAAATAACGATTATTTCTAACCTTAGGGATGAAGTATGAAAGGTTGAATTGTGAAGAGTAATGATAACTCTAAATGATAAATGATTCCCATCCATGGACACTTTTATTTTCCGTTTATCCTTACTCTCCACAATTCATTCTTTCATACTTCATCCCTAAGGTTAGAAATAATCTTTATTTCTCTTTAAAACAAATTTCAAATTTTCGTTCAAAAGAAACACATGCGGGATATTTTCAAATGTCGTTTTATAATTTTCTAATGTTATAGAAGAGAGTAGATTTTCATTGTGCGAATACAATTTTGAATTCACTATTCTTAGTAGGTATTGTTGGAAAGCCTGGTCGGTAGCACGCCTGATAATTTGAGGAATCTCCCTGTGAAGGATACAATAGTCAGAACAGCTAATAAGACATGAGAATCCCATATCATTTAATTTTTTTATTGTTCTTATATTTGGCCTGATTTTATTTTCCAATTATCTGTTTTTTTTTAAACAGAAAGTACGACACTGTAATATATGTAGAACAAGTAAATATATTTTCAAACATAAATCGTATCGAAATCTGTGTATAAAAGCTGGGTTTTTAAATTTGAATCACGAGTTTGTTTCAAAGCGTATTGAGAATTATAATATATAATGAACATATTGTAGGGTAATATGAAGACAATTCTAGACAAAATTCAGAGAGACAGAAGAGCCTTAGAATTTATAACCGAAATAGAGCAAGCTACTTTTTCTATACCAAGTCTCAGAATGTGTTTAACCTTCTGTAACAAACTTCTACTTCTTAAATAAGTGACATTTCAACCATAAAAACCAGAATCATTTATAACGCCTTGCCCCAAATGTTTTATCTTCATTTTTCCTGACGAAGACAAAAGATTTTTGTCAAAACGTCGTGAAAATAAACCTTTTCTGGCCGAAGTGTTTCATATTTAAGAAATATGAATGCCGACAAGGTAACCTCTTTCTTCAAGAAGTTACTACTTGTGAACTATGGGACCACAATATTCCTCCTTGGTCGATGACGTCATTTGAAGAAACACTAAACATTTCCGAATTACAAAATAAAAACCTCTTTAAGGCTATAATTTTAAAGAGCTTGATGTAAATGAAGAATTTTAGTATAGACAATTTGAAAAATATAATAATTTTATTGAGGTCTTGTTAATACATGCAAAAGTACACAGTTGTACTATTTAAAAAATATATAATTATATATATATATGTGGTATTATGCTATGCTGGGAAACCTTACTCTTGGGGTTGAAGATTGTTGAAGTGGTGGCGCAGTCGTGGTGTCTGAATGGTAAAGGTTTTCACACAAGGGAAATAAGCCAGAACACTTGATGGGTTGAAATAAAAGGCAACCGGTTTGGAGGAAAGAAAAGCTTAGAGAGAAGGCGGAGCGGGTTTTGACTTATTAATTATCTGATCACATGGCGGTGATTGACTTAGCTATGGGATGAGCGGGGAGGTCTCGAGAGCAGATGTTACCTCGTTGGGAGCGAAGGAGCAACTCTATAGGTGTTGTCCCGATGGAAGCGAGTCGACCGACTAACTATCCTAGGTTCTCGATTTAACACCAAGACCTTTCTTCTTTCTAATTGGTAGGAAGATGTCACGTGGCCGTTTTCTATTGGCTGACCTACTTAGGTGTTGTTTCCTAATTGGTAGGAATATGTCACGTGGCCGTTTGCTATTGGTTGACCTACTTAGGTGTTACCTT
The DNA here is from genome assembly GCA_030710605.1 of Cordylochernes scorpioides. Classification (NCBI taxonomy): domain Eukaryota; kingdom Metazoa; phylum Arthropoda; class Arachnida; order Pseudoscorpiones; family Chernetidae; genus Cordylochernes; species Cordylochernes scorpioides. Next base: position 17,206,347 of record CP092880.1, on the reverse strand, counting down.
CTAATTGGTCCTTGCTGATTTCTTTGGCGGAAGATATGACCGGCCTTGCCCAGGAAATACTGGTCGTTAAACTCAACTTTTATGATTTCCGCGATCATAAAATTGGCTGTAATTTTATTAATAGTTGTTCTAACTTTAAGCCTCTTTGCTAGGCCTGACTTCTACGCTTTCTGTCCTCCAAACCTTATTCTTTATTAAATCTTTGAAACATACATTGTACATACATATTGGGTCGAGGTTGTATACAGCTCTGTACAAATTATGACATATACATGATACTATGTACAAAGAACATGGCGCCTCTGCCACCACTACAGAGTTTGGTGGAGAATCGCCAGTGGGTCTCCAGCGACATCACGCATTTCGCGATCTACGAAGAATATGTAGATCACGTACTTCGCCGCTGAGGAGATGGTGATGGCGTGTTAATTTAGTATAGATGTGTGGAAGTCGTCGGCAAATGTTTATATATACTTAATCTTATTTCGTAAAGATTGAGGTTGTCTGTCGGCATTCATTGTTCTTGGAATAAGAGACACTTCGGCCAGTAATGGTTTTCATTTTTGACCTTTCAACAAAAATATTTCGTCTTCATCAGGAAAAAAATGAAAATAAACTTTATTGGAAGGCGTTAAAGTATTGTAACGTAGAAAATTAGGAATGACAAACTTCATAATGACACGGAAAATTATTCAAAGCGTAAGTACCAATAAAAATTGAAACATTTAGGTAACCCAGACTCCTGGAGCGTATCCATAGATCGCCAACTACCCGTTAAAATTGATCAAATACAAGAGAAGTTTACGTAGAGTAATAAAATATATAAACCATCAAAATTAATACACCTATCCCCCGATTTACACGGTACTTGTTTTACACGTTATCGCTTTTTCACGGTGTTCCAAATAAGTTTATTTTTTGTTTTTATCGCACTATACTAAATGCTACTGTGAATGAACACATGCGCTGTGTACACATCTCACGAGGAATCCCGAGCTTATGTGCTGACTACATATTTTAACCTGTCAATGCATTTTATTTTTATTTCTGTGTACACCTATCCCCCGATTTACACGTTTTTCTCAGGAACGTATCTACCGTGTAAATCGGGGGATAGGTGTAATCTGTTAATAAGAAAATAAATATTTTGTTACAATATGTTTAAAAACATATTTTTAACGCCTTTCTATAAAGTTAGCAGAGGCGCCATATTCATTATACATAGTGTCATACATATATATATTTAATTATCTATTTTTTTAAATAGTACTGACTGTTCACTTTTGCATGTATTTACAAGATGCCAATAAAATGATTTTGATTGTGTCAATTATCCATAAAGTTTTTTTTTTCCTGGCGAGGACAAAACGATTTTTGTCAAAACTTCGAAAATATTGAAACTCTATTGGCTTTATTGTCTTTTTATTTTATTTTCTCTTATTTTTTATTTATTTAAACACACAAAACGCGATATCCCGGCTAGGAATAATTGCGTCGATTTACATTTTTTAAAGCAGAAACAATTATAAACATATTATACAAGAAAAAGTAATCAAAAATAAAAAAGAGAAACAATATTATATATTAGGAACCTGAATTATAATAAAAATTTCTTTTTCAAACACGGATATATATTACAAACAAGGAATTATGGAATCATTCGACATATGAGTGATGCTTCGTTGTTGCAACAACAAAAATATCGGAAGCGTATTCCCTGCCGGGTGGTTATCCCTCAGTGGCCCCAATGGCCTTCTCTGGCGCTTCCTGTCACCTTGAGGTGACTTAGAGTCTGGTTGTTTGATGGAAAGATCCTCTTCAGGTCTCCTCCCACTCTTTAAACCTCTTAGTAGGTCAGAGGTATATCTGAGGAGATGCTAAGTTGGTCAAAGTTTCTCACTATCATAAGTGAATCTCTTTTAAAGACGAGATAAAAGCTAACGTCAACGACTAGTGGACATGGCATCTGGCCTGTAAGCGGAACACTGTGGGTTCGTTTCCCATCCCTTGACACTTTTATTTTTCCGTTCATCATTACTCTTCACAATTCATCCTCTCATACTTCATCCCTAAGGTTAGAAATAATCATAATTTCTCCTTAAAATAAATTTCGATTTTTCGTTCAAAAGAAACGCATGCGGAATAATTTTCAAATGTCGTTCTACGAGTATCTTTAATTGAAAAGATATAAGCTTGGCAAGGTTACGGAAAATAACGTCCTTCAGACAGATTAGTTAAGTATTGAGGAAAACACGTGCATAGCTGACAAACATATACTGTTAAACCTTTCTATAGCGCCTTCCTCTCTATAGCGCCCGATTTTAAACATTAAAATGTAAAAAAAAAATACATTAAAAGTGACCTGTCTATAGCATCCCCTCTCTATAGCACCCTATTTTGGTGAGTCCCAAGAGGGAGCGCTATAGTCAGGTTTAACTGTATATAAATACATTGACTTTTATATGTATATATAGAGATTTTTAGTTTTAATTAAAAAGAGTTTGAAAGTTTCCTTTGAACTTTTGTTTTATATATAGAGATGAGCAGGGTTTGTCCGTCTTCTGCTCCTAGACTGAATACGTATTTAACCTGTTAAAGCATGTTATTGTCCCTAAGTTCGCCAAGCTCAGGAGAAGACGGCGCGAGTTACCTCCGGGGCGTGTGGATGATCCTGCAAGGCGGTGCCAGGAGAGACTGACATCGGAGCGACCTACAAGACTGTGTAGTCCAAGCTGCACGTGTATAGTGTGGAGCGGAACGCTTCTTTAGTAAAGAACTT
>CP092880.1:17171270-17203468 GCA_030710605.1 Cordylochernes scorpioides | reverse complement strand
GATCATCGTCACAACACAGAGTGGCGGTGAAATCGCAATAGCCCCCCTCCCTCCTAACTAAATAGTGGCCCCCCTCCCTCCTATCTAAATAGTGGCCCCCCTCCCTCTTAACTAAATAGTGGCCCCCCTCCCTCCTAACTAAATAGTGGCCCCCTCCCTCCTAACAAATAATCGCCCCCTCCCTCCTATGTAAATAGTGCCCCCCTCTGCCTCCTAACTAAATAGTGGCCCCCTCATCCTATCTAAATAGTGGCCCCCCTCCCTCCTAACTAAATAGTGGCCCCCTCCCTCCTAACTAAATAGTGGCCCCCCTCCCTCCTAAGTAAATAGTGGCCCCCTCCCTCCTATCTAAATAATCGCCCCCTCCCTCCTATCTAAATAGTGGCCCCCTCCCTCCTATCTCAATAGTGGCCCCCCTCCCTCCTATCTAAATAGTGGCCTCCCTCCCTCCTATCTAAATAGTGGCCCCCTCCCTCCTAACTAAATAGTGGCCCCCCTCCCTCCTAACTAAATAGTGTCCCCCCTCCCTCCTAAGTAAATAGTGGCCCCCCTCCCTCCTAAGTAAATAGTGGCCCCCCTCCCCTCTAACTAAATAATCGCCCCCCTCCCTGCTATCAAAATAATGGCCCCCTCCTTCCTAACTAAATAATCGCCCCCCTCCCTTCTAACTAAATAATCGCCCCCTCCCTACTATTTAAATAATGGCCCCCTCCCTCCTAATTAAATAAGCGCCACCTCCTTCCTAACTAATTAAACGCCCCCTTCCTCCTAACTAAATAATCGCCCCCCTTCCTCCTAACTAAATAATCTCTCCCCTCCCTACTATCTAAATAATGGCCCCATCCCTCCTATCTAAATAGTGGCCCCCCTCCCTCCTAACTAAATAGTGGCCCCCCTCCCTCCTAACTAAATAGTGGACCCCCTCCCTCCTATCTAAATAATGGCCCCCTCTCCCTCCTAAATAAATAGTGGCCCCCCCTCCCTCCTATTTAAATAGTGGCCCCCCTCCCTCCTAACTAAATAGTGGCCCCCCTCCCTCCTATCTAAATAGTGGCCCCCCTCCCTCCTAAGTAAATAGTGACCCCCCTCCCTCCTAACTAAATAGTGCCCACCCCCCCCTCCTAAGTAAATAACGCCCCCCTCCCTCCTATCTAAATAGTGGTCCCCCTCCCTCCTATCTAAATAGTGACCCCCCCTCCCTCCTATCTAAATAGTGGCCCCCCTCCCTTCTATCTAAATAGTGGCCTCCCTCCCTCCTAAATGAATAATCGCCCCCCTCCCTCCTAACTAAATAATCTTCTACTCAATCCTATCTAAATAAACGCCCCCTCCCTCCTAACTAAATAATCGCCCCCCTCCTCCTAACTGAATAGTCGCCCTTTCTCTACTCGCCCATCTAACTGTATAAACATCCTGCCCCACCCTCTCAAATGAATATTCGAAACGCCCCTCCCTCATTACTGAATATTGGTCCCCCCCTCAAGATAAATAAAACGCCCTCTCTCTTCTCCCGCCTAACTAAATAATCGCCCCCCGCCTCCTAACACTGCAAACACATATGAACAGGAACTTACAGAATAAACCTAACGTTTCAATTGAAATACCGAATATTATTTTGAACCCAAAAGTTTAAATTAAGATATTAGGCATAAAATTCTCAAATCATAAAATAAAAAATAAGATTGATTTCACCCCACCTACAACGATATTTTGTGTAGGATCGTAAGAATGTAACATTTTCTGTTTTCATTTTGTGGAAAATTGTGGGGAATAAATACTAATAAAAGAATAATTTTGTATAAAATAATTATCAGGCCAGTTCTTACCTATGTTTCAGAAACATGGTACGAATTTATAAATGAGTCATGCAAAGAAAATTAAATTATTATCAATATCAAATTCTTCTTTGGGTGAGCAGTGCCTACAAAACTACATCTTCCAATTGCGTCCATAGTCTTACGAACATCCCCCTTCTCACAGATTATATTGAATCTAAAATAATTAAATACTTATTAAACTTAACGAAATTAAACTTTCGATAGAGGTTCAAAATACTTATAGACCACATTCTCCAAGTATATTTAGATCATTTTTAAGTGCAAAAATGAATGAATTATTTCTAAAAACAAATGAAACATTCCAAAGCTTTTTTTCCGTTTGGAATTCCAACATATTTCCGCTCCAATTTTTATAATAGCCAGTTTATAACGAACCATGAGAATTTTAAGGGATTTTTATCAAAAATTGAAGCGGTTGAACTCTCTAGCTGTCATTGTGGCAACGAATTCCAGGACTCAAGACCTACTGCTGGAATGCCCACTCTTCTTCACCGCTAGACAACAGACAATAAATAATGTTGTAGATATATATCAATTTTTAAATAGCACAGAGAATTATCATAAGTTTAACTATTTTTGTAGATATATTTATGATTATATTTCAAACCTGAAAGGTTCAGGTTCCTAATATATATTATTGTTTCTCTTTTTATTTTGATTACTTTTTATGTGTATAACTGTTTCTGTTTTAAAAAATGTAAATCGACAAAATATTCCTAAACGGGATATCGCGTTTTGTGTGTTGAAATAAAATAAATATGAACAGGAAGAGTTTTTTTTAAAAATAATGGTTTTTTAATATCAATTGATAAGAGGTTACTGGAGAGCAGCTAATTGTTAAAAAGACAATTTTGGCAATGAAAAATCCTTTGTATAAAGGTGTTTTGTAGCATTAGTGTTTTTCTATGGATGTTTTACTGTATTACATTTGTACACTGAAAGAATTGAGGGTTATTTTTACATCACGTCAAAAATTCATTACTTCAATCAAATATAAAGCTTTTTTTCTATTACAATAAAATTGTGATATATAAACATATCTATGGAGTTTGTCACCAATAGCTTGAGATATTGCTGTGGCCACCTATACACGTGGCGCAACCTAAAGCTCAATTTAGCTAGTTACAAAGTCACAATCTATCTCTACATATGAAGATATATAGAGACTATAACTCCGCCTTTGCTGGTCCCAAGCCCGGATGAAAAAGGAGGAGGGGGAGCAGTACCAAGCTCACTAAAAAACCTGGGCTCAGCTGGCCCTGCTGATAGTACCCTGTAAGGGCTCCTAATCCAGGATTACAGGATGAGCAGCGTTTGTACTTCATGTTAGGAGCGGCTGCACATGACATCTGTTCCTCATGTCAGAGACGGCTTTCTTTTGGAGCTAAGTCGGACTGCCAGTGAATAGTGCTTCCAGTCTTAATGACAAAGGCAGATGCATTCTACTTCACCTAGTGTGGGGATAAGAAAGAAGAAGACATATGAAGATAAAACATTAAACATTATCGATGCTTTAAAGAGAGTAAAACTTGTCTTACCTTCTCCTTCGCTTCTTCTTCCTCCTCCTCCACTTCTGACTTGTTCATAAGGGAGAGGGATGATGGCAAGGAGGAATTTCTCTGTCATACCACTCTAATGTCAATATGTGTCCCCCCTTGGTCACTATATAACAGTCAATATGTTTTGTTCCTTGGTCACTATATAACAGTCAATATGTGTCCCCCCTTGGTCATTATATAACAGCCAATATGTGTCCTCCTGGTCACCACACTCAACTGTCAATATGTCCCCTCGCCCCCTCCCCCCTTCTCCCCGTGGTAACCGCAGCCAGTATATTCACCCCTTGTTAGGACACAAAGTTGAATCCATATGCAAGGAGAATAAACACATACAGACCTATAAATAACAAAAAATAAAAGCTTCCTGAGATGAGTTTCTTTTTTTATTGTATACTAGCCGAATGACCCGGGCAACGCCCAGGTTTTACCCGGTTAAATGTTTTATACAAATACTATTCGTTACAATTATAAATGGGCTTCGTGGATGTCACTCTTGTGAAACGTCCCGCTCCAAACTTTGTGTGCTTTTAAAATATAAAAGTAAAAATGTAAATTTTCACAAGGATATTTGAAAATATTTTGTATATATTTGTATAATTTTGATTTTTTATTTAAATATATTTTTTAAACTTAATGTATACATAAAATGATGGCAAGTGATTTCTTGCCCCTACGCCATCATTACGTCACTCAAGGTCACCGTTGCCCCACGTGGTACATCCTTCCTCAAATTTACTTTTCGAAGTTACCGCAGTGAGGTGCTGGTTATGAGTGAAATAGGGAAACATTGTTAATTATTTGTTAATTACTTTAAGGATATTCGAGATAGAAGCCTGAAAATTTGCCTATAAGTTTTTACAGATTCACCTCTATTATTCTGTTAAAATTTCAGCCAGATTAGTTACATACTGTTATGTTTATGGCATGCATGCATACATACATACATTACATAAATACATACATTACATTACATACATACATACACCTTTGCACTGACCTTTATATACAGGGTGATCCAAAAGTCTTGCACAACTTTAAAAATTAATAACTCCCTGAATATTTGCGCTAGAGCAATGCGGTAAACGCCTTTGTGTTCAAGATGCAATGGGATTTTTAGGGCAAATATACTGTATAACAAAAGAATCGACGCAATTTGCTGAATATTTCAATATTTGTTTCGAAACCTCGAGATAATAAAAATATTTACTGACCGAAGTATATTTAATTTTTTTTTTATATAGCTATGAATGCCAACAGGCAGCCTCTATCTTTACGATGACTAATCTACAGTTACAATTTGTTCACAAATAGCAAAAATAAGAAATAAAAATATGGCCCGTTTTGCTTCCTGTAGATTTTCAAATCTTTGTCCCTCCAGGCTTTTCATTAATTCATTGGGGGAAATGAATAGAAGTCACAAGATGCCAAATCTGGGTTGTATGAGGGTTGAGTAACCAGTGACCATTCCATTTGTCCAATAGCCTCTCTCTGAAGTCAGGTTTGCGGCCATGCATTGTCATGATGTAACTTGATGGATTTAAGAATAATCTCGTCAGCCTCCCACTGAGTAGTGCTCCCAGTCCTAATGAAAAAGGCAGACGCATTCTACTTCACCAAGTGTGGAGATAAGAAAGAATAAGAATAATAATCTCTGCTATTTTTTCGAATAGCTTTCCTAAGCTTTCACAAAGTAATAACATAGCTGGAACTGTTCACAGTGATACCTTCTTCTAGAGAATCACCTCGCATATCTTAAAGATAGTTGCCATAATCTACACTGTATAACAAAAAAATCGAGGCACCAAGAAGGAGTTGTCAGATTAGGACAAAAATTGGTGTATGTAAAGAGCATGTATAGGGGAAAAAACGATTAAAATTTCAGAACAATTAATTGTTTTATTTCAGAGTTTTATCGTCACAAATTGAGAATGTCAATATGTCGTTGGACCCCCACTGACCTGGATGCAGGCTGCCACCCAGCGTGCCATGGACTGATAAAGATTCCGGATGGTGTGCTGCGGGATTTCTTGCCAAATTGTCTCCAACTGTCGGGCTAAATAGTCAACATTCCGGGATGGTTGCAATCGCCTTCCCATCACGTCCCAGATGTGCTCTATGGGCGAGAGATCAAGCGACCTTGCTGGCCACGGAAGAGTTCGGCAAGATTGAAGACAATCCATAGTAACACGTGCCGTGTGTGCCTGGGCATTATCTTGTTGAAAAGTAAGCCCGGGTGATGTGAGTGGAACGGCAACAAAGCAGGCCGTAGAATGTCATCTACATACTGTTGTGCTGTCAGGGTGCCAGGAATGACTACCAATGGGGTCCTGCTATCAAATTAAATGGCACCCCAGAGCATAACGCCCTGTTGTGGACCTGTGTGGTGTTCGACAGTAAGGCCAGGATCCACACGCTGCCCAGGACGTCTCCAGATACGTTTGCGACGGTCGTTAGGACACAGTAAGGAACGGGACTCGTCACTAAAGACTATACGTCCCCAGTCAGCGCAGTTCCAAGTTGATCGCTCGCGACACCACTGTAGTCGGACTTGTCGGTGCACGGGTGTGAAGGGTAGGCATCGTAACGGTCGGTGAGCTCTTAGATTCCGCTCTCCCAGTCGCCTGTTGATGGTCATTTTGGACACTTGTGTGCCGGTCACACGTTGGATGGTAGATAACGTGGATTCCGGTGCTGCGACAGCCATTCTGACAATTGCTCTGTCCCCCCGTTCTGTTGTTGCCCTTGGTCGACCGCTGCCGTCCTGACGTTGCATACTTCCGTTGTTGACCCACTTTTGCCAACATCGCCTAATAGCCGCATCACTTCGACACAGATGTCGCGCGATTAGTCGATTAGACCAACCAGCCTCTTTCAATCCAATGGCACGGCCAGTTTCAAACTCTGAGATATGTTCGTAATGAGCACGAATATTTCGGCGAGGCATTGATACAGAAAAAAATAGGCGCACTGCTAAAATATTAAACGGAAATTCTGAAAATCAGCTCGTGCCGCGCCGAATATTGAGTCTAGAATGCTCATGCTGGATGCGCAGTTCAGATGCGCTGGGGCTCTTGCTTTGCATAAATCTGCCACCAAATTTCAATCATTTGCATGTTTGGTCGAAACCTCTTTGTATACGTATTTTCATATAAATCGGACAACTTCTTCTTGGTGCGTCGATTTTTTTGTTATAGAGTATATTTAAAAATTTGAAATTGATTTCAGCGCGGCCAAATTGTTTGATAAATTGAAAAATTAACTGATCGACACGTATTTTTCAATTTTGAATACCAGGAAAGAACCCTAATAATATCAAATGATAAATTAATGAAACATCATTCGCCAAAAGTAGAAGAATTGAATGACGATTTTTAAATACAATCCGAGATATGTAAAATAGGCAAACGCAAATTAAAACATGTAGCATGAAAAAAATTATATTTTAGATGTGGTTTTGAAAAATAGATTGAATGTTTGAAAAAAACTGCTTGAAATCAATACACGATTTTTGAAATGTTAATATAGCACCAAAAATTATGATGGCACTACTAATAGGATTTCTTGCTATAAGAAATGTATATTTTCTTGACAAATTGGCGATACTTGACTATTTAACTGGAAATTTGTCATGATCCAACAAATGAAATAGAGAAGGGATGTGACAAAATATATTTGTCGTACTTTATTTCAAATATCCTATGGGCTTGTCAAATATTATCATTGCTTATTATACTGTACACAATATTGAATATGTGACCCTTCAAATAAAAATTATTTTTAGATAGACCTTTTACGTTGAATAACATGGTAGTAAAATCATTTTGTATTATTAATTTATTTTTTTGCACAAAATTTCTAAAGTTAGGGGTGTACAGAGAATATTCCTTATGCTATTTCTTCTAATTGGCGAAAACCGATAAACTAAACATAAGGGGTAGAATTGTATATACCAGTGTTATTCGATAAGTTATAACACTTTGGTCTGCACGACATAATATAAGATGTGAGCAAATGATAAACAAAAAATTACTGTTCACAAAACAAAACAAAAAAAGAGTCAAGATGTGAGGACAGCATTTATTATCCCCATAACCCAACACAAAGAGCTGCAAAATATTGGTATATAATTTAATACAAGGCAGCTTATATAACACATGAGGTAACTTGCCTTCTCTCTTGTATTAGGTCACAATCTTTGCTCAATGTGGCACCTTCATTCTCAAACACCGCCTGCAGACGATAGATGACAGATTGGACAGCATTAAATAAAAATCTTTTGAAATTGATGAAACGTACCATCTGAAAGAAGCCTTCAAACATGGCCAATGTGGTAGGCCGACATCGATAAACACGCGACTTAAGGTACCCCCATAGCCAAAAAGCGCAAGGCGTCGAGTCTGGTGATCTTGAAAGACACTGGTGTATAAAGTGTCGACTTATAAATCGATCTTCACCGAAGGTATCCTTTAGCAATTGTTTGGCACCGCGGGAGATATGAAGAGGTCCTCCATCTTGCATGAATGTTATTTCGCTTAGTGCGTGTCTGTCCTGTAATATGGGAATAACCTTTTTTTTCAAAAGTTGAACATAACATTCACCAGTTACAGAAACGGTTTTAAAAGTTCTTTTATTGATTTCTTCAAAGAAAAATGGCTCAATAATAAAAGAAGAAGTGAATCCACACCCCAAACTGCAACTCTAGGATGATAAAGTGGCATTTCTGTAAAAATCCTAGGGTTTTCTGTTGCCCAAATGCGGCTGTTTTGAGTGTTACCTTCTCCGTTTAGAGAAAAGTGAGCTTCATCTGTCCACAAAACATTCGACAGCCAGTTTTCATCAAAATCAATTTGCAGGAAAATCCATGCCGCGAATTCTTGACGCTTCTCAAAATCGCCGACTTTTAGCTCGTGAAATCTTTGAATTTTGTATGGATATTTTTTAAGTGGTTTCCAAACTGTCCCATACGAAGTCCCCATTTGTTGAGAAACTTGTCGAGCACTTACTTCTTCATACAAGGATAACGTTTCAATAGCTTCAACATTCTGCGGAACCGTAACAGCCACTGACTCGCATGTCGATGATCTTCCACTGTGAGGTTTTGCTTCCAGAGATCCAGTCTTCTCAAAATTGTTTATCATTCGCCTTAGAGAGTAGCAACTCATGGGTCTTTACCGCTTCGAATACCTTTGAAGGTACGGAACGCTCGTGAGGCTTCAGTGGCAGATTCTGAATTGCAATAAAAAAATTCACCAAGAGTGTTTTATCCTGTAGTGACGGCCTTTCAGAGTAAAATAAATTATCAGAGATAGATGAATATTTTTCTAATTATTTAAAATAAATATAATCGATACTGAGAGAGAGAGAGAGAGAGTTGAATTAAAAAATTAGAAATTGATCATCTTTGAAATTTAAATCGCTGAGAGGGTTCCTGCAAATCGCCTCTAAAATATGTTTTTTGGCTATATGATTTAATTTGCATTTACCTATTTTACATATCTCGGATTGCATTTAAAAATCGTCAACCAATTCTTCTACTTTTGGCGAAATTGTGTTTTATTTATTTATCATTTGATATTATTAGGGTTCTTTCCTGGTATTCAAGAAGGAAAAATACGTGTCGATCAGTTATATTTTTCGATTTATCAAACAATTAGGCCGTTGAATCTCTTATTATGGTAAAACGCCATCTAGCGAATAAAATTGTGTGTGTAACTAAAATAAATTTCGGATTTTTTCAATATCTGTCCTAAAAATCCCATTGCATCCTGAACACAATGGTGTTACCTCATTGCTCTAGTGCAAATATTCGCCGAGATATTACTTTTTAAAGTTGTGCAAGACTTTAGGATCACCCCCCCCTGTATATAGGGATTCTTCTCAAGTTCCAGGTATCACAAACCCTTCTATGGGAGTACATGGTAAAATAAATCATAATCATCAAATATAGTATACTAGATGAATGACCCCGAGAATTTCCCCCGAGTGCAATTTCCTTCAGAGTGGAAATACATTAATAATAAATAGTAGTAGTGCTGTAGAATAATATTAGTGTAGTATTTCAAAACATTTTATTGATATTAGCCGAATGACTCCGGCAACGCCCTGGATTTACGCAAGTGCATTTTCCCTCCCCGATTGTGTATGCTGTTTTTATTGTATTATAGCTGACCCGGCGAACTGTATTCCGCCATAGAGGCAATAAATAAACAGATTTTGGAATTTTTTAAGTTCAATTTTTTATTAGGAAATATAAATTTAAAAAATCAAGTATTTTAATGGTTTTTTTTTGTTGCATATGTTGCCCTCTTCAGTTAAGCACCTTGTGATACACAACATTTTTAGTTTTATTATCAGGAGCAAAAACAAACAACGTTGATGGTCTTCCGACCCATGAACATGCCACATATAATTGACCATGGGAAAAACATGGATTTTCCAGATTCAGACCACAAACTTTGAAGGATTAGCCTTGTGATTTGTTAATGGTCATGGCGAATGCAAGACGGATCGGAAATTGAAGTTGTTTAAACTCAAACGGCATATCGGTTGAAATCATCGGGATCCTTAGAATGAGAACTTCCTCACCTTCAAATTTTCCGTTGAGTATCGTCTCGTAAATTACATTGTTCATCAATTTACTTACCACCAAACGCGTACCGTTGCACAGTTTTGGTTGGGTTATGCTTCGAAGCATGATTACTAGGGAACCAACTTTTAGGCGTAAATTGTGAGGTGGTAAACCAGGCATATCCAAGGAGTTTAAATATTCAATTGGATAGTTGGTGGCTTCATCTGCATTTGTTACACAGTCAATAGATTTAAATGAATGCATTGTTCCAATGATCTCATTCTGAATTATATAGTTATGGTCATCTACATCTTTATTCTTAGCCGCTAAAATTGCTGCTCACTCAACCATTCACTATTTTTGTAGTTAGTAATGATGAAAGGGAATACTTTGCTGATAAGTTCGTCTTTCAATAAGACAAAGCTACAGAAATTCTGAGGAAATGAAATTAATCCGCTTGATTCGTCGAAAGGTACTCGACCATTACCGATAGTCAGCAATTGCTCAGAGAAATCTTTACCAGATGTATCATTAAGCAATGCAATTCTCATGTTTGTTGTCAACTGAAGTTTCTTCACATAGCACCATAGATTCGATGATTTGAGGCATGGGTTTATTTCGTCGGCAGTCATAGATCTTGGAATTACTGGCAGAGTTTGGCGGAAATCGCCAGACAGTAAAATCATTACGCCTCCAAAGCATCTCGAATCATTGCATAGATCTTTTAATGTTCGGTCAAGTGATTCTAATGAACATTTATGCGCCATTGTGCTTTCGGGCTAGATGATGATTTTAGATGCTGATAAAACTTTGGTCATTACGGAAGTTTTTGAAATATTACATGTTGGTGCTTCAATATTTTGAAGATTTAATGGCAATTTTAATGCTGAATGAGCCATAGGGTATCCTTCTAACAATGTTCCAGAAGAAGCAACTGCAACCGCAATGTCTGATCTCGCACGAACAGTGGCTAAAACAACTGACATGAGGAATGTCTTACCAGTTCCACCAGGGGCATCCAGGAAATATAAACCACCATTTCCATCATCAATTGCCTTCATTAATGTATTATAAACTTCCTTATGTTGGGTATTCAACAGATATACTTTCGTTTGAACTACTAAAATTAAATTATGGTGATCATATTCACGTTCTCGTTTCAATTCGCTATTAAAAGCGTCATTCATTTCACGATTTGGCGCTGGCCTTCCTAACCTGACTAATAAACTACCGCACCTGAGGTAACACATGTCTTCGATCAAGAGTAAAGCCCGATTATGAATCTCCTCATTCATCTCAAGTTCGGGATTCAAGCCGCAGTGGCAGTCGGCAACAACCTTTTCTCACCCTAAAGCGCGCACTGCTGACGTCGACGCCTCGCCTGATCAGATGACAGCCAGTTTCTTGCCTGCCGGTCTTTCTTTTTTTTTTATATACACAATTTAAAGCTGATATTTTAAACAATAATAAACAGATGTATTTATTAACAGAAAGGAGAAATGTTTCTAACAAATTAAGCTTTATTTTTTAGCATGCAACCCGTGCTCGTGGGTAAGCCTCGTTGAGTGCGTGCTCGCGCATGCGCCTCTGATACATCTTTATAAGTTAATGTATTTGACAGTTTAGCCGTTCTTGACGTGGTTGAACGGGATAAAAAGTATCTTATGTCCATCTGCTGGTTCTAAGCTACCTCCTCACCAATTTTCATCTAAATCAGTTCAACCATTCTTGAGTTATAAATAGTGTAACAATTAACACGACTTTCTTTTATATATGTACTAGACGTATGACCCGGCTTCGACCGAGAATTCCCCCGATGGCTATTTCTTTTTTTCATTTGAAAAACTTTTTTTTTACGCGGAATAATCCGGAATGGAATGAATACCCAAATATGGCCATTTTTTTAATAAGAATCGGTGGTTCAGTGGTAGAATGCTCGTCTTCCACGCGGGCGGCCCGGGTTCGATTCCCAGCCGATGCATTTTTTTTTTACAATTTTTAAAACTCATTTATATTATATCTCTATATATATAAAAATGAATGTTTGTCTGTCTGTATGTCCGGTATACAAATTCGCAGTAGTTCACTAATTCAAACCAAAATTTCCATACATAGGTAAAAGAATACGGGGAAGACGATAGGCTATTTTTAAAAATATATAAATCAATTATTAAAACTATATATTTTTAGTCAGAAAATGATGATGACGATATTGCTGTATCATGTTTGATTATCAGGTACAAAATTATATCGGGAAAAATTCCAAAAAGCAGAGACCACGGGTGAAACCAGTTCATTATTTTGTATGCAGGAACAAAATTCTAACAGAAAATCATTCATTCGAGCAGAAAACTAAAGCCAGATCATCATTCTATAAAAATATCGCTTCTCAGACACAAAGTTTGGAGCGGGACATTTCACAAGAGTGACATCCACGGCGCCAATTTATAATTGTAATGAATAGTATTTGAATAGGGTTCATTTAATAGGGTAAAACCCGGGTGTTGCCCGGGTCATTCGGCTAGTATAATATAAATATATATTATAATATCAACTATATTAATTAAATCAAATACCTAAACACTAATATAATACAATTTTTGCCATCACACACACTTTTTTCCTGTAGTTTATGTGTTACTTCTGTATTGCTATTCTATGGCACTTCTAATATTTATTATTAATGTACTTTCAGTATGAAGGAAATTGCAATCGGGGGAATTCTCGGGCGAAGCCGGGTCATACGTCTAGTATTTAATATAAATGAGTTTTAAAAATTGAAAAAAAAAATGCATCGGCTGGGAATCGAACCCGGGCCGCCCGCGTGGCAGGCGAGCATTCTACCACTGAACCACTGATGCGTATAAAAAATGGCCATATTTGGGTATTCATTCCATTCCGGATTACTCCGCGTAAAAAAAAAATTCTTCAAATGAAAAAAAGAAATAGCCAAAAATACTAATCAAAATGTAGCCGAAAATTTTCCTCAGGTTTATAAAAAGCGACATGCAAAATTTGGTACCAATTGGTTCAGTAGTTTTTGAGTTTATCGCGAAACGGACAGACAGAAATTGACTTTTATATATATAGAGATATAGATTGTTCAAGATGAACAAGATTGAAATACTAATTAAAGATTAGATTTATTTAATCATATATGCTTATAAAGGGATTGTGATAATAGAAACTTGAGAAGAATATAAATAAAAAAAGAAACTCATCTTCCCAAGCTGTTATGTTTATTATTATTATGTATTGCAGAGAATAATACTTTTCTGGACATACAGACCTTTCAAAATACAGTAAAACCTCTTTAATTCAACCAACTACCATTCAAATAGCTTAGTAAATTTAACCATTTATCACAACTCCGTCAAAGTATCAAATGGCTATAATATTCAACACCTTATCAACAGGAATCCCTTGAGGTGCTGTAGGATTTAAACAAGAGGTATATGGGATAAAAGGTACACATCTTTATATAACACTTTACTACAAAAGGAAGATCTACAAACAGCTGTTCTTACAATGTGGATAAATCTGGTCAAACTTACTTTGGATGTGACAGACTTCTTTTTAGTTGGTTTTTGGGGTGAGGGCTGTATAGGATTTATGGTCTCTATGGCCTGCACAAACATGGGAGATTGGCACTGAGTTTATTTTCTTACCTGTGGGGCAATTATTTATTTTATGGCCAACTCCCAGCACATCCAATGTGGTTGCCATTAAACTTATGCAGACTCAGTGAAGTTCCAACTTTGAGGTGAAAACACTAGACTCCGGAACTTTCCTAATGAAAATTTGATAGTAATGAGATACAAAAATTTCCTTGTGATAAAATACAATTTGGATTCTAGAGATATTAATCACAAGGAGGCAATTACAATAACTAAAGTAAATAACAAGTAATGTCTTGGCAACATCATTTATATTCACTCTTTGGGATTCATTTACTTCTTCAGCTCATGAGAAGAACAACTTGTAGGTTCAAAGGAGTATGCCAGATTTGGTCTTGTCACCTTGTGGTCCATTTCCTATATCTCAAAATAGAATTAAAATAAAATCTAAGATACACAATCCAACGTATTATCCAAGTTTAAAATTCTGGGGTTCTTTCTGTTAGTGCAACCTCTTTAATTCGACACTCAAGGGATCAGAGCATTCAGTTGTATTAATGTCAGATGATTCCAACACAAAATTCGCTGCTAGAGGTCATCTCCATGTGGATAGCCAACCAACCACAGCAGCTCTTTTTACCCATCATGGAGCCTTAAAGACTAATTTTGATATAAATGCTACCACGTCCAAGGAAGCTGACTTGACCTATGTTGCAGGAATGACAGCAAGGTCGAGAAATATGCTAGTAACCCCAAACATCACTACCAATATTAAGATTTATTAATGTAATTTAAATGGTACACTTGCTATTAGACAGAAGTTGACTGAACACTTACTACTGGCTGACAAAGTGAGTGGAATCTACATTCAAGAGATCAAGCTTAATCCAAGAACAAAGCTGAATTTTGGGGCTTCTCAATATCATTAAGCAAGACAAGAAGCTGAACAAAATGGAGGAGGTCTTATTACCTCTTAGAAAGAAATATTTCATTAAAAAAATTATATTACAACAAATACACAGAATTTACTAAACTATTGGAGATACAAACCATAGACCCAATAGAAGCTTAATCAGTATCTTCAACAGCTATAATCCCCCGAACAAACCAGGACCAACATCTTCTTCTTTTTCTTATCTCCACTCAATCATATTAGGGTATCAAGCTTGTAGAACTTGAGACTTTTGATGATGTCTGCTGGAGATGAGTAGAGCTCATCAACGGATGAGTCAATAATGTATTTTTTTCAATTAAATGTAATAGCATAGCCAACCACATGGAAGATAATTCAATCATTCTTGGGGACTTCATGAGGATCTCAGGAGGATAATCAAAAAGGAGAAATCCTTTCTAACTTATTTAATGACTTGATTTGATTGTCATAAAAACTGGAGAACCCACCTATCTACCCCAATCTTCGACAAATGTTCTTACCTTCTCCTGCAGCTCTTCTTCATCTTCCTCCTCCACTTCTGAAATGTTCATGAGGGAGAGGGATGACGGCAAGGATGAATCTCTCTGTCACACAACACACTACTCTCAATTTTTGTCATTCTGGTGACCACACACTACTGTCTATATTTGTCCCCCTGGTGACCATACACAACTTTGGGGGGTCGGTGGAAGGATGATCTAAACCATTGGTTTTCGACCGCTACAACGCGGGATCGAATCCCGCATTTGACACTTTTTTCTAATTTAAAAATGCTCCAATGGCCCCCGAATCTTGCAAAAGTTCAACCTCACCATCGAGAGCAAGGAACCAAAGGGGATCTGACACATTTTAAAGTGCAAAATCGAACTGCTTTCCACATGTGTAGACATGTGGTGCACTTACAGTAAAAGCAGTCGCCTACTTCTACCCACCATTATATCATGGCCTGTACCATGTGTACTAGGGTTACACTACTTTCAATGTGTGTTCCTCCCTGGTCACCTCATACATTTCAAAAATTCATTTTAATTCTTGATTCGTTTCATGATTCCTTTGAGATTCACTTCTGAATGTGATAAAATAGACAGTTCTGTGTATTTATGTAGAAGAAAGGATCCAGAACCCAATTAGGTATAGCCATATATAGAACAGCCATGTCTAGAACAGCCATGATTCCCTCTTTGAAATTATTAAGGAGAGCCTTTAAAGTTAGAGGATTTTAATAAAGAGCCTTCAACTGCTTGAACTCGCTAGTGCCCCCAGAAGACTTCAACGCCCGTTAGGAGGAACAATTACCCACTTTGAGATTCAGTAAATTAGTTTAACCAGTAGTTTTTCTCATGATTATCATGGTGTGTGGTACTTTGTGAAGCCCTTCTCTTAATCTCATCATAAATAAAATAAATAAAACTACTTCAATCAATAACAACCAGGATACTGAAGCTGTCCCTGGCAACATGCTATAGGTGAGATAGAGTTACGTGCATAAAATAAAAAAATGATAAAGCACCATTTGGGTTATAGATTAAAACACAAGGAAATGGGACCAAATAATCCAAATAATTAATGTGTGATGTTTCAGTAATAGCGTTGTTACCATCATCAGACAAAAGATTGAATGAAGATTGAGACCTGAATGAAAGAAAATAAAAAATAAGAAAATATGAGATCTGGACCTGGAATAAAAAAAAAAAATATTGTAGCGATGTATTTATTATTTTACAAACATTTATTATTTTACACTAGAATTAACAGAGTATCATTTCTCATGTTTATATTTTACTAATCTGTAAACTTACCTCATTCCATATATTTTGTTTATCATTCATAGTTTGTTCTTGCCTTAAATAAATTGCTGTCTCATCCTGAAGTTTTTCTCTTCCCTAATTTTCCACGTGGCCATATATATAGTGCTAAATTTTGGTCGTTGAGGTACAGCTTGCACCACGCTGACAAAGGCCAACAGCCCGAAACGTGTAAGTGGTTAGCATTTCTTGATTAGTCAAGAATAGGTATTTGGCCAATTCTGGAATAATTAGAAATAAACATAAAAGTTGATATTTATTCCAATAGATGGTGCAAGCCATCAGCAACTTTCTGTTTTCCGATTAGTTGATGCCTTTTTTTATAATGCTAAATGCTGAATAGTGTTATAATGAAGTTTAACTGTTTATATTTCTCTTTGCTTTCTTAAAATCTAAAACCCACATTTCCTGTAGCTTCCCATCATATCCCCTTAAATCCTTCACTTTTCTTTGATAATACCAATGGGATCTAGTTGTTGTTGTCGTCGTATTCAATGAAGAGCCTCAGAATGTACTCTAGTGATTGCACAATTGAACACAGAAGAAATATCATTCCGCATTTGTTTCTTTTCAACGAAAAATCAAAATTTATTTCAAGGAGAAATAACGACCATCTCCAACCTTAGGGATGAGGTATTAAAGGATGAATTGTCCGATTCATTAGTGCTGTAAAGACCAGGATATCCTAAAGGATATTTGGTCATCAGTTGGTGATATCTGTCGATCAAAAGATCTAGCCCGAGGGCGCATGCCGGCCATCACCTTCCTCGGAAGAAGCCGCTCCTAACATGGAGGACAGACGCTTCATCAGCCGTTCCTAACATGGATGCAGACGCTGGAGTAGTTGTTGTTGGCTACAGCCTTTGGTTGATTACATGGCGGGCTGGACTCGCCATTTGACTCAGAGTCGTCATTGGGCTTTTGTGGCTTTTTGTAGAGGTACCAGTGCCACCTGATACCCCACCACAGGATGAATTGTGATGGGTAATGATGAATGAAAAAATAAAAGTGTCCAGGGATGGGAATCGAACCCACAGTGTTCCGCAACCGGGCAGATGCCATGTCCACTAGGCTACCCTGGACATATTATTTCGTTCGTAAATAATACATAAAGTAATTTATGATACAATATAACAATAACAACAAAAGCCTTTTTTTAGGGCATTCCGCCCCATACAGGATTCGCCGTATTTACACGTCAACAAGAGGAGAGGGAAGAGGAAACATTTACAGCAAAATAAAGTTTTTCTCACATTCAGTTACCTACCTACAGATAGGTCATTCTCCAGTATCCTTTGCCCTGCATTCTTTCTCATGCGCCCAGCTTCTGTGCAGAACTTAAAGTATCTAACAATCAGTAATTCATCATCCAGAGCTGAAGAGAGAAGTTGACATATGCGATGGTATCTAAATTGACCAAAGTTAGGGCTTGGGAAAATTTCAGTACGTTTTTCTGTTAAGATAGGGCATTGGAAGAAATAGTGAACCAAATTATCATCCATAAGATCCTTACAAAGTAAACAGTTCTGGCCATTTTCTTCCAGAAGTCTTTTCTTTCTTCCATGAAAAATTGCCATAAAACTCTATTTTGTGCAACTAGTCTTTTGTTGGGAAGCGAGATATTTAATCGTAGGTACTCCTCTGTCATGAATGATTCACTCAAAAATTTGTAGTGAGCAAAGTGGGTTGAATCAATGATTTTCATCTGATCGTTTTGAATTAGTTGGTCTGTGGTGGTTCTAATTATGCCTGGCAGTTCTTTCTGTATGGCTAAGTTATAATACAATATAATATAATGCGGTCCGTGATTGCAAAACGAAATCCGAAAACTATCCCGAATGTGTTTCGGATGTCGTTTTGCAATCACGAGAAATAGTTATTCAACAATTTATCAGAATATACTAAGAGTTATTTAGGTGAAATTGTCAAGTAAAACTTTTCCTTGAAAGCCTGATATTTTCACCTTAAATATTAATATAAAGGATTATTTTATTAAGTTATTTTTTAAATGTTTAAATATTGTTTATTAAAATCATAAAGAAGTCTATAGAACATCTGATTGGCTAATTGACTTGCACCATACTGAGGAGAGTAACTTGTCCCAAATAGAATACATGCTATTGTTTTCTTATAAGGAAAAATCTCCCTTTTTCACGTTTAACAAGAAATTTGATATTTGACTTGGTAGATGTCAGATTTGTATAAGACCTATTTCTATGAGAAAAAGAAGAGAGTGATGTCTCAACACCTTGATTGTATTTTGATTTATTTTCAAAGATTCATTGCTAATGTTTTAAAATATTTTTTTCATAGAGTGTATGATTTTTTTTTTAATTTGAAAATAACACTTGATCATATCATTGCCTGATTAAAGAAACCATGATGCTAAGTTTTCATATTTGATTTCCATTCAAGTTCCAAATTGATATTGATTTCTTGCAAAAAATATCTTACCAATTAATTAAAAACTTTTTGTAGAAATTTCTCAAATTTAGATTTGTAAATATTGCAACATGATACTTTCTCTCACATGCCTATAGAAATATTTTAAACTTGATTTCCAAATAGATTTTCTTGTAATTATTTTTTCTATCATTGTTGATTTAGTTTTTTAATTAGAACAAAATAATAATATTACTGTATAATACTCACCAAAAGTTTGATAAACATGTTTATACATGAAAATAAAGAAGGCATATCCTAACCAAGAGCACCTGTCAACCTGGAGCGTAGTTTAATGACTCGCTCCAACTCGCGAAGGGTTCGACCTGTACTAGTCAATTAGGGGGTCAGTGGAAGGATTGTCTAAATCGTTGGTTTTCGACCGCTACCACCCAGGTTTAATCCCTGCATTGGGCACTTTTAGGTTGCTTCGATGTTAGTCTCTCCTGGCACCGCCTTGCAGGATCATCCACACGCCCAGGAGGTAACTCTCCGCCGTCTTCTCCTGAGCTTGGAGAACATAGGGACAATAACATTCTTCAACAGGTTGAATACGTATTCAGGCAGCAATAAGATTCTAACAGCAAAACTTTCACTCTAGAAGCAGAAGACGGACGAAGACAGGCAATCTCTATATATAAAACAAAAGTTCAAAGGAAACTTTCAGCCTCTTTTTAATTGAAACTAAAAATACCTCTCTATATATACATATAAAAGTCAATATATTTATATACAGTTGAACCTGTCTATAGCGCTCCCTCTTGGGACTCACCAAAACAGGGTACTATAGAAAGGGGGTGCTATAGACAGTTCACATTTAATGTAAAATGTTTATATTTTAATGTTTAAAATCGGGTGATATAGAGAGGAAGATGCTATTTAGAGAGGGCGCTATAGACAGGTTTAACAGTATATGTTTGTCAGCCAATGCACGTGTTTTCTTCAATACTTAACTAATCTGTCTGAATGACGTTATTTTCCGTAACCTCGCCAAGCTTATATCCCGCATGTGTTTCTTTTGAACGAAAAGCCGAAATTTATTTTAAGGAGAAATTACGATTATTTCTAACCTTAGGAATGAAGTATGAGGGGATGAATTGTGAAGAGTAATGATAAACGGAAAAATAAAAGTGTCCAAGGATGGCAATCGAACCCACAGTGTTCCGCTTGCCAGGCAGATGCCATGTCCACTAGTCGTCGACGTTAGCTTTTATCTCGTCTTTGAAAAATATGCACTTATGAGAGTGAAAAACTTTGACCAACTTAGCAACTCCTCAGATATAGCTCTGACCTATTAAGGATTAGAGGTTTAAAGAGTGGGAGGAGACCTGAAGAGGATCTTTCCATCAAACAACCAGACTTTAATTCACCTCAAGGTGACAGGAAGCGCCAGAAAAGGCCATTGAGGCCACTGAGGGATAACCACCCGGCAGGGAATACGTTTCCGTTATTTTTGTTGTTGCAACAACGAAGCATCACTCATATGTCGAATAATTTCATAATTCCTTGTTTGTAATATATCCATGTTTGAAAAGGAATTTGTATTAAAATTCAGGTTCCTAATATTGTTTCTCTTTTTTATTTTTGATTACCTTTTCTTGTATAATATATTTATAACTGTTTCTGTTTTAAAAAAATGTAAATCGACGCAATAATCCATAGCCGGGATATCGCGTTTTGTGTGTTGAAATAAATAAAAAATAATAGAAAATAAAATAAAAGACAATTAAGCCAGTAGAGTTTAAAATTTTTCGAGGTTTTGATAAAAATATTTTTGTCCTCGCCAGGAAAAAATTAAAATAAACTTTATGGACAATTGACAATTAAAATAATTTTATTGACATCTTGTAAATACATACAAAAGTAAACAGTCTGTACTATTTAAAAAAGATAATTAAATATATTTATGTATGACACTATGAATAATGAATATAGCGCCTCTGCTAACTTTATAGAAAGCTGTTAAAAATATGTTTTTAAACAGAGAAAATACCTTTATTTACGGGGCTGCTAACCAAAATACATGATTTTTGAGCCCCAATGGCCGCGTAAAGCGGAATATATAAAACCACTATGACCAGAGTGGAGAGGCTAGGGACAGGATCTCCGTTAGGGAAGAGGCAGGTTAGGCCGGATTGGGTCCGCGGAGGTCAGGAAGCAGGAAGAAGGCGGAAGGATTAGAACTTTGAAGCTCTAGCTCTGGCAGTTGGGCAAGACTCGTGGTCGGCAGAGAGGCCCTTGGCTGAGCAGTTGGCGCTCTTGGCCGTGCGCGGGTTGGCAAGAGTTGGACAGCTTCGGCCTTGGTGGTCACCAGAAGCGCAGTGGAAGCAGGTGACTGTAGCCTTGGTGCACCTATCGGCGTTGTGGCCGTAGCCATAGCAGCGGTAGCAGACGCGGACGTGGACAGACTCCTCGTAGTTCAGGATCACTTGGTCCACAATGATCCTGCCGCGTCTTCCAATGGCCTTGTAGGAAGCCAAGTCCAGCTCAATAAAGACCGTGCAGATGCCATTTCTGGTCGGAGATATGTGTGCCACTCGGACAGACTTGTCTCCAGGAAGCTGGCTAAGGGCATCGTTGGAAAGGAAGGCCTTGACAATGTCCTCATCCGCGGTTTCTGCCTCCACGTTGAAGAGGCAGATTCTTGGGAGGAATAGACTCAGTTCCCGGACTTTCAGGCCTTGGAGCTTGTTGTCCAGGGCAGAGCTGAAGGCAGGAATGGCCTCTGGAGTGTTGGAGTGCAGCACCAGTTTTCCCCTGGTGCGCAGAGATGCCCAGACGCCTTGGGGTAGAGTGTGGGCAGCGCGGACAGCTTTGAGGGTGCCTTTGGCAACGGCAGGTTTGGGGGCGCGGGTAGATGCAGGCTTGACTGGAACCAGTGGTTTGCTCCTCTTAGCGGGCGGGTTTGAGGCCTCTGGCTGCTTCCTCTTGGTTAGAGCAGGATATGGTTTCTTGGGAGCAGGTGCTGCCACAGAGACAGCAGCTGGAGCTGGGGTGGCAGGCTTGATGAGCTCGGTCTGAGCGCTAGAATCCTTGCAGGTGGAGGCAGGGCTAGTTTGAGTGGTTTGGCAGGTTTTCTTGGGCATTTGGGCATCCATGATTTCATCCAGCTCCATGAAGTCATTCACGGTGCCTGCGAGGTTCTTCACATCCCTAACTAGGCACTTGATTATTTCTGTTCGCTGCTCATTGAAGCGAACAAGATGTGAACAACAAGTGAAGAGCTGCTTGGGAGGGCTGGCCGAGGGATTGCAGGATTTGGTAGTGGCGGGAGATGACCATGTTGTCTTCTTCAACAAGAGCCGCGATGTCAACTGAGGGTTGAGAGGGCTTGTTGGCTTTCTTCTTCCTCTTCTTGCAGGAATCCATGGCGGGAGAGCGTTGATGTTTTTAAACATATTATAACAAAGTATTTATTATTTAATTAACAGATTATTGATTTTGATGGTTTATATATTTTATTACTCTACGTAAACTTCTCTCATATTTGATCAATTTTAACGGGTAGTTGGCGATCTATGGATACGCTCTAAGAGACTGGGTTACCTAAATGTTTCAATTTTTATTGGTACTTACGCTTTAATTAAATTGCCATGTCATCATGAAGTTTGTCTTTCCTAATTTTCTACGTTACAATACTTTAACGCCTTTCAATAAAGTTTATTTTCATTTTTTTTCTGATAAGGACAAAATATTTTTGTCGAAACGTCGAAAATGAAAACCTACTGGCCGAAGTGTCTCTTACTTCAAGAACAATGAATGCCGGCCGATAACCTCAATCTTCACGAAATAAAATTAAGTATATATAAACATTTGCTGACGACTTCCACACATCTATACTAAATTAACACGCCATCACCATCTCCACAGCGGCGAAGTACGCCATCTACGTATTTTTCGTAGATCGCGAAGTACGTGGTGTCGCTGGAGACCCGCTGGTGATTCTCTACCAAACTCTGCAGCGGTGGCAGAGGCGCCATGTTCTTTGTACATAATATAATGCATATATATAATTATCTTTTTTTATATAGTACAACTGTGTACTTTTGTATGTATTGACAAGATATCAATAAAATTATTATAATTGTCAAATTGTCTATACTAAAATACTTCATTTACATCAAGCTCTTTAAAGTTACAGGCTTAAAGAGGTTTTTATTTTGTAATTCGGAAATGTTTAGTGTTTCTACAAATGGCGTCATCGACCAAGGAGGAATATTGTCGCCCCAGAGTTTACAAGTAGAAACTTCTTGAAGATAGAGGTTGCCTGACCGGTATTCTTATTTCTTAAATATGAAACACTTCGGCCAGAAAAGGTTTATTTTCACGACGTTTTGACAAAAATCTTTTGAGCTCGTCAAGAAAAATGAAGATAAAGCATTTGGGGCAAGGCGTTATAAATGATTCTGGTTTTTCTGGTCGAAATATCACTTATTTGAGAAGTAGAATTTTGTTACAGAAAGTTTAACACATTCTGAGAATTGGTATAGAAAATGCTGCCGGCTCTCTTACTGTTCTAACTATAAATTCTAACGCACTTCTGTCTCACTGAATTTTGTCTAGAATTTTCTTCAAATTACTCCCCACAATATGTTCATTATATATTGTCACTGAATATTTAATTTAAATATTCTGTTGTATATCATCATAAATGTTTGCATGGTCATCACCCCTTACCATGCTTGTTCATTATTACTTGTAAATTAAATTTAGAAATAGTTTGCATTCTAATCAATAAATTATTTTTACTTAAACTTTTGTTATACTCGTTATCACTACCGTGACAATATTATAATACTCAAATCGCTTTGAAACAAACTCGTGATTTATATTTAAACAACCAGCTTATCCACAGAATTCGATAGGATTTATGTTTGAAAATATATTTACTTGTTCTACATTACGGTGTCGTACTTTCTGTTAAAAAAACAAAAGATTTTTGGAAAATAAAATCAGGTCAAATATAGGAATAATAAAAAATTAAATGATATAGGATTTTCATGTCTTATTAGCTGTTCTGACTATTGTATCCTTCAAAGGGAGATTCCTCAAATTATCAGGCGTGCTACCGACCAGGTTTGCCAACAATACCTACTAAGAATAGTGAATTCAAAATTTTATTCGCACTATGAAAATCTACTCTCTTCTATAACATAAGAAAATTATAGAACGATATTTGAAAATATCCCGCATGTGTTTCTTTTGAACGAAAAATCGAAATTTATTTTAAGGAGAAATAACTGTTTTATAAGTTATATTGTTTCTACTTAACATTTAACCTTATTTAAACATATATTTATAATATAGTTACAGTCTATATATAGAGCCATGCAATACAGCACCACGCTAGATGAATTACATATTTATTATCGATATTGATGATACAAACAGTGTTGCCGGATGTTTATATTTACAAAGATGATACTATATACAACATGTTCCCCTTTCAATCAAAGTCCGGGGTCGTATATTTTGAACCGAAGTACAGGCGTGAGAGTTCTCCTTATTCCTCTTGACCACTGGACGGTCTGGGCCTCCTCTCGGTAAACACTGGGTCTTCTCCAAAGTAGAACGACAATTGATCAACCCTATTCAGGCTTTCTCTAAGTGGAATGCCAATTGATCAATCCTATTCAGGCTTTCTCTAAGTGGAATGCCAATTGATCAATCCTATTCAGGCTTTCTCTATGTGGAATGCCAATTGATCAATCCTATTCAGGCTTTCTCTAAGTGGAATGCCAATTGATCAATCCTCTATACAGGCTTTCTCTAAGTGGAATGCCAATTGATCAATCCTATTCAGGCTTTCTCTAAGTGGAATGCCAATTGATCAATCCTATTCAGGCTTTCTCTATGTGGAATGCCAATTGATCAACCCTATTCAGGCCTTCTCTAAGTGGAATGCCCATTGATCAATCCTATTCAGGCTTTCTCTAAGTGGAATGCCAATTTATCAATCCTATTCAGGCTTTCTCTAAGTGGAATGCCAATTGATCAATCCTATTCAGGCTTTCTCTATGTGGAATGCCAATTGATCAATCCTATTCAGGCTTTCTCTAAGTGGAATGCCAATTGATCAATCCTATTCAGGCTTTCTCTAAGTGGAATGCCAATTGATCCATCCTATTCAGGCTTTCTCTAAGTGGAATGCCAATTGATCAATCCTATTTAAGCTTTCTCTAAGTGGAATGCCATTTGATCAATCCTATTCAGGCTTTCTCTATGTGGAATGCCAATTGATCAATCCTACAATCTCATCTAGCACTTCTATTGTGGCTGGAATCCTCTTTCACTCTTTTTTGGATCTCTATTTTGGAACCTTTCTTTTTCAAATTTTTTCAAAAATAATAACTTCTTTATTATAAATGTAACTATGAACATAATAATTATGAAAATTTGAATATTTCTTATTAAAAATCAATTTCAATTCATCATAAACTTGATAAATTATTATATTTCTTTCAGTCCATATTATTAAATTATCATGACAATATTTAAATCTTTCAATTGATTCATTTTCATTTAGAATTTCCAAAGGATCAGTAAAAGATTGATTTAATAAATCAAACGATATAGTATATAATTTGCATTCTTCATTTTCCTTTCTATAAGTAAAATAAAGTTTTTATCATAGATCATCATATCATAATTTAAATTATCAATATACAGCTGAATACTAGAATTTTTTGTACCTGATTCAATACAAAAAGCATGTAGAAAATTCTCAAAATCTGTTTTCTTCTTTTCATAATCTTAATTTGCATTCTTCTTTAGAACTTTTATATTCTTCTTCTTTATATATTTTTATTATATAGAATCTTTATCTTTCTTCTTTTTATATAATATTTATCTATATTCTTATTCCTTTTCACTCATTGAAAAATATATATATTTATTAAAATATACATCATCTTATATGATATACCTATTTTTATTTCTTTCTTACTTTCAAACGTTATTCATTTAAAAAGAGCTTATTTTTTAAAATCGAATATAAATTAACTTCTTCAATGTATCAAATCTGTTGTAAGATTTAGGTACTTACAGCTTGTAGGAAGGCATGAGGACGTTGAGGATTATATGATAATAATCTTTATTATCCATTTAGCAAGAAAAACAAAGTTATGGTAGCGAACAGTTATTGAAGTATAGAGAAGAAGGTAAACAAACAGTTGTGATGATGATAGGTCCAGTGTGGCGCTAGCTGTCGTAGCATTCAGTTATCCAACAAATCCCCGGCATGAATGTGGAGACATCACGAGGTTGTAGCGTAACTTCTCAAATGTCGGCCTTGGTAGCGGCTTGGTCAGAATGTCCGCCTTCATGTCGCCAGTTGGGCAGTAGACCATTTTTATCACTGTCTTCTTCTGAAGATCCTTCAGGTGATGGATCTTGGTTGCGATGTGCTTGGTTCTAGAAGACACTTTTTCGGATGAACATATCTTGAGACATGATTGATTGTCTTGGTGGAAGTAGATTGGAGCTTTCTGTTCCAGTTCGAGATCCTTTAGCAAGTCGAGAAGCCATAACAGTTCTTGTGAGGCTTCAGCTGCGGAGATAAGTTCCGCTTCGGTGGATGAGAGAGATACGCAACCTTGTTTCCCAGTCATCCATGAGATGGGGTTTGATCCCAGTAGGAGCAAGTTTCCGCTTAGTGATTTTCTGTCGGTGTTGTCGCTTGCCCATGTGGCATCACTGTATGCTTCCAGCGTGGGAGGTTTTTGGTTAGATATGCGTAGCTCGAGTTCTTTAGTAGTTTTTAGATATCTTACGATTCTTTTTGCTGCATTCCAGTCACAATTTCTAGGATTCTGGTTTCTGCTGCTGAGTATGCAGACTGGAGCTGCGATATCTGGTCTGGATCCTACGCTTAGGTACAATAGTGAGCCTATCAGTTGTTGGTATTGGACGTTGTTTGGTAGAAGTTTTTCATCAGATATACCGGGGTATCCGCTTTCCATGGGAGTGAAAATAGGTTTCGCTTCTTGGAGGTTGTACCTTTCAACTAATTCTTGGATTTTATTCTTTTGGCTCAGAAGGAGTTCACCTTCTCTGTTCCTTGAAATTTCTATACCAATGAATTGAGTGGGGTCTCCAAGGTTCTTTATTTCGAATTCTTTTTCGAGAGTTTTTACAGTGTTTTGGATGATTATCTCGGAATCGCTTGCGAGGAGCATGTCATCCACATATAGAATCAAGTAGATGGAATGGTTTTCTTCATTCTTGGTGAATAGGCATGGGTCTACAATGCTCTGTTTGAAGTTATTTTTAATTAGAGTGCTTGCAATTTTTGTGTTCCAAGATCTTCCAGCTTGTTTTAGACCGTAAATTGCCTTCTTTAGTTTGCAGACTTTGTTTGTTTGTTTTGTATGGAGTCCTTCTGGGAGTTCCATGTAGAGTTCTTTATCTAGGTCGCCGTGTAGGAACGCTGTCTTCACATCGAGGTGGATCACTTGCATCCCTTTGTAGACTGATGCAGCTAGGAAGGCTCTAATTGTAGAATGCTTCACAATGGGTGTCTGAATGTCTTGAGCTTCAGTTTTGTACAGCATGTAGTCATTCCTTATGGGAGGTATTCCCTTTGTTGGTCTCGTGGATCTTCTTTGTGTGACCACTTGTGTTCCTGTGCTTGTACCGGGTTGAAGGTAATCCTCGGTTTCTGAGTCCTCAAGGTTTTCGGGTTGTGTTCCTGGTTCCTGACTTTCCTCTGCATTACCAATATGATTGGAGGAAGTTAGATCTGTACTTAGTACTTGTGGTGAAGTTGTTTTTGTGGAAGCGTGGTGAAACCCATTTTCTTTTTCTATAAATTTTACGGATCTGCTGATTGTGATGTTGTCTGTATCGTGCAGGATTCTGTATCCTTTGCTTCGATCATCGTATCCAAGAAAGATCCCTTCGATAACTTTGCTATCCAACTTGTTCCTTTTTATCTTGGGAATATAGGCGAAGGCTTTACATCCGAATCTTTTTATATGCTTCAGACTGGGCTTCCTGTTGGTCCATAGTTCAAATGGAGTCTTGTCTGTAGCTTTCGAGGGTATTCGGTTGTGTAGGTAATTAGCTGTGGTAACCGCTTCCGCCCATAGAGATTGTGGGAGTCCTGAGTCAAACAGCATGCATCTTGTCATCTTCATTAGTGATCGATTTTTCCGTTCGGCTACTCCGTTCTGGGCTGGTGAGTAGGGGACTGTTAGCTGATGTTTGATTCCGCTTTGGTTCAGGAAATCTTCGACTTGTCGGTTTACGTACTCACGACCGTTGTCTGTCCGTATGGTTTGGATATTTTTTCCAAATTCCGTGTGTGCTGAGATGACGTAGTCTTTTATTTTTTCATAGGCTTCGTCTTTTCCTTTCAGGAGGTAGATCTTCGTGTATCTGCTGTAGTCATCAGTGAAGGTGATGAAGTATCTCTTACCGCTGAGAGAGTTAGTTGGTAATGGACCGCAGATATCACTGTGGACAAATTGAAGCGTTTCAGTTGCTCTGTACTCTGTCTTCTTTGGAAATGGGGTTTCGGTGAGTTTTCCTTGAATGCACTGAACGCAGTCTGTGCTGTGCGAACAGTTATTTAGACTTAGTCCTCTTGCTAGGTTCTCATTTCGAATCTTCTTAATAGATTCTATATTTCTGTGTCCTAGTCTGTCGTGCCAGAGCATGAGGCAATTTTTGTTCTTGCAGTGGTTTTGTTTTGCAACATTTGCTTTGAATGTGCGAGTTTGGGGGTTGTCATCCAGGTGGAGTCGGTACATTCCATTGTCAAGTATACCGTTCGCGAGGGCTGTGTTGTCTCTTTCGATGGTACACCAATCTCTGTTGAACGTTACTTTACATCCGTTGGAGGTGGCCGCACTCACTGACAGAAGGTTGTCTGTTAGTTCCGGGATGTAGAGAACTTTGTGAGAAGTAAGGTGTCAGTCTTTCCTTGGGGTGTGATGACTTTGATTTCTCCTTGTCCTATCCCTTTGACCTGCAGCTTATTGCCATTAGCAACCACAACATTATGTGTTTGTTCTCTGTTAAGTTCAGTGAAGAAGCTTTCATCGTACGCCATATGAGATGTGGCTCCAGAGTCGACGAACCAGTTGTGTACACTTGCTTCTCGTTGAGTGCAATTGAGAACTTTTGGGTTAGGTCCTTTTGTTGTTCTCTGATTTGTTGATTGTTCTTGGGTGACACTCGACTGATTTGTGTACTTAGGTACGTTTCCTCTTCTGAAGTTTTCATATTTGTACTCTTTGTTGCTGTTGTTTCGCTTTTGATAGTGCCAACATTCTTCTTTGGAGTGGTTTGGTTTGTGGCAGAAAGAACAGGATTTCTTCTCTTTTTCTCTTCTTTGGCTTGAAGCTCTGTGGAGGCTTTTTAAGGCTTTTGATCCGGTGCTTTCGTCTTTCGAGCTTTCTACTCTGCGTGTGTGTTCATCAAGGAGTTTGTTCTTGGTGAATTCAAGCGTTAGCTCGTCATCAGGCCTTGATTCCAACATCGTGATGAGATTGGAGTAGCTCTTTGGAAGCGAGCAAAGCAGTATAGCCGTGATGTGAGAGTCCTCTAGTGTTTCGCCAATGGTTCGCAGTTTGTCAACAAGTTCCATCATGGTAGTGATGTGCTGCTGCATGTCTTTGTCTTCTTCGAGTTTTAAGCTGTATAGTTTCCTTAGCAAATAAATTTTTCCTGAGAGTGTTTTTCTTTCATAGATATTTTTAAGAGTGTCCCAGGTAGCTTTGGCTGTTAGTAGGTTTTTGACATGCACTATTTGTGAGTCGGCGATGCTTAGATTAATGATAGCTCTAGCTTTTGAGTCTTTCTTTTTCCATTCGATTTTAGGTTCATCTGGAATATTTTCGGTGACAACTTCCCAAAGATCTTCCTTTTGCAAGAGCATTTCAATTTTGAAAGACCATAGTGAGTAGTTATAGCCGTCGAGCTTATTTAGGGTTACATCGTGGCTCGGGAGTGACGCCATTTTTGCTAAGCCTTTTTTCTTTGTCTTAACTCGTTAGTTGAATTTCATGCAATATTCAGTCTCATAATCTAATTGTTGTAAGATTTAGGTACTTACAGCTTGTAGGAAGGCATGAGGACGTTGAGGATTATATGATAATAATCTTTATTATCCATTTAGCAAGAAAAACAAAGTTATGGTAGCGAACAGTTATTGAAGTATAGAGAAGAAGGTAAACAAACAGTTGTGATGATGATAGGTCCAGTGTGGCGCTAGCTGTCGTAGCATTCAGTTATCCAACAAAATCGAATATAAATTAACTTCTTCAATGAATCAATTCGATTGTAAATTATCTTTTTTGAAATACGTATATCAATTCGAATGTAAATTAAATTTTAGAAATAAATCATTTCAAATATTAATTGATTTTTTGAAATAGATCTCTTCGAATATAAATGAAATTTTTAAAAATATATCAATTCGATTATAAAGTAAATTTTTGAAATGTATGAATTGAATATAAATTATCACAAAATTCACTTTTTCCAATATGATTTACATTTATCTAGTTTTCTCTAAATTTCGAACGTTAGGCTTAATATTTTCAGAATTTTTACTTATCTTTTCGTATCTCGGCGCTGCCACCACGTTTTATAAGTTATATTGTTTCTACTTAACATTTAACCTTATTTAAACATATATTTATAATATAGTTACAGTCTATATATAGAGCCATGCAATACAGCACCACGCTAGATGAATTACATATTTATTATCGATATTGATGATACAAACAGTGTTGCCGGATGTTTATATTTACAAAGATGATACTATATACAACAATAGCGATTATTTCTAACCTTAGGGATGAAGTATGAAAGGATGAATTGTGAGGAGTAATAATAAACGGAAAAATAAAAGTGTCCAGGGATGGTAATCATTTATCATTTAGCGTTTATAATTACTCTTCACAATTCATCCTTTCATACTTCATCCCTAAGGTTAGAAATAATTGTTATTCCTCCTTAAAATAAATTTCGATTTTTCGTTCAGAAGAAACCTGAGGGATATTTTCAAATGTCGTTCTACAATCATTATATTGTATAAGAAAATAATTTGATCTGAAATCTCCCATTACCAGTCAAAAGATGTATCACACACATAAGAATACTCCTTTCACTGTATAAAGAAAACCACTCTGAAATATTTAGCTCAACTGACCGATATGTCCATTATGTAACCGACACGGAACTGGAGAACCATATGTTTTCTGTTTTAAGGTAACTCTTAAAAACACCTTCTGGAGATTTAGCAACCCACGGAAGACGCTGAGAACTATTTCAGAAAAGAAAAATATAGCAATAGAACTCTATAATTTCTACATATGAATTGTAAATAGATTCATACATAAAAGAGGTAGTGAGGAAATTTTTAGAACAGGTGTATAAATAAATCCTTTTTGAAACAAAGGCTCATGTGCACATGGGAAAAGGCAGAAAAAAATTGATGAATTGTTTTGTTGTTGTATGACTAATCCACACAGGGCAATGGGCCCTAATAAAAGCATTGTTGTTGTTTTAAGTTAAAAAGTGAAAGGGAATTTCTTTTTAACATAAATTTAAATCGAATCGCCTTGCTCAATAGACTCTGTTCTTTAGGACGACAGATGCATTGACCCTGTACAAGTTTTACAGGATGGCGCAAGAAAGCAAACATTGAGAAATAAGGGCCGTAAGTAAATGGATATGTAAATGAACGATCACTTATAAATAACTAATATTTTCTAAGTAAATATGCACCTTGAGAAATCCTGTATAAGGCATGGGTCCCCAATTAAAGGCTTGTTGTTGTATTTATATCAATAAATTTTTGTTAAAAATGTACTTCTCCTCTAATTTAAATTGGTAAATAAAAAGTAATTTGAATAATGAATCAGAAGAGAGAGAGAAACAAGGCACTTATTAGGTATTCTTTGAGCAGATCACGCAGGTCATTGAATAACCCAAAACATTTTCTCAAATAAGATCCAATAAATGCATTATTGACCTTATAGCGTAATCCTCCAACACACACACCACCAAAAATTTAATTTAGAATGAAGATAAACAGTAAATAGGCAGGCTATTTTGTTATTAGTTTCAAAATTACTGGTTAAATAATGCGGAAGAAAATCCAATTAAAATATGAAACGGATCCACGATTAACAAAGCAAGTATGAATTAATTGTACAAGTGTGGTATGCCATTCTGTTCGGAATAATCAGCCCACCCCTCCTACCTGAAAAACCACCCTGCCCCCCCCCCCCCCTCCCTCCTAATTGAATGACCGCCTTGCCACCCCCCTCCTAAATAAATAATCGCCCCCCTCCCTCCTAGCTGAATAAAGGCCGTGCCACCCTCCTCCTAACTAAATAATCGCCCCCTTCCTCCTAACTAAATATTCGCCCCCCCTTACTCCTAACTAAATAATAGCCCCTTCCCTTCCCTCCTCATA
>CP092880.1:17124733-17171170 GCA_030710605.1 Cordylochernes scorpioides | reverse complement strand
GGGGGGCCACTATTTAGTTAGGAGGGAGGGGGGCCACTAATTTAGATAGGAGGGATGGGACCACTATTACTTAGGAGGGAGGGGGCCAATATTTACTTAGGAGGTAGGGGGGCCACTATTTAGATAGGAGGGAGGGGGGGGCACTATTTAGTTAGGAGGGAAGGGGGCCACTATTTAGTTAGGAGGGAAGGGGGCCACTATTTAGTTAGTAGGGAGGGGTCCACTATTTAGATAGAGGGAGGGGGGCCACTATTTAGTTAGGAGGGAGGGGGGCCACTATTTAGTTACGAGGGAGGGGGGCCACTATTTATTTAGGAGGGAGGGGGCTACTATTTAGTTAGGAGGGAGGGGGGGCCACTATTTAGTTAGGAGGGAGAGGAGCCACTATTTAGATAGAGGGAGGGGGGGCCACTATTTAGTTAGGAGGGAGGGGGGGCCACTATTTAGTTAGGAGTTAGGGGGGCCACTATTTAGTTAGGAGGGAGGGGGGCCACTATTTAGATAGGAGGGATGGGGCCACTATTTAGTTAGGATGGAGGGGGGCCACTATTTAGATAGGATGGAGGGTGGCCACTATTTATTTAGGAGGGAGGGGGCTACTATTTAGTTTGGAGGGAGGGGGGCCACTATTTAGTTAGGAGGGAGAGGAGCCACTATTTAGATAGAGGGAGGGGGGCCACTATTTAGTTAGGAGGGAGGGGGCCACTATTTAGTTAGGAGTTAGGGGGGCCACTATTTAGTTAGGAGGGAGGGGGCCACTATTTAGATAGGAGGGATGGGGCCACTATTTAGTTAGGATGGAGGGGGGCCACTATTTAGATAGGATGGAGGGTGGCCACTATTTATTTAGGTGGGAGGGGGGCCACTATTTAGATAGGAGGGAGGGGGGCCACTATTTACTTAGGAGGGAGGGGGGCCACTATTTGGTTAGGAGGGAGGGGGGCCACTTATTAGTTAGGTGGGAGGGGGCCACTATTTAGTTAGGAGTGAGGGGGGCCACTATTTAGTTAGGAGGGAGGGGGCCACTATTTAGATAGAGGGAGGGGGCCACTATTTAGTTAGGAGGAAGGGGGGCCACTATTTAGTTAGGAGGGAGGGGGGCCACTATTTAGATAGGAGGGAGGGGGGCCACTATTTAGTTAGGAGGGAGGGGGGCCACTATTCAGATAGGAGGGATGGGGGCCACTATTTAGTTAGGAGGGAGGGGGGGCCACTATTTACTTAGGAGGAAGGGGGGGGCCACAATTTAGTTAGGAGCGAGGGGGCCACTATTTAGATAGGAGGGAGGGGGGCCACTATTTAGATAGGAGGGAGGGGGGGTCACTATTTAATTAGGTGGGAGGGGGCCACTATTTAGATAGGAGGGAGGGGGGGGCCACTATTTACTTAGGAGGGAGGGGGGGCACTATTTAGTTAGGAGGGAGGGGGGCCACTATTTAGATAGGAGGGAGGGGGGCCACTATTTAGTTAGGAGGGAGGGGGGCCACTATTCAGATAGGAGGGATGGGGGCCACTATTTAGTTAGGAGGGAGGGGGGCCACTATTTACTTAGGAGGAAGGGGGGGCCACAATTTAGTTAGGAGCGAGGGGGCCACTATTTAGATAGGAGGGAGGGGGGCCACTATTTAGATAGGAGGGAGGGGGGTCACTATTTAATTAGGTGGGAGGGGGCCACTATTTAGATAGGAGGGAGGGGGGGGCCACTATTTACTTAGGAGGGAGGGGGGCACTATTTAGTTAGGAGGGAGGGGGGGCCACTATTTAGTTAGGTGGGAGGGGGGCCACTATTTAGATAGGAGGGAGGGGGGCCACTATTTACTTAGGAGGGAGGGGGGCCACTATTTACTTTGGAGGGAGGGGGGCCACTATTTACTTAGGAGGGAGGGGGGCCACTATTTATTTAGGAGGGAGGGGGCCACTATTTACTTAGGGGGGAGGGGGCCACTATTCAGTTAGGAGGGAGGGGGGGCCATTATTTAGTTAGGAGGGAGAGGGGCGATTATTAAGTTAGGAGGGAGGGGGGCGATTATTAAGTCAGGACGGAGGTAGCCACTATTTAGATAGGAAGGAGGGGGCGATTATTCAGTTAGGAGGGAGGGGAACCATTATTTAGTTAGGAGGGAGGGAGGCGATTATTTAGTTAGGAAGGAGGGAGGCGATTATTTAGTTAGGAGGGGGAGGGGCGAATATTTAGTTTGGAGGGTGTAACGGCAGCTGGCATGCCTATATAGTAAATTATCAGTGAGCACATATTTATCACGGATGATACTCTGTGCAGTTGCCTTTTGGACTGATTGTAATATATACCACAAGTAAACTTATGTCTAATAATTAATATGCTATATCTGATGTTGGCGCAAAAGAAATAAAGTCTTTCTTTTTAAACTTCCGAGTACTTCTTGCTGATTGACGTCAACTAACAAATACGAGGACGTTACATGGTGGCAGCGGCAGCGACGCTTGTAAACATCACCACGTGATAAGAACAATTTATTAATTTCCAATTTCTTAAAGTATTTCAGAACATCTCTAATTGCATGTTCAAATAAATTTCAAATTGCATAAGAATATATACAAAAATAATTTAATTTACAAGCAAGAAGAAAAAAGTGTATTTTTAGAAAAAAAAATACAATAACAACAACATGGCGGAAAATGCTATTCGACCTCCAAAACAAATAGGCCTAAATGAACTAAACAAAGAGGGCTGGGAATCTTGGCTTGAAAGCTTTGAATGGTATGAAATTGCTACCCAATTAAGTAGTGAGGCACCAGAGGTACAAGTTGCTATCTTTATGGTTGCAATGGGACGAGAGGCTCAAAATATTTTTAAATCTTTCAACCTAAATAATGCAGATAAAAATAATCTGAGCATTGTAAAAGGCAAGTTCTACATCTATTTTTCTCCAAAGCTGAACACTACAATTGAAAGATTCAAATTCAATCAGATGAAACAGAAAGAAGATGAATCATTTAATGATTTTCTGACTAGGATCAAATTACAGATAGCAAACTGCAAATATGCTGTCATGTCTGATGAACTACTTAAAGATCGAATAGTTGTAGGAATAATTAACAATGAAATAAGAGAAAGACTTCTTAGTGAGGCTGACCTTAATCTGGAAAAAGCCACACAAATTTGCATAGCATGTGAAAATGCCACAAACCAAATGAAACATGTACTATCCGACTCAGACAAACAAGTTGCTGTGACAAAGATGAACAGTAAGAAGTGGGAAGATAGTAAAGAGCCGAGGAAAGAAAACACCACTAACCAAAGTCACAAAATAATAGAAAACTGCAGAAATTGTGGTAGATCCCACAAAATCAACCAATGTCCGGCATATCAAAAGAGATGCAACAAATGCAAGAAACTCAACCATTTTGCTAATCTTTGCAGATCCAAGAACACAAATTCATACAAAGTCAGACAAATTGTTGGGTCACCAGAACCTGAAATGATTCAAGAATTTGTAATCCAGTCAGTTGAAAACACCAACCTGACTGAAGATTGGTATGAAGAAGTAAAAATCAAAGGCAAAAAGGTAAACATGAAACTAGACAGAGGTGCACAGTGTAACGTGTTGCCACTCAGCCTGGCAGGGAGATTAAATCTGGAAATCCAAAGGTCTCCAGTAAAAAGTTTAATTTCCTTTTCAGGACATCGAATTCCTGTCGAAGGACAAAGTCTAGCAATGTGCATGGTGAAAAACATGACTGCCTACATACGTTTCATCATATCCAGAGATAACACATGTCCCATCCTAGGCAGACAAACCTGTTCCAATTTAGGTCTTGTCAAGCGAGTAAACACCTGTCAAGCAATTACACAGGAATACCAAGAATTATTCGAAGGGATAGGATGTTTGAAAGGATATGAATACGAGGCAAAGTTTCAGACTTCGGACATGAACATGCAAGTAAGACCACCCAGACCTATTCCTCTATCTATTAAAGAAAGAGTAAAGAAAGAACTTGAGGAAATGGAAGACAATGGGATTATAAAGAAAATAAATTACCCTACCCCCATCTCCAGTCAGATGGTTATAGCAAAACAGAAAGGAAAAATACGTATATGCATTGACCCATCGGATATCAATAAAGTAATTCTAAGAAGCCATTTCCCATTACGGACT
Source organism: Cordylochernes scorpioides (assembly GCA_030710605.1). NCBI lineage: Eukaryota > Metazoa > Arthropoda > Arachnida > Pseudoscorpiones > Chernetidae > Cordylochernes > Cordylochernes scorpioides. The sequence continues at coordinate 17,167,034 of CP092880.1, read as the reverse complement.
TTTGATCAGATTGCAGTAAACCTGCATGGTTCAAAATACTTCACAAAGTTGGATCTGAAGAAAGGATACTGGCAGATCAAAGTAGCCCCCAACTCACAACGCTACTTTACCTTCAGCACTCCGTGGGGAAGATATATGTTCTTGAGAGTTCCCTTTGGAATCAAAACTGCTCCGGAAATATTCCAGAAAATCATGGCAGACTTACTCCAAGACCTTGAGGGTACAGAAAATTCAATGGACGATATCCTGATCCATGCTCCGGATCCACAGACCCTGGAAATAAGGACAAGAGCTGTACTACAGAGGCTTAAAGAAAATGGAATCAAACTGAATAGAGATAAATGCAAATTTCAACTTCAAGAAGTCCAATTTTTAGGTCATATTGTCACGACAGAAGGCATTAAAATTGACCCTGAGAAAGTGCGTGCAATAGGAGAAATTAAGTCACCGAGCAACAAGCAAGAACTACAACGTCTCTTAGGAATGGTACAATACCTGAGCAGGTTCATCCCTAACCTTGCAGAGAAAACCAAAAACATGAGGTTGCTTTTGAAAAAAGATACACCTTGGCTATGGGACGAATCCCTCGATTGTGATCTCTTAGAGATCAAGACTTTGCTCAGAACTGCACCAACTCTGAAATTCTTTAATCCCAACGGAAATCTGACACTTTCAGTAGATGCCAGTTCATATGCCCTTGGAGCGGTTCTATTACAAAACGGAAAGCCCATAGCCTACGCTTCATCAGCTCTAGGCTTCACTCAGCAGAACTACGCTCAGATAGAAAAGGAAGCTCTTGCCATCAAATTTGGATGCGACAAATTCCATCAACTCATTTATGGCAAAACTGTTGACGTCGAGACGGACCACCGTCCTTTAGAAACCATATTCAAGAAGCCATTAAGCAAAGCACCCCCGAGGCTCCAGAGAATTTTTCTACAGATACAACAATATGATCTCAGGATTAAATACAAGAAAGAAAAAGAACTGCTAACAGCTGATCTACTAAGTATAGACTGCTCATATGAAGACACCTACTTGGAAGAGAACTTTGAAGTACTGATGACCACCCCGACAAATAAGTCAAGCTATGAGGAACTTCAAGCTCTTACAAAAGAGGACCAAGAACTACAAGAACTAAAAAACCTAATCTTATATGGCTGGCCAAACTACAAATCAGCAGTCCCTGAAAGCTGCAAGAAATACTGGCCATATAGAGATGAACTCTCGACAAATGAAGACCTAATCTTCAAAGGTAGCAGAGTCTTCATTCCCCTAAGGTGGAAAGCAAAGATACTCAAGTTAATCCACGAAGGACACCAAGGAACAAACAGCTGCTTGAGAAGGGTCAGAGACTCAATATACTGGCATGGCATGTCCCAAGACATCATCAACACAGTAGAAAATTGTAGGACTTGCCAAGCGAATCAGAGGAACAAGACAAAAGAACCAATGATCATAAAAGAGATACCGAGTCTTCCTTGGGAGATAGTCGCAGCTGACATTTTCTCAATAAAAGGAAAAAATTACCTGTTAATAACAGATAACTACTCTGGATTCATTGATTTCAAAGAAATGAAGACAATGAACTCTGCAGAAACCATTGAATCTCTTAAAAAATGGTTTAGCGTACATGGAATTCCCAGACTCCTGGAAACTGATAATGGACCAAACTTTACGTCCAGGGACTTTAAAGACTTTCAAAAGAAGTGGTTGTTCGACCACCAGACATCAAGTCCTCTATATCCTAAATCAAATGGATTAGCAGAGAGAGCGGTACAGACAGCCTGATGATCAGGAAGTGTTTGGATTCAGGACAAGAAGTGGAACTAGCACTTTTGAACTTTTACAACACTCCTAGAGATGGTCTTCTTTCTCTGGCTCCGTGTCTGTTCAGTCGCAGGACCAGAACCCTCCTTCCCACTAGCACTCATCAGTTGGAACCAGAAATCCAAAAGGGACATACACAAAACCTAAGAATTAAGCGGAAGAAGCAGAAAACACACCACGATAAGACAGCTAAGACAACGCGAAGCTTCAAGGAAGGTGAAAAGATAATGCTGAAACAGCATCACCGTGAATGGATCCCTGCCAGAGTTACCCAAGAAGTAGCTCCAAGATCATATAAAGTGCAAACACCTACTGGTGAGTACCGCCGCAACAGCTCCTTCATGCGACATACGAATCTGGAGAGTCCAAAGCAACAGCGAAGGGGAATCCCGGAGATCCCCAAGTCAACTCTACCGGAAGGACCTGGCCCGAGCGGTGATAAGGAACAGGCTCAAGTTCCCGAAGAACTCAATACTTCTCCAAGAGCATTCTCAGGCCAGGAACCCAGGAGTGATCACCAGAACGCGGAGCACAAGAACGGCACCCTGCCCATTACAACAAGGTCCGGGCGGATCATCAAGCCACCCAAACGATTTGAACAATGAATTTCTTCAAAGGGGGAGATGTAACGGCAGCTGGCATGCCTATATAGTAAATTATCAGTGAGCACATATTTATCACGGATGATACTCTGTGCAGTTGCCTTTTGGACTGATTGTAATATATACCACAAGTAAATTTATGTCTAATAATTAATATGCTATATTTGATGTTGGCCTAAAAGAAATAAAGTCTTTCTTTTTAAACTTCCGAGTACTTCTTGCTGATTAACGTCAACCAACAAATACGAGGACGTTACAGAGGGTGGTGTCGATTATTTAGTTAGGAGGGAGTGGGGCCATTATTCAGTTAGGAGGGAGGGGGGCCATTATTCAGTTAGGAGGGAGGGGCGCGAATATTTAGTTAGGAGGGGGGGACAAGGCGGTTATTCAGTTAGGAGGGAGGGGGGCGATTATTTAGTTAGGAGGGAGGTGGCAAGGCGGTTATTCAGTTAGGAGTGAGGGGGGCGATTATTTAGTTAGGAGGGGGTGGCAAGGCGGTTATTCAGTTAGGAGGGAGGGGGAGGGCAGGGTGGTTTTTCAGGTAGGAGGGGTGGGCTGATTATTCCGAACAGAATGGCATACCACACTTGTACAATTAATTCATACTTGCTTTGTTAATCGTGGATTCGTTTCATATTTTAATTGGATTTTCTTCCGCATTATTTAACCAATAATTTTGAAACTAATAACAAAATAGCCTACCTATTTACTGTTTATCTTCATTCAAAATTAAATTTTTGGTGGTGTGTGTGTTGGAGGATTACGCTATAAGGTCAATAATGCATTTATTGGATCTTATTTGAGAAAATGTTTTGGGTTATTCAATGACCTGCGTGATCTGCTCAAAGAATACCTAACAAATGCCTTGTCTCTCTCTCTCTTCTGATTCATTATTCAAATTACTTTTTATTTGCCAATTTAAATTAGAGGAGAAGTACATTTTTAACAAAAATTCATTGATATAAATACAACAACAAGCCTTTAATTGGGGACCCATGCCTTATACAGGATTTCTCAAGGTGCATATTTACTTAGAAAATATTAGTTATTTATAAGTGATCGTTCATTTACATAGCCATTTACCTACGGCCCTCATTTCTCAATGTTTCCTTTCTTGCGCCATCCTGTAAAACTTGTACAGGGTCAATGCATCTGTCGTCCTAAAGAACAGAGTCTATTGAGCAAGGCGATTCAATTTAAATTTATGTTAAAAATAAATTCCCTTTCACTTTTTAACTTAAAACAACAACAAGGCTTTTATTAGGGCCCATTGCCCTGTGTGGATTAGTCATACAACAACAAAACAATTCATCAATTCTTTTCTGCCTTTTCCCATGTGCACGTGAGCCTTTGTTTGAAAAAGGATTTATTTATACACCTGTTCTAAATATTTCCTCACTACCTCTTTTATGTATGAATCTATTTACAATTCATATGTAGAAATTATAGAGTTCTATTGTTATATTTTTCTTTTCTGAAATAGTTCTCAGCGTCTTCCGTGGGTTGCTAAATCTCCAGAATGTGTTTTTAAGAGTTACCTAAAACAGAAAACATTGGTGCTCCAGTTCCGTGTCGGTTACCTAATGGACATATTCGGTTAGTTGAGCTAAATATTTTAGCGTGGTTTTCTTTAAACAGTGAAAGGAAATTCTTATGTGTGCGTTACATCTTTTGACTGCTAGTGGGAGATCTCAGATCAAATAATTTTCTTATACAATATAATGCGGGCTATGTTTGTAGAACGACATTTGAAAATATTCCGCATGTTTCTTTTGAACGAAAAATCGAAATTTATTTTAAGGAGAAATAACGATTATTTCTAACCTTAGGGATGAAGTATGAAAGGATGAATTGTGAAGTGTAATGATAAACGCTAATTATAAATGATTCTCATCCCTGGAAACTTTTATTTTTCCGTTTATTCATCCTTTCATACTTCATCCCTAAGGTTAGAAATAATCGTTATTTCTCCTTAAAATAAATTTCGATTTTTCGTTCAAAAGAAACACATGCGGGATATTTTCAAATGTCGTTCTATAATTTCCTTATGTTATAGAAAAGAGTAGATTTTCATAGTGCGAATAAAATTTTGAATTCACTATTCTTATTTCGTCTTGTTGGTGAGCCTGGTCGGTAGCAGTCCTGATAATTTGAGGAATCACCCTTTGAAGGATACAATAGTCAGAACAGCTAATAAGACACATGAGAGAATCCTATATCATTTAATATTTTCATTATTCTTATATTTGGCCTGATTTTATTTTCCAATTATCTGGTTTTTTTTTAACAGAAAGTACAACACTGTAATATAGAACAAGTAAATATATTTTCAAACATAAATCCTATCGAATTCTGTGGATAAGCTGGGTTTTTTAAAATATAAATCACGAATTTGTTTCAAAGCGTATTGAGAATTACAATATCTAATGAACATATTGTAGGGTAATTTAAAAACAATTCTAGACAAAATTAAGAGAGACAGAAGCGCGTTAAAATTTATAGTTAGAACATAAAGAGAGCAGGCTGCGTTTTCTATACCAATTCTCAGAATTTGTTTAACTTTCTGTTACAAACTTCTACTTCTTAAATAAGGGACATTTCAACCATAAAAACCAGAATCATTTATAACGCCTTGCCCCAAATGCTTCATCTTCATTTTTCCTGCCGAGGACAAAATAGTTTGGTCGAAACCTTAAAAATTAAAACCTTTAATGGCCGAATTGTCTGTTATTTAAGAAATAAGAATACCGGCCAGGCATCCTCTTTCTTCAAGAAGTTTATACTTGTGAACTATGGGACCACAATGTTCTTCCTTGGTCGATGACGTCATTTGTAGAAACACTAAACATTTCCGAATTACAAAATAAAAACCTCTTTAAGGCTATGACTTTAGAGAGCTTGATGTAAATGAAGTATTTTAGTATAGACCATTTGATATATATAATAATTTTATTGACATCTTGTCAATACATGCAAAAGTGCACAGTTTGCACTATTTAAAAAAAAGATAATTATATGCATCATACTATGTGTTGGATCCTATAGTTAATAATTTCCTTAAATTCAATTTTATATATGAAAATTAAGCCAAAATATTCTAAATTCAATTGTACAATATAAATCTTTAATATTGTTGCACCAGGTTGCGGCTTGGCAGACTCTTCAGCCTTGATTCTCTCCTGTGCTGGGTCTTGCATCTTACCAGAGCGTGTTTCAACCATCCTACAAATTTATAAAAGGGAATAATGAGATAAGTCTACTTTATGTAGCCACCAGAATCCTTTATTTATTTTCTCACATCAAAGAGAGCAGTGAAGTCACAGTGTGCCTAAATACAAATGATGATAATCTAAAAATAATCTGTTTTAAATAAATATCATAGAATATAAAAATAAATAAATATATAATTTAAATTTCAAATATATTAAAAATAATATAATAAATACGCCATTAATCATGATGTAACACTTCCCCCTCTCCAGAGGTCGTCACGTCCTCGTGAGTTACCTCATCAATTCTCTCAAAATAGGGTTTGAGTCTTGAGACATGGACAATCAATGGGTCTTGGCCAGGATTATCTTTCGGCTCAATTAAGTAATTTACGTTAGACAGCTTCTTTAATATTCGATATGGGCCAAAATATTTATGTAGCCACCAGAATCCTTTATTTATTTTCTCACATCAAAGAGAGCAGTGAAGTCACAGTGTACCTAAATACAAATGATGATAATCTAAAAATAATCTGTTTTAAATAAATATCATAGAATATAAAAATAAATAAATATATAATTTAAATTTCAAATATATTAAAAATAATATAATAAATACGCCATTAATCATGATGTAACAATATGTAAATTTTAAAGCAATCAACATGTATGCAAATTTCTAGTTTGGTTAATTAAGAGTTTTTTGTTTTCTCTCTCTCTCTACCACTAGTATCAAAAATCTAAGTCAATTTCATGTATTCTAAATTCATGTGGTAGCTACTCATAACTCTAAAACCAAAGACAATAAAACAATTCAAGACAAGTGGCAAAGTGCTTCTTAGTATCTTTTACTGAACATTCAAGCCACGAACATTATGGTCCCTCGAGCCGGATACTTTAAAAAATTAAGGTAAGCCATTTGAAAACTTAAAATTCTTAAAATAAAGTCATGGTCAAATCTGAAGTTAAAATTCGGCACAAATTCAACTTTATTATTCAGGAAATAAAGGATCTGGAATCAGAGAATAAAGCTATTGTAGAATCCAAAAACATACATGGATTAAAGCTATTCCAACAAGAAGTTAATGAAAGGAAAATTAGCCTAAATCAAGTTATCAACATATTATTAGAATCAGAGTTAGATGATACACAATATGACGATTATTCAAAGGCCAAGAAGGATATTTTTAATATGTTGGTGTCTATTGAAGAGGCTTTATCTTTGATTGAAACCAAAGAAAATACTCATAGTGATAAACAACTGCCCGAATCCAATGTTAATTTACCTAAGATAAATTTACCCATTTTCAATGGTGATTCAGCCAATTGGCTTAGTTTTAGAGAAATATTTAACTCCACCATTAATTCAAATCAAACACTAACTGAAATACAAAAATTTCAATATCTAAATGCATCTGTTAAGGGTCCTGCGAAAAAGTTGATTCGGGGTTTTCCCATTTCTGACAAAAACTACCAGCAAGCATGGGATACCTTATGCAATAGATTTAATAACAGAAGAGAATTGGCTTTTTCACAAATCAACAAAATATTCTCCATAAGGCCATTAAAATATATTTCGGCTGGTTCTCTCTATGAAATCCTTGATGTTTGCAATGAAGGCATTAGAAATCTCTCAGTGCTAGGACTTGAGAAAAACACATTAACAGATCTAATCCTGATCAATTTTTTTGAAAAAAGAATCGGTGAAGCCCTCAGGAAAGAATGGGAATTAACCCTTCAAAATGAAGAATATCCAACATTTGAAAAATTTGTGAATTTTTTAGAAAAACATGCTAGAAGCCTGCAAGGTATGAGAATTCCTTTGTTCCAGGAACAAAAAACCTCTAGCAAAAATATGATGGCTCATGGCCTTTATGTCAACAAAGGTCAAAATTGTATTTTATGTCATCAAATTCATAAATTAAATGACTGCCAGAGATTCATAAATCTTCCCTTGCCTAAAAAATGGGAATTAGTTAAAAAACATAAACTTTGTCAAAATTGCCTTAGAGCAAATCATGAGATATCCAAATGTCTCATCACATCAAGATGTAAAAACTGCAAGCAGAACCATCATACTCTTCTGCATGAATACAACTCTGAACCATCCATTCCACAACCAACAACCTCTCAAGAGATGTTGATTTCAACAAATACCATCTGTAATGCGATGCCTTTGGAAACGGAAACAAATATTCTACTGTCAACAGCCCTTATTAAAGTCAAGGCGAAGGATGGCTCATTTGTGCTATGTAGAGCATTAGTGGACAATGGGTCCCAAATAAGCCTAATTTCAGAACAATGTTGCCACAAGTTGGGACTTGAAAAAAGGAAAAATTCTTATACACTAAAAGGTGTAGGTGACATTGTTGTCAACAGGACAACATCGCAGGTTGAAATAGAGTTCACCCCACATCATAATGATCAATTATTTTCTGCCAGAGCATTTGTGGTTGGGAGGGTAACTGCAGACCTTCCAAACTTCCAAATTCAGTCAGCAGACTTTCCTCATTTAGAAAATTTGCTCTTGGCAGACCCAGAATTCTATGTCACCAAGCCCATAGACCTAATTTTGGGTGCAGATACCTTTGTAGAAATAATTCTAGGTCATAAAACAGATTTAAAGCACCATCCTATAGCACTTAATACCAAGTTAGGTTGGCTTGTTTCTGGGAGAATCCATTCAACTATTAAGTCGAATACTTCGGTAATCAATCACTGTACCACTGAACTTGATTCCAGCATAAGAGAATTCTGGGAACTTGAAGATGTCCCAATTTCTAAGGCCCAGTTGGGTACAAAGAATGCCTGTGAGATATTATTCAATTCAAACCTCAAAAGAGACATTGAGGGCAGATATTCAGTCAATCTCCCTTTTAAATCAACACCCAATTTAGGTGATTCAAGATCTCAAGCATTGGAAAAAGGGCTACAGGAAAATCCAAGTAAATCTGTAGATAATTCAAGTAAATCTGAAGAAAATCTAAGTAGATCCGAAGATAATCCAAGTAAATCTGAAGAAATTCCAAGTAAATCTAAAAAGTCACATATCTCCAAGTTAACTCCACAAATTACTTCTAAACAAAACCAATTACTTCCTTCTGAATCAGGTCAACCATCCACTCCAGAACAACCTCTCGCTTCTCAGTCAAGTGAACCACTCTCATCTAAGAAAGAAACTTCGATTATTCCTAAGATAAGGCCACCACCCTATTATAGGCGAAAACGTCAACTTCCTGCTGAGAAAACTTCATGGGATGAACCAATTGAATCAGATATAAAGTCAAATTGGAATAAATTCCAAACTCAACTATCGTGCCTAAAGGAAATCAAAATACCAAGATACCTCAACAGTTCATCTTCAGAAATAGAAGAATTACAACTACATGGATTTTTTGATGCATCCCTTAATGCTTATTCAGCAGTTTTTTACTTGAAAACTAGATTCAAAATTCAAAAGATCAAAATCAATCTGATAACCTCAAAAACTAAGGTTGCACCATTAAAGACCATTACAATTCCAAGACTTGAACTAAGTGCAGCATTGCTTTTGGCTAAACTGAATCAAGTCATTCTTGAATCATTTCCTTTTCAACCTGACAAAACCTTTTTGTGGACTGATTCACAATTCTGCATAGATTGGATAAGATCAGATGCCAGCAGATGGAAGGCCTTTGTTTCGAACAGAGTGTCGTCAATTCAAAATTTGACTCAAATCACTGATTGGTTCCATGTATCCAGTCAAGATAATCCAGCTGATTGCGCATCAAGAGGAATCATGCCTCAAGACTTGGTCAATCATAGAATTTGGTGGCGGGGTCCTATTTGGCTTCAAGAAAATAATGTTCGATATATTCCTTCTTCACCAACCCAAGTAAATCTCAATATCATTCAAGAAGAAGTCGGTGAGGGTCAAGTGTTGGATCAAACAACCTTAATTCAAAATTCAGAAACTATGTTAAATCTATAATTCATTGTAAGGTATTACACAATGACCAAATTGATCCGAATCACAGCTTGGTGTTGGAGATTCTACTACAATTGCCTCCTCTTTGATCCAATTCGTCAGAAAGGACCTTTGACAACAAGAGAATTAACAAAGGCAATTCAAGTCTTAGTCAAATCAATTCAGCAAGTTGAATTCTGCACGGAAATAAAATTACTGAAGTCAAACAAGCAACTACCTCTGTCCAACAAGCTAACTTCTCTAAATCCCTTCTTAGACACTCAAGGACTTCTAAGAGTTGGAGGTAGACTCAAGTATTCCTATTTAAATGAAAATCAAAAATTCCCTCTCTTACAACCAAAATCCCCACGCCAGGAATCACTTATCAAAAATCTCTTAACTGAGAATGCCGACATTCCTGAGGCTATTGATGAGAATCAAGAAGATTCTTCAATTTTAGAAACCAATTTTGTCATTGAAGACGAAGAGTCTAACAAAGATATCGGGACTCCAAAGATTGAAATCTCCGAAGTTTCGGTTATTGATAAATCGGAAGGCAAATATTCGAAAGAACCAGTGGTCAGTGTAGAAGCTCTGGATAAGAAAGAACTGTGCCATGATGACTCAGCTCACCTCAATGTAGTTGAAGCTGATCTTAATCGACCTAAAGAGGCTACCAGTGGCATAATCAATGTTTATACAGAAGCTAATGAATCGTCAAGCAAAGAGAAAGTTGTACCTGTTGAAATTGTGGATACATCAACAAAGGATTATCTACAGAGCGGTGAAAAGGCAAAATTATCCCGCTGGAAGCCCATCGATTCTCTATGCTTAGAAGACGTCAAGGAATCTGAAGACGACGATGAAAATTACAGTTCATCGGCATATATAGAATGGCCAGAAATCTTGAAGAAAGAAGTCTTGGGACCCGAAGCTTTAGAAAAGGCAGTCAATCTGGAAGATTTTGAGAAGGCGGCAGAAAGTCGACAACTCTCCAAAGAACATTTAGAGGAATCGACCGAACAAGGCTCATGCATAAAAGCTGAATCAAAAACTTGGGAAGATCCTATTGAATCCGACTTAGCAGCCGCAGAGTCTGATAATCCAGCAGTTCCCGAAAAAGAACTGGCCAACGAATCTGAAAATCTCATCCAAGATTCACCTCAATCGGATACTCAAAGATGGAAGCTGATTCCATTACCTTTCAAACAATGAGAATTGTAATCTTAGCTACATAGTCGGAATCAATTAGTCCAGCATCTATACTATTGGAACTCTTTTTTATTTTTATTTATTTTTTTTTATTTTTTATTTTCTGGTCATCTCTTCCCAGCCGGGGGAGTATGTTGGATCCTATAGTTAATAATTTCCTTAAATTCAATTTTATATATGAAAATTAAGCCAAAATATTCTAAATTCAATTGTACAATATAAATCTTTAATATGTAAATTTTAAAGCAATCAACATGTATGCAAATTTCTAGTTTGGTTAATTAAGAGTTTTTTGTTTTCTCTCTCTCTCTACCACTAGTATCAAAAATCTAAGTCAATTTCATGTATTCTAAATTCATGTGGTAGCTACTCATAACTCTAAAACCAAAGACAATAAAACAATTCAAGACAAGTGGCAAAGTGCTTCTTAGTATCTTTTACTGAACATTCAAGCCACGAACACTATGTACAAAGAACATGGCGCCTCTGCCAGCGCTGCAGAGTTTGGTGGAGAATCACCAGCGGGTCTCCAGCGACACCACGTATTTCGCGATCTACGAAGATTACGTAGATCGCGTACTTCGCCGCTGACGAGATGGTGATGGCGTGGTAATTTAGTATAGATGTGTGGAAGTTGTCAGTAAATGTTTATTTATACTTAATTTTTTTCGTGATAATTGAGGTTGTTTGAACGGTAATCATTGTTCTTGGAGTAAGAGACACTTCGGCCAGTAGGTTTTCATTTTCGACCTTTCGACAAAAATATTTTGTCCTCATCAGAAAAAAAATGAAAATAAACTTTATTGAAAGGCGTTAAAGTATTGTAACGTAGAAAATTAGGAAAGACAAACTTCATGATGACACGGCAATTTATTAAAGGCGTAAGTCCCAATAAGAACTGAAACATTTAGGTAACCATGTTATGCAAACAATGTTACATAAGCAGTTTTGCATAACCCTTATTACATTACACTGGTTTATCAAAAAATATTTTTCTTTGTCTACAAAGAAATAGCATCTTATCTACATGTCCTGAATCCAAATATACCTTTAGTTTTTTCTATTACGCAATATTTCTGAGATACACCTACTTGAAATTTGGAAATATTGTTAATATATAGGCATATATTAACGAAACATATTTATTTATTGAAAAGCAGTGACAGTGGATTTTCTTCTATACTTTGCTTGTGGTAGATCCCTCTTGAGTCTCCAGCAGTAGTCGGCAAGCATAGCGGGACTCCATTTACCTTGGTACCGCTTCTCCATGCTTGATATATCTTGATGAAACCTCTCACCATGCTCAATGCTAACTGCGCCAAGATTGTCTGGAAATAAATCTAGATGTGAATGCAGGAAATGGATCTTGAGGGACATTTTACATCCCAGTGCCTTGTAGGAAAGCAACAGATCATTAACTATGTCTCGGTAATTTTCAACCTTGACACTTCCTAAGAAGTTTTTGCAAACGTTTCTAAAGGAATTCCATGCTGCTGCTTCAAATTCATTCAAACTATTTTGAAAATTTCCATCCTGTTGCAATTCTCGAATCTGAGGTCCAACGAAAATGCCTTCTTTAATCTTCGCTTCACTTATACTAGAAAATTTTTGTTTTAGGTAGGCAAATCCACTGGCATTTCGATCCATTGCCTTGACAAAGTTCTTCATTAATCCCAGTTTAATTTGTAATGGTGGTAAGTAAATATTTTCTGAATCGATCAGGGGTAGATTTGCAATATTTTTATATCCTGGAGTAAAGATTTTACGGTTTGGCCAGATTTTTTTAATGTAATGCCTTTCCCTATCTCTGCTATCCCACTCACACAGAAAACAACAAAATTTTGTATATCCAAGCTGTAATCCACGCAAGAGAGCAACGACTTTCAAATCGCTGCATATTTTCCAACCGTTATTTTTGAGTTGAAAGCTAAACAGATTATAATATTATATATTAATAAATCTACTTATATAATTGCCTTATTCTGTCTGTGTGAAGTTCACTGTGTGAAGTTCACGGATAGATTTTGGTCAGAATGGATAAAATAAAAAAAGTGTCAAGGGATGGGAATCGAACCCACGACCTTCCGCTTACCGGGCAGATGCCATGACCACTAGGCTACCCTGGACATATTTTTCCGTTCATAAAGTTAATATATGATGCCAATATATATAATAATTGTATAAACGAATGCAAGACAAAATCACCGCGAATGTTTCTTTTTTTTAAAGGCAATTTCTTTTTAAGGCAATTATCGTTTTGCACAATTACTTAATCTTTTAAAATAAATAACAATACTAAATGAAAATATGTTTCTTTAAATAAAATAAAATAAACTTTTAAATCGGTAACCTTTATGAGAACCTTTATATATATATAAGTACCTTTAATCGATAATCTTTATAAGAATAAAATATGTAATTCATTAAATAGAAATTTAATTTTTAGTATCTCATTTATATTTTATTGTATTATATTATATACTAGCGGTTGTACCCGGCTTCGCCCAGGTTTTTCTCGAGGGAATGTTTGTAGTCTAGTAATAAGAAAATATACTACACCTAAAAACTATCAGAGAAAAGAGAAACCACGGAAGGTGAACAGAAAAATGCTTACAATGGATGTTATGTTTACGATATCAAGTTAAATTAAAACAAAGATAAAATTTGCATATGTTGGTCACTATAAATTTGTATATTTGTTAGGCGAAATTAGAAACATGATGAAACAATTGGGTATTTAAAAACAAATGTAGAAATAAAAGTTGAAGTATAATAAACAATGTTAAAGATTAGTTTTAATTATTAATCAAGATTGTGTGTGAATATGTGAGAAAGATGTAATATCGTTGTTGTTTTCTTGGCCGACTGTTTTACATATGGTGTTATCTTAAAATTGCTTGTCTATATATATAAAAATGAATGTATGTGTGTCTGTTTGTCTTTTATGCCTGACCAAACCACTCATTGGATCGCCATGAAACTTTGGGAAGTTATTTAGTATAGTACTGGGAAGGTTTCTAGCAAATAAAATTTTTGAAATAACTTTTCGCCTAGAAATAATCAAGATAAATATTCTAATTTATCTGTTATAATTCAAAAATCTGCTCTAAATATTATCATGATGATACGATGATTTTGTAATGTAGAAAATTAGGAAAGACAAAATTCAGGATGACACGGCAATTTATTTGAGACAAGAATAATGATACAATTCAAAGGCAAGATACTATTCCTTTAACTTCCAATTACCGAGGGAACCAATTAATATTGATTTTATTCAACTTATCGAGTATTTTTCAAGGGACCGGGAAAAAATGTTCACTTTATCGAGAGATTCGTTAAACAAACCTTTACTCGGGTAAAACCCGGGCGAAGCCGGGTACATCCATACAAGAATAATGATACAATTCCAAGGCAAGATACTATTCCTTTAACTTCCAATTACCGAGGGAACCAATTAATATTGATTTTATTCAACTTATCGAGTATTTTTCAAGGGACCGGGAAAAAATGTTCACTTTATCGAGAGATTCGTTAAACAAACCTTTACTCGGGTAAAACCCGGGCGAAGCCGGGTACATCCATACAAGAATAATGATACAATTCCAAGGCAAGATACTATTCCTTTAACTTCCAATTACCGAGGGAACCAATTAATATTGATTTTATTCAACTTATCGAGTATTTTTCAAGGGACCGGGAAAAAAATGTTCACTTTATCGAGAGATTCGTTAGACAAACTTTTACTTGGGTAAAACCCGGGCGAAGCCGGGTACGTCCGCTAGTTTTGAATATTTTTTAGATTGAGATTATTAGCTAGTATGTAAAAAAATTAACTCTGTTGAAATTTAATTTTGTATTTATATATAAATAAAATTAACTCTGTTGATTTTTTTGTATTTAATCGATAACAGCGAAGTTACGCATGTTAATGTTAGGAAATATATTTTGATGTTAAGCAAAACCTGCTCCATCTCGTTTTACATAAATGTTGAAAATTTTGTCGAAATTGATGCATTGTAACGAAAGTTTTTAGTGGTGTCCACTTATGAAATTTCCATTTTATTAATATACACTGCGTGACATTGAAAATGGAACACCAAGAAATAGTGGCCAGAAAGTGATGAAACTCGGCAGACAGAGAGAGACAGGGACGAACAATAAGTGATCTTTATTTCAAAATGATAGTCATAATACAGAGCGAGAACGGCGTCGGCTTAGTAGCAAGTAGGACCACCGCGGACGGCGATGCACGCAGCAACACGTCTAGGTAGAGAGTCAATCAGAGTACGGATGGCGTCCTGAGGGATGGCTCTCCATTCCCTCTCAACCATTTGCCACAGTTCGTCTTCTGAACGCGGCTGTGGCAATGCATGCAAACGGCGTCCAATGATGTCCCAGACGTGCTCGATTGGTGAGAGATCAGGAGAGTACGGTGGCCAGGGAAGCATCTGTACATCTTGCAGAGCTTGTTGGCTAATGCGAGCAGTGTGCGGTCGGGCGTTATCCTGCTGATAAAGGGCATTGGGTACCCCCTGAAGGTAGGGGAGTGTCACCGGTCGCAGCACATCATCAACGTATCGTTGGGCCGTCATAGTGCCCTGAATACGAAGTAAAGGTGACCTGGAATCATACGCGATTGCGCCCCAAACCATGATTCCACGTTGTCGCACGGTGGGGCGTTCCACAATTGCTGCCGGATTGGACCTTTCTCCACGTCGACGCCACACGCGTACACGGCGACTATCACTGGACAAGCAGAAACGCGACTCATCTTAGAACACGACCCTGTGCCATTCCGTCATCCACGTCGATCTAGCCCGGCACCATTCCAAACGTTGGCGCCTATTCGGTGGGGTCAATGGCAGTCTTCTTAGCGGACGGCATGAGTGCAAGCCATTAGCAACCAATCGACGGGAAATGGTTCTGGTCGAGATGGAATGATCTAGGGTGTCTTGCACATGTTGCAGGATGGCGGTACAAGTGGCTTGTGGGGCCGCCACTGCTTGTCGAAGGATACGCCGATCCACACGTGCTGACGTCACTCTGGTTGCACCGGCATTCCTATAAATTGCCACATTTCCTTGTTCCAACCATCTTCTCCACAGTCGGTGCACCGTGGACGCACCAAGGTGTGTATCAGCTGCGATTTGACGTATGGACCAACCTGCCCTTTTCAGTCCGATCACCATGCCCCTCGTAAAAGCGTCTGTCTGCTTGAACTGCCTCCGTTTACGATGACCTGGCATTCTCTGTTATTACATGTGTCTTTTGAAACAAGAACAAAATTTCTACAATGATTTTCCTTGAAGAAATAACGACACGAATACTGTCCATTCTGCAAGTTCCTTCCCTTATATCTTACTCCATGTGCGCACGAGAGCTGCGCATTTTACATCATTTGCATAACTCGGTTAGGCGCGTCTACCCTGAAATTTGCATAATTTTCTGGCCACTATTTCTTGGTGTTCCATTTTCAATGTCACGCAGTGTAGATTATATTTTATATTATTATTTATATTATTATATATTATATTATATATTATATTATATTTTATATTTTATATTTATTCGAATTTTATATTTGAATTTATTTATATATTTTCATTTTTTGATATAACTGATCTAATTCGCCGTTTAAAATAACTGCTCTAATTCGAAATATTTGGTATGTTTTATTTGTGTTCACTCTATTTCTATTTATTTGAAGTATTATAATTTCCATGTTTCAAAAACCTATTTCAAAAAGGTCGTTAGAAATATGTAATGCCTGAAATAGCTTTGCATACCAATATTTATAATGCCAAGCGTAGCTTAATGGTTAGGTGTGCGGCTTCGTATTTCCACAACCTTGGTTCGAAACTTAGCCTGGGTGTTTTTTTTTTAAATATTATTGAAGCAAAGTTTTTTTTTTACAGTACCAAGATTTCCATACATAGGTAAAAAAAGTACGAGGAAAACGATAGGCTATTTTAAATTATATATAAATTAAATATTAAAAATATATATTTAAATTATTCTACTTAGCTCACGAACAGCGCCCTCTATCAAGGTTATAAATACGTTTAAAAGCGATATCTTCTCAAAATTTTATTAATAATAGTGTTCGCTTACTAATTAGAATACTTGATCTAAATCGAAATATTTATAGACGCTCGCTCGATATGAAGATTTACACATGTGTATATCGTAACTAATCTGACTCTAAAGTTTGGAGCGGGACGTTTCACAAGAGTGACATCCACGGCGCCAAATTTATAATTGTAACGAATAGTGTTTGAATAAAACATTTAATCGGGTAAACCCGGGCATTGTCCGGGTCATTCGTCTAGTTATATATATTCAATTAAAATTTCAATAATTTGTTATTTAAATTAATATTTATGATTCTTAAAGAGCAAAATTTAATTAATAACAAATAAAATAAAGCTTTTAGCTCCACATATCAACTCTTCTTGTCAAAAATAAAGCGCTAGCTTATTTAATGATGTAACTTAAAAAATGCTTACGTAACATTGGTTGCATTTTTACTGTATTTATCCCAATACTAAAAAAAGACCATCAGGCAAAACCCATGGGTGATGGGAAATTTCTGATTAGATTTTTGAGTTCAGCATGAAAAGTTACACTAGAAACACCATCAGGTTCTCTTGTGCAAAAATAAAAAAAGGTTTTTTTGTAGACCTGTGTAATCAAAAATTAAAAAGAGAAACAATATTAAAGGAATTTGTATTAAAAATCAGGTTTCTTTCAAACACGGATATATATTACAAACAAGGAATTATGAAATCATTCGACATATGAGTGATGCTTCGTTGTTGCAACAACAAAAATAACGGAAGCGTATTCCCTGCCGGGTGGTTATCCCTCAGTGGCCCCAATGGCCTTCTCTGGCGCTTCCTGTCACCTTGAGGTTACTTAGAGTCTGCTTCTTTGATGGAAAGATCCTCTTCAGGTCTCCTCCCACTCTTTAAACCTCTAATCCTAAGTAGGTCAGAGGTATATCTGAGGATTTGTGGTCAAAGTTTTTGACTCTCATTAGTGAGTCACTTTCAAAGACGAGATAAAAGCTAACGTCAACGACTAGTGGACATGGCATCTGCCCAGTAAGCGGAACACTGTGGGTTCGTTTCCCATCCCTGGACACATTTATTTTTCCGTTTATCACTACTCTTCACAATTTATCTTCTCATACTTCATTCCTAAGGTTAAAAATAAGCGTAATTTCTCCTTAAAATAAATTTCGATTTTTCGTTTTAAAAAAACGCATGTGGGATAATTTTCAAATGTCGTTCTACGAGTATCTTCAATTGAAAAGATATAAGCTTGGCAAGGTTACGGAAAATAACGTCCTTCAGACATATTAGTTAAGTAATGAGGAAAAACACGTACTTAGCCGACAAACATATACAGTTAAACCTGTCTATAGCGCCCCCTCTAAATAGCGCCTTCCTCTCTATAGCGCCCGATTTTAAACATTAAAATGTAAACATTTTACATTAAAAGTGACCTGTCTATAGCATCCCCTCTCTATAGCACCCTATTTTGGTGAGTCCCAAGAGGGGGTGCTATAGACAGGTTTAACGGTATATAAATACATTGACTTTTATATGTACATATAGAGAGAGATTTGTGTAGTTTTAATTAAAAAGAGTCTGAAAGTTACCTTTGAACCTTTGTTTTGTATATAGAGATAAGCAGGCTTCGTCCGTCTTCTGCTCCTAGAGTGAAAGTTTTGCTGTTAGAATCTTATTCCTGCCTGAATACGTATTTAACCAGTTGAACGACGTTATTGTCCCTAAGTTCGCCAAGCTCAGGAGAATAGGGCGGCGAGTTACCTCCGGGGCGTGTGGATGATCCTACAAGGCGGTGCCAGGAGAGACTGACATCGGAGCGACCTACAAGGCGGTGTAGTCCAAGATGCACGTGTATAGTGTGGAGCGGAACGTTTCTTTAATAAAGAACCTCATCGCGGTCGCCTTTTATTCTTCTTATAAATGATATCCAGCGATTCTTCCTGTTGTAAATCTCTTTCAGATGCCTCTGTGGAAACTTCTTGGAAGAGGTTGAAGGAATGTAGGTAAGACTAGAAATGTCCACCTTCTTATTCCAGGATTTACTTTGAAGACGCTGCTGCTGCATGATTGCATCCTCAATGACAGGAAGGCCGTGGAAGCCTTTTCTTGCCACCAGGGTTCAATGATGCAACATGGTCGGCCAGCCTCAACTCTTTGTGTTATTTTTTATATAATAGAATGTTAGACTTTTGTATGTTTATTGCCAATTGCATTCTTCTGTAACTCCACACACATCTCTTCATTAATATTTTTTTATTAATTGTTTATTTTCTTTTTGACAATTCTATTACCTACTCTACTACAATTATTGTAAATAGCTTCAGGCGCAATTATCCAGATCAGATATTGCGGGTCTTATTTGTAACTGGTAATAAATAAAATAACTAAATCTCTTCATAAATGCTTCCATTTCATCAATTCTAATGGCAAGAGTAATGAAAACAAACCTAATGTGCTAGCTTTTCACTAATTCTGGAAAACAGCACAGACAATAGGCACAGCCCAGATGATGGATCCAACTTAAAGAAAGCTCGATTTTAATCTCCACTTTCTGTAGGTAACTGCTATTTTACTTCTGTTTTATCTATCTGGGAGAGTCCTGTATGGGACAAGTGTCCTTAATAGAGATTTTATTTTGTTGAATCTATATTGTGGTTTACAACAAAAGAAGAAGGTTGAAGGTTTCAAACCAAGATGTTGATATGAAACAGTTCTACACGGAACTCCGCCTTTGCCGGTCCCAAGCCAGGATGAAAAAGGAGGAGGGGGAGCAGTAACAAGCTTGCTGAAAAACCTGGGCTCAGCTGGCCTGGCTGATAGTACCCTGTAAGGGCTCCTAATCCAGGGATACAGGATGAGCAGCGTTTGTACTCCATGTCAGAGGTGGCCATTTATTTTGGAGCTAAGTCGGCCTGCCACTGAGTAGTGCTCCCAGTCTTAATGACAAAGACAGACGCATTCTACTTCACCCAGTGTGGAGATAAGAAAGAATAAAAAGAAGAATAGTTCTTCACTGTATGCTAATATCTCCAGTCTAATTACTGTTGATTTAAAACTACTTTAGAAAGGCCATGTATAACTAAATGTAATTCCACAATCATCCTATCCAGCTGGATGCCCAGGAGTCAATCTATCCCCATCCATACAGTACAAGCCAGCTCTCTATCCAGATCAGCTTCCTAGCCGGGTGGATAACTGTCTTCTTCTTTCTTATCTCCACTCAAACATATTAGTGTATAAAGTTGTGACCCCTCATGGTGTCTGTTTGACAACCATCATTACTGGGTGAAGTAGAATGCGTCTGCTTTTGTCATTAAGACTGGGAGCACTACTCAGTAGCAGGCCGACTTAGCTCCAAAAGAAATGACCGCCTCTGACATGAGGAACAGACGCCATGTACAGCCGCTCCTAACATGGAGTACAAACGCTGCTCATCCTGTATCCCTGGATTAGGAGCCCTTACAGGGTACTATCAGCCAGGCCAGCTGAGCCCAGGCTTTTAGTGAGCTTGTTACTGCTCCTCCTTTTTCATCCGGGCTTTGGACCGGCTGTGTTACAGGGGAATCCTCTCTGCTCTGATCTTGTTATCTGTCAGCGTGGAGCAGGCTGTACCACTGCAACCAAATATTTTTGGTCCTTTTTTTTTGCTTATCCCTAGTACACGTGATACAGGCCATGATGATAATCATGGTGGGTGGAAGTAGACGACTGCCTTTACTGTAAGTGTATCACATGTCTACACATGT
Source organism: Cordylochernes scorpioides (assembly GCA_030710605.1). NCBI lineage: Eukaryota > Metazoa > Arthropoda > Arachnida > Pseudoscorpiones > Chernetidae > Cordylochernes > Cordylochernes scorpioides. The sequence continues at coordinate 17,146,412 of CP092880.1, read as the reverse complement.
GAAAAGCAGTTCGACTTTGCACTTACAAATGTGCCAGAGCCCTGTTTGGTTATTTGCACTCGCTGGTGGGGTTGGACTTTGGCAAGATTGGGGGCCATTGGAGCATTTTTTTTTTAATCAGAAAAAAGTGCCCAATATGGGAATCAAACCCGGGTTGTAGTGGTTGAAAACCAATGGTTTAGACCATCCTTCCACCGACCACCTAATCAACTAGTACAGGCTCGAATCCTTCGCGAGTTGGAGCGAGTCATTAAACTACGCCCCAGGTCAACAAGTGCTCTTGGTTAGGATATGCCTTCTTTATTTTCTTGTATAAACATGTTTATCAAAATTTTTACTTGTTATGTTTGTGAAAATCCCTTTATACCAGGTGTATGGTGAGTATTATACAGAAAAATTATTATTTTGTTCTAATTAAAAAAACTAATCAACAATGATAGAAAAAACAACAAAATGTATTTGGAAATCAAGTTTTAAATATTCCTATAGACGTATGAGAGAAAATATTATGTGGCAATATTCACAAATATGAATTTAAGAAAATTTTATGAGAAGTTATACATAAATTGGTAAGATTTTTTTGCAAGAAATCAATATCAACTTGAAACTTCAATGGAAATTAAATCTGAAAACTTGACTTCATAGCTTTCTTTAATCAGACAATGATATGATCAAATGTTCTTTTGAAATTTTGAAAAAAAGAATCATTCACTCTATGAAAAAATATTTTAAAACATTAGCAAGGATTATTTTTTTTAAGAAATCAAAAGAAATTTGAATCTAAAAATAAATCAAAAGACACAATCAAGGTGTTGAGACAAAGTTCATCACTCTCTATTTTTTTCTTGTAGAAATATATCTTATACAAATCTGACATCTACCAAGTCAAATATCAAAATTCTTGTTGAACGTGAAAAAAGGAGATTTTTCCTTATTAGAAAACAATAGCATGTACTCTATTTGGGACAAGTCACTCTCCTCAGTATGGTGCAAGTCAATTTGCCAATCAGATATTCTATAGACTTATTTATGATTTTAATAAACAATATTTAAACATTTGAAAAATAACTTAATAAAATAATCCTTTATATTAATGATTATAAGGTGAAAATATCAGGCTTTCAGGGAAAAGTTTTACTTGACAATTTCACCTAAATAACTCTTAGTATATTCTGATAAATTGTTGAATAACTATTTCTCGTGATTGCAAAACGACATCCGGAACACATGCGGGATGGTTTTCGGATTTCGTTTTGCAATCATGGACCGCATTATATTATATTGTATTATAAATTACTTTATGTATTATTTACGAACGGAAAAATATGTCCAGGGTAGCTAGTGGACATGGCATCTGCCCGGTTGCGGAACACTGTGGGTTCGATTGCTATCCCTGGAAATTTTATTTTTTCGTTCATCATACCCTTCACAATTCATCATTTCATGCCTCATTCCTAAGGTTGGAGCTGGTCGTTATTTCTCCTTGAAATAAATTTTGATTTTTCGTTGTGGAGAAACACATGCGGAATGATATTTCTTCTGTGTTTAATTGTGCAATCACTAGAGTACATTCTGAGGCTCTTCATTGAATACGACAACAACAACAACTAGATCCCATTGGTATTATCAAAGAAAGAAAACCAAGGATTTAATGGGATATGATGAGAAGCTGCAGGAAATGTTGGGTTTTGATTTTAAGAACACAAAGAGAACTATAACTAGTTAAACTTCATTATAACACTATCCAGCATTTAGCATTATAAAAAAGGCATCACCTTATAGGAAAACAGAAAGTTGCTGATGGCTTGCACCATCTATTGGAATAAATATCAACTATTCTGTTGATTTCTAATTATTCCAGAATTGGCCAAATACCCATTCTTGACTAATCATGAAATGCTAACCACGTACACGTTTCGAGCTGTTGGCCCTCGACAGCGTGGTGCAAGCTGTACCTCAACGACCAAAATTTAGCATTATATATATTGCCACGTAGAAAATTAGGGAAGACAAAAACTTCAGGATGACACAGCAATTTATTTAAGGCAAGACCAAACTATGAAGGATAAAAAAAAGATAAGGAATGAGGGAAGTTTACAGAGTAATAAAATATAAACATAAAAAATGATACTCTGTTAATTCTAGTGTAAAATAATAAATGCTTGTAAAATAATAAATACTTCGCTACAATATTTTTTTATTCCAAGTCCAGATATCATATTTTCTTGTTTTTTATTTTCTTTCATTCAGGTCTCAATCTTCATTTAGTCTTTAGTCTGATGATGGTAAAAACGTTATTACTGAAACGTCACACACTATTTATTTGGATTATTTGGTCTCATTACCTTGTAGTTCTAATCTATAACCCAAATGGTGCTTTATCATTTGTTTTATTTTATGCACACAACTCTATCTCACCTATAGCATGTTGTCGGGGACGGCTTCAGAATCTTTGTTGTTATTGAGTGAAGTAGTTTATTATATTTATGATAAGATTTAGAGAAAGGCCTCACAAAGTACCCCACTCCATGATAATCACGAATGGGAGAAACTACTGGATAATCTAATTCATTGAATCCAAAGTGGGTACTTTTTCTTCCCAACGGGCGTGAAGACTTCTTAAGTGCGCTAGTGAGTTCAAACAGTCAAAGGCTCTTTATTAAAATCCTGAAAACTTTTAGAGGTTCTCCTTAATAATTTCAAAGAGGGAATCTCATGGCTGTTCTAGAAATGGCTGTTCTATATATGGCTATACCTAATTGGGTTCTGGATCCTTTCTTCTACATAAACACACAGAGAACTGTCTCTATTATCACATTCAGAAGTGGAACTCAAAGAAATCAAGAAACGAATCAAGAACTAAAATAAAATTTCTAAATGCGTGTGGTGACCAGGGGGAACACATATTGACAGTTGTGTATCCCTAGTACACGTGGTACAGGCCATGATAATCATGGTGGGTAGAATTTGGTGACTGCTCTCACTGTAAGTGCACCACATGTCTACACATGTGAAAAGCAGTTCGACTTTGCACTTACGATTGTGCCAGACCCCCGTTTGGTTACTTGCTTTCGCTGGTAGGGTTGAACTTTTGCAAGAATCGGGGGCCATTGGAGCATTTATTTTAATCAGAAAAAAGTGTCCAATGTGGGATTCGATTAGGGTCCTAGCGGTCGAAAGCCAACGGTTAAGACCATCCTTCCACCGACCCCCCACAGTTGTGTATGGTGTCACCAGGGAGACAAATATTGACAGTAGTGTGTGGTGACCAAGAGGACACATATTGACAGTAGTGTGTGGTGACCAAGAGGACACATATTGACAGTAGTGTGTGGTGAAAAGGGTGGACATATATTGACAGTAGTGTGTGGTGACAAGGGTGGACATATATTGACAGTAGTGTGTGGTGACAGAGAGATTTCTCCTTGCCACCACCCCTCTCCCTCATGAACATGTCAAAAGTGGAGGAGGAAGATGAGGAAGAGCCGAAGGAGAAGGTAAGAGCATCTGTTGAAGAATGTGGTAGATAGGTGGGTTCTCCAGTATTTATGAAGATCAAATCAGTCACATAAAAGATGTTAGAAAGCATTTCTTCTCTTTGATTATCCTCATGAGAACCTCATAACTTGCTTCTATTATTGAAGTCCCAAGAATGATTGCATCATCTTCCACGAGGCTGGCTATGCTATTTAATTAACACATTTAATTTAAAAACACATTATTGACTGTATTGACTCATTCGTTGATGAGCTCTACTCATCCCCAGCAGACACCATCAAAAGTCTCAAGCTTTACATGCTTGATACCCTAATATGATTGAGTGGAGATAAGAAAGAAGAAGAAGATGTTGGTCCCGTTTGGTTTGAGGGATGGTAGCAGTTGATGATACTGATTTGTCTTCTATTGGGTCTATGGTTTGTATCCCTAATTGTTTAGTAAATTCTGTGTATTTTTTGTAATATTAATTTTCTTAAATATAAGATTTCTTTCTAAGAGGTAATAGGACCTCCTCCATTTTGTTCAGACTCTATGCTTTCTTAATGATATTGAAAGCCCCAAAATTCAGCTTTGTTCTTGTTTTAAGTTTGATCTCTTAAATGCCGATTCCACTCATTTTGTCAGCCAGTAGTATGAGTTCAGTCAACTTCTGTCCAATACCTGGTATACCATTTTTTCCCTTATCCCTAGTACACGTTGTACAGGCCATGATAATCATGGTGGGTAGAAGTAGGCGACTGCTTTTACTGTAAGTTCTCCACAAATCTACACATGTGGAAAGCAGTTCGACTTTTGCACTTACAAATATGTCAGAGTACTGTTTGGTTAATTGCACTTGCTGGTGGGGTTAGACTTTTGCAAGAATCGGAGGCGGTTGGAGCATTTTTTTAATCAGAAAAAAAGGCCCAATGTGAGAAGTTGAGTGTGGTGACCAGGAGGACACATATTGACTGTTATATAGTGACCAAGGGAGGACACATATTGACTGTTATATAGTGACCAAGGGAGGACACATATTGACATTAGTGTGGTGTGACAGAAAAATTCCTCCTTGCCGTCATCCCTCTCCCTTATGAACAAGTCAGATGTGGAGGAGGAAGAAGAAGTGAAGGAGAAGGTAAGACAAGTTTTTCTCTCTTTAAAGCGGCAAAAATGTTTAATGTTTCATCTTCATATGTCTTCTTCTTTCATAATCTCTACACTAGGTGAAGTAGAATGCGTCTGCCTTTTTCATTAAGACTGGGAGCACTACTCAGTGGCAGTCCGACTTAGGTCCAAAAGTAATGGCCGCCTCCGAAATGAACAGATGCCACGTGCAGCCGCTCCTAACATGAAGTACAAACGCTGCTCATCCTGTATCCCTGGATTAGGAGCCTTTACAGGGTACTATCAGCCGGCCCAGCTAAGCCCAGGTTTTTTAGTGAGCTTGTTACTGCTTCCCCCCTCCTTTTTCATCCGGGCTTGGGACTGACTGTGTTACAGGGGAATCCTCTCTGATCTTGTCATCTGTCACTGTGAAGCAGGCTGTACCACTGCAACCAAAAAGCTTTTGGTCCTAGAGACTAGATAGTGCTCTGCCATCTTTTTTTTTGCGTATCCCTAGTACACATAGTACAGGCCATGATGATAATCATGGTGGGTAGAAGTAGCCGACTGCTTTTACTGTAAGTGCACCACATGACTATATATTTTTTAGGCTCTTAAGCCCTTGCAAGGTACTATCAGCCAGGCCAGCTGCGCCCAGGTTTTTACCGAGCTTGTTACTGCTCCCCTTCCTTCTTTTTCATCCGGGATTTGGACCGGCAAAGGCGGAGTTATAGTCTCTATATATCTTCATATTTGCACCTAGATTGTGACCTTGCAACTAGCTAAATTGAGCCTTAGGTTGTGCCGCGTGTATAGGTGGCCACAGCACTATCTCAAGCTATTGATAACAAACTCCATAGATATGTTTATATATCACAGTTTTATTGTAATACAATAAAATATATTTGGTTGAAGTGATAATTGTATTGGTGTGATGTGAAAACAACCCTCAATACTCTTAATGTACAAATGTAATACAGCAAAACCCCCATGGACAAACACTGATGCTACAAAACACCTTTATACAAAGGATTTTTCATTCCCAAAATTGTCTTTTTAACAATTAGCTGCTCTCCAGTAAGAGGACGACATCTCTCTCTTTTGACTCGGCATCTAGGAGTCTTTTAGAGAAAGGCTTCATTGTTTTTTAAAAATATATTTCAAACAAAACTCTTATCAATTGATATTAAAAAACCATTATTTTTTTTAAAAACTCTTCCTGATCATATTTATTTTATTTTAACACACAAAACGCGATATCCCGGTTAGGGATATTTTGTCGATTTACATTTTTTTAAACAGAAACAGTTATACACTTAAAAAGTAATCAAAATAAAAAGAGAAACAATAATATATATTAGAAACCTGAACCTTTCAGGTTTGAAATATAATCATAAATATATCTACAAAATTAGTTAAACCTATGATAATTCTCTGTGCTATTTACAAATTGATATAGATCAACAACATTATTTATTGTCTGTTGTCTAGCGGTGAAGAAGAGTGGGCATTCCAGCAGTAGGTCTTGAGTCCTGGAATTCGTTGCCACAATGACAGCTAGAGACTTCAACCGCTCCAATTTTTGATAAAAATCCCTTAAAATTCTCATGGTTCGTTATAAACTGGCTATTATAAAAATTGTAGCGCAAATATGTTGGAATTCCAAACGGAAAAAAAGCTTTGGAATGTTTCATTTGTTTCTAGAAATAATTCATTCATTATTTCACTTAAAAATGATCGTATTTGGAGAATGTGGTCTATAAGTATTTTGATCCTCTATCGAAAGTTGAGCCTATGGACGCAGTTGGAAGATGTAGTTTTGTAGGCACTGCTCACCCAAAGAAGAATTTGATATTGAGAATAATTTAATTTTCTTTGCATGACTCATTTATAAATTCTTACCATGTTTCTGAATCATAGGTAAGAACTGGCCTGATAATTATATTATACAAAATTATTCTTTTTTTAGTATTTATTCCCCACAACTTTCCACAAAATGAAAACAGAAAATGTTACATTCTTACGATCCTACACAAAATATCGTTGTAGGTGGGGTGAAATCAATCTTATTTTTTATTTTATGATTTGAGAATTTTATGCCTAATATCTTAATTTATACTATTAGGTTCAAAATAATATTCGGTATTTCAATTGGAATGTTAGGTTTATTCTGTAAGTAAAGTTCCTATTCATATGTGTTTGCAGTGTTAGGAGGGGGGTGGGCGATTATTCAGTTAGGCGGGAGATGAGGGCTTTTTATTTATCTTGAGGGTGGGACCAATATTCAGTAAAGAGGGAGGGGCGATTCGAATATTCATTTGAGAGGGTGGGGCAGGATGGTTATACAGCTAGATGGGGGAGTAGAGAAAGGGAGACTATTCAGTTAGGAGGAGGGGGGCGATTATTTAGATGAGAAGGGAGGGGGCATTTATTCAGTTAGAAGGGAGGGGGGCGATTATTTAGTTAGGAGGGAGGAGGCGATTATTTAGATAGGAGTGAGGGGGCATTTATTCAGTTAGAAGGGAGGGGGGCGATTATTTAGTTAGGAGGGAGGGGGCGATTATTTAGATAAGAGGGAGGGGGGGCCACTATTTAGATAGGAGGGAGGGGGGCCACTATTTAGATAGGAGGGAGGGGGGCCACTATTTAGATAGGAGGAAGGGGGGCCACTATTTAGTTAGGAGGGAGGGGGGCCACTATATAGTTAGGAGGAAGGGGGGGCCACTATTTACTTAGGAGGGAGGAGAGCCACTATTTAGATAGGAGGGAGGGGGGCCACTATTTAGATAGGAGGGAGGGGGGTCACTATTTAGTTAGGAGGGAGGGGAGCCACTATTTAGTTAGAAGGGAGGGGGGGCACTATTTAGTTAGGAGGGAGGGTGGCCATTATTTAGATAGTAGGGAGGGGGGCGATTATTTAGTTAGGATGGAGGAGGGCGATTATTCAATTAAGAGGAAGGGGAGGGGGCGATTAATTAGTTAGAACGGAGGGGGGCGATTATTTAGTTAGAAGGGAGGGGGGCGATTATTTAGTTAGGATGGAGGGGGGGCCATTATTTAGATAGGAGGGAGAGGGGGCGATTATTTAGTTAGAAGGAAGGGGGCGATTATTTAGTTAGGAGAAAGGGGGGCGATTATTTAGTTAAGAGGGAGAGGGGCCATTATTTAGTTAAAAGGTAGGGGGGCGATTACTCAGTTAAGAGGTAGGGGGCGATTATTAGGTTAGGAGGGAGGGGGGCTAATATTTAGTTAGAAGGGAGGGGGGCGATTATTTATTTAGGATGGAGGGGGGCCATTATTTAGATAGGAGGAAGAGGGGGCGATTATTTAGTTAGGAGGGAGAGGGGCTACTATTTACTTAGGAGGGAGGGGGCCACTATTTAGTTAGGAGGGAGGGGGGGGTCACATTTAGTTAGGAGGGAGAGGGGCCACTATTTACTTAGGAGGGAGGGGGGCCACTATTTACTTAGGAGGGAGGGGGGCCACTATTTAGTTAGGAGGGAGAGGGGCCACTATTTAGTTAGGAGGGAGGGGGGCCACTATTTACTTAGGAGGGAGGGGGTCCACTATTTACATAGGAGGGAGGGGGGCCACTATTTAGTTAGGAGGGAGGGGGGCCACTATTTAGTTAGAAGGGAGGGGGCCACTATTTAGATAGGAGGGAGGGGGGCCACTATTTACTTAGGAGGGAGGGGGGCCACTATTTAGTTAGGTGGGAGGGGGGCCACTATTTAGTTAGGAGGGAGGGGGGCCACTATTTAGTTAGGAGGGAGGGGGGGCCACTATTTAGATAGGAGGGAGGGGGGCCACTATTTAGTTAGGAGGGAGGGGGCTCCAATTTAGTTAGGAGGGAGGGGGGCCAATATTTAGTTAGGAGGGCGGGTGGCCACTATTTAGTTAGGAGAGAGGGGGCCACTATTTACTTAGGAGGGAGGGGGGCCACTATTTACTTAGGAAAGGGGGGCCACTATTTAGTTAGGAGGGAGGGGGGCAACTATTTAGTTAGGAGGGAGGGGGGGGGCCACTATTTACTTAGGAGGGATGGGGCCACTATTTAGTTAGGAGGAAGGGGGGCCACTATTTAGTTAGGAGGGAGGGGGGCCACTATTTACTTAGGAGGTAGGGGGCCACTATTTAGTTAGGTGGGAGGGGAGGGCACTATTTATTTAGAAGGGAGGGAGGCCACTATTTAGTTAGGAGGGAGGGGGCCACTATTTACTTAGGAGAGAGGGGGGCCACTATTTAGATAGGTGGGAGGGGGGCCACTATTTATTTTGAAGGGAGGGGGGCCACTATTTAGTTAGGAGGGAGGGGGGCCACTATATACTTAGGAGGGAGGGGGCCACTATTTACTTAGGAGGGAGGGGGGCCACTATTTACTTAGGAGAGAGGGGGGCCACTATTTAGTTAGGTGGGAGGGGGGCCAATATTTACTTAGGAGGGAGGGGGGCCACTATTTACTTAGGAGGGAGGGGGGCCACTATTTATTTAGGAGGGAGGGGGCCACTATTTACTTAGGAGAGAGGGGGGCCACTATTTAGTTAGGTGGGAGGGGGCCACTATTTACTTAGGAGAGAGGGGGGGGGCACTATTTAGTTAGGTGGGAGGGAGCCCCCACTATTTATTTAGGAGGGAGGGGAGCCACTATTTAATAAGGAGGGAGGGGGACCACTATTTACTTAGGAGGGAGGGGGGCCACTATTTAATTAGGAGCGAGGGGCGCACACTATTTACTTAGGAGGGAGGGGGGCCACTATTTACTTAGGAGGGAGGGGGCCACTATTTACTTAGGAGGGAGGGGGCCACTATTTACTTAGGAGGGAGGAGGGCCACTATTTAGTTGGGAGGGAGGGGGGCCACTATTCACTTAGGAGGGAGGGGGGTCACTATTTAGTTAGGAGGGAGTGGGGCACTATTTACTTAGGAGGAAGGGGGGCCACTATTTAGTTAGAAGGGAGGGGGGACACTATTTAGTTAGGAGGTAGGGGGCCACTATTTAGTTAGGAGGGAGGGGGGCCACTATTCACTTAGGAGGGAGGGGGCCCACTATTTACTTAGGAGGGAAGGGGGCCACTATTTAGTTAGGTGGGAGGGGGGCCACTATTTACTTAGGAGGGAGGGGGGCTACTATTTAGTTAAGAGGGAGGGGGACCACTATTTAGTTAGGAGAGAGGGGGGCCACTATTTACTTAGGAGGGAGGGGGGCACTATTTACTTAGGAGGGAGGGGTCCCACAATTTAGTTAGATGGGAGGGGGGCCACTATTTAGTTAGGATGGAGGGGGCCACTATTTAGTTAGGAGGGAGGGGGGGCCACTATTTAGATTAGGAGGGAGGGGGGCCACTATTTACTTAGGAGGGAGGGGGGGCCACTATTTACTTAGGAGGGAGGGGGGCCACTATTTAGTTAGGAGGGAGGGGGGCCACTATTTAGTTAGGAGGGAGGGGGGCCACTATTTAGTTAGGAGGGAGGGGGCCACTATTTAGCTAGGAGGGAGGGGGGCCATTATTTAGATTGGAGGGAGGGGGCGAATATTTACTTAGGAGGGAGGGGGGCCACTATTCAGTTAGGTGGGAGGGGGGCCACTATTTACTTAGGAGTGAGGAGGGCCACTATTTAGTTAGGAGGGAGGGGGGCCATTATTTAGTTAGGAGGGAGGGGGGCCACTATTTAGATAGGAGGGAGGGCGGCGACTATTTACTTAGGTGGGAGGGGGGCCACTATTTACTTAGGAGGGAGGGGGGGCCACTATTCAGTTAGGAGGGTGGGGGGCCACTATTTACTTAGGAGAGAGGGGGGCACTATTTAGTTAGGAGGGAAGGAGGCCACTATTTAGTTAGGAGGGAGGGGGGCCACTATTTAGTTAGGAGGGAGGGGGCCACTATTCAGTTAGGAGGGTGGGGGGCCACTATTTACTTAGGAGAGAGGGGGGGCACTATTTAGTTAGGAGGGAAGGAGGCCACTATTTAGTTAGGAGGGAGGGGGGCCACTATTTAGTTAGGAGGGAGGGGGGCCACTATTTAGTTTGGTGGGAGGGGGGCCACTATTTACTTAGGAGGGAGGGGGGCCACTATTTTGTTAGGAGGGAGGGGGGCCACTATTTAGTTAAGAGGGAGGGGGGCCACTATTTACTTAGGAGGGAGGGGGGCCACTATTTACTTAGGAGGGAGGGGGGCCACTATTTAGTTAGGAGGGAGGGGGGCCACTATTTACTTAGGAGGGAGTGGGCCACTATTTACTTAGGAGGGAAGGGAGCTACTATTTAGTTTGGAGGGAGGGGGGCCACTATTTAGTTACGTGGGAGGGGGGCCAATATTTACTTAGGAGGGATAGGGGCCACTATTTAGTTAGGAGGGAGGGGGGCCACTATTTACTTAGGAGGGAGGGGGGGCCACTATTTAGTTAGGAGGGAGGGGGCCACTATTTAGTTAGGAGGGAGGGGGGCCACTATTTAGTTAGGAGGGAGGGGGCCACTATTTATCTAGGAGGGAGGGGGGCCGTTATTTAGATAGGAGGGAGGGGGCGATTATTTAGTTAGGAGGGAAGGGGGCCACTATTCAGTTAGTTGGGAAAGGGGCCACTATTTACTTAGGAGGGAGGAGGGCCACTATTTAGTTAGGAGGGAGGGGGGCCATTATTTAGTTAGGAGGGAGGGGGGCCACTATTTATTTAGGAGGGAGGGGGGCCACTATTCAGTTAGGAGGGTGGGGGGCCACTATTTACTTAGGAGAGAGGGGGGGCACTATTTAGTTAGGAGGGAGGGAGGCCACTATTTATTTAGGAGGAAGGAGGGCCACTATTTAGTTAGGAGAGAGGGGGGCCACTATTTAGTTAAGAGGGAGGGGGCCACTATTTAGTTAGGAGGGAGGGGGCCCACTATTTAGTTAGGAGGGAGGGGGGCCACTATTTACTTAGGAGGGAGGGGGGCCAATATTTAGATAGGAGGGAGGGGGGCACTATTTAGATAGGAGGGAGGGGGGCGATTATTTAGATAGGAGGGTGGGGGCGATTATTTAGTTAGAAGGGATGGGGGCCATTATTTAGTTAGAAGGGAGGGGGCCATTATTTAGATAGGAGGGAGGGGGGCGATTATTTAGTTAGAAGTGAGGGGGGCCATTATTTAGTTAGAAAGGAGGGGGGCCATTATTTAGATAGGAGGGAGGGGGCCATTATTTAGTTAGGAGGGAGGGGAGCTAATATTTAGTTAGGAGGAAGGTGGGCGATTATTTAGTTAGGAGGGAGGGGGGCCACTATTTAGATAGGAGGGAGGGGGGCCACTATTTAGATAGGAGGGAGGGGGGCCACTATTTAGATAGGAGGGAGGGGGCCACTATTTATTTAGGAGGGAGGGGGCCACTATTCAGATAGGAGGGAGGGGGGCCACTATTTAGATAGGAGGGAGGGGGCCACTATTTAGTTAGGAGGGAGGGGGGCCACCATTTAGTTAGGAGGGAGGGGGGCCACTATTTAGATAGGAGGGAGGGGGGCGATTATTTAGTTAGGAGGGAGAGGGGCGATTATTTTGTTAGGAGGGAGGGGGCGATTATTTAGTTAGGAGGAAGGGGGGCGATTGTTTAGTTAGGAGGGAGGGGTGCGATTATTTAGATGGGAGGGTGGTGTCGATTATTTAGTTTGGAGGGAGTGGGGCCATTATCCAGTTAGGAGGGAGGGGGGGCGTTTATTTTGTTAGGAGGGAGGTGGGCGATTATTTAAATGGGAGGCAGGGGGGCGGTTATTCAGTTAGGAGGGGAGTGGGGCCATTATTCAGTTAGGAGGGAGGGGGGCCATTATTCAGTTAGGAGGGAGGGGGCGAATATTTAGTTAGGAGGGGGGGGCAAGGCGTTATTCAGTTAGGAGGGAGGGGGGCGAATATTCAGTTAGGAGGGGGGTGGCAAGGCGGTTAGTCAGTTAGGAGGGAGGGGGGCGATTATTTAGTTAGGAGGGCGGTGGCAAGGCCGTTATTCAGTTAGGAGGGAGGGGGGGGCAGGGTGGTTTTCAGGTAGGAGGGGTGGGCTGATTATTCTGAACAGAATGGCATACCACACTTGTACAATTAATTCATACTTGCTTCGTTAATCGTCGATCCGTTTCATATTTTAATTGGATTTTCTTCCGCATTATTTAGCCTGTAATATTGTAACTAATAACAAATTAGCCTACCTATATAATTTCTTGTTATAATTAATCTAAATTAAATTTTGATTAATATATATTTTGGAGGATTACGCTATATGATCAATAATGCATTTATTGGATCTTATTTGAGAAATTATTTTGGGCTATTCAAAGACATGCGTGATCTGCTCAAAGAATATCTAATAGTGCCTTGTGGCAATCTCTTCTGATTCATTATTCGAATCACTTTTTATTTACTAATTTAAAATAGAGGAGAAGTACATTTTAACAAAAATTTATTGATATAAATTCAACAACAAGCCTTTTATTGGGGACCCATGCTCTATACAGGATTTGTCAAGGTCCATAATTACTTAGAAAAAAATAGTTATTTACAAGTGATCGTTCATTTACATTGCCATTTACCTAAGGCTCTCTTTTCTCAATGTTTCCTTTCTTGCGCCATCCTGTAAAACTTGTACAGGGTCAATGCATCTGTCGTCGTAAAGAACAGAGTCTCCTGAGCAAGATGATTTGATTTAATTTTATGTTAAAGAAATTCCCTTTCACTTCAACTTAAAACTAAAACAACAAAAACAACTAAAAGGCTTTTATTAGGGCCCATTGCCCTGTGTGGATTCGCCATACAACAACAAAACAATTCAGCAATTTTTTTCTGCCTTTCCCCATATGCACGTGAACGTTTGTTTGAAAAGGGATTCATTTATACATCTGTTCTAAAAATTCTTCACTACCTCTTTTGTGTATGAATCTATTTTTAATTGATCTGTAGAAATTATAGAGTTCTATTGCTATATTTTTCTTTTCTGAAATATTCTCTGCGTCTTCAGTGGGTTGCTGAATCTCCAGAAGGTGTTTTTAAGAGTTACTAAAAACAGAAAACATGTGGTGCTCCAGTTCTGAGTCGATTACATAATGGACATATTTGGTTAGTTGAGCTAAATATTCTAGCGTGGTTTTCTTTAAACAGTGAAAGGAGTATTCTTATGTGTGTGATACATCTTTTGACTGGTAATGGGAGATTTCAGATCAAATTATTTTCTTATACAATATAATGATTGTAGAACGACATTTGAAAATATCCCTCAGGTTTCTTTTGAACGAAAAATCGAAATTTATTTTAAGGAGGAATAACAATTATTTCTAACCTTAGGGATGAAGTATGAAAGGGTGAATTGTGAAGAGTAATTATAAACGCTAAATGATAAATGATTACCATCCCTGGACACTTTTATTTTTCCGTTTATTATTACTCCTCACAATTCATCCTTTCATACTTCATCCTTAAGGTTAGAAATAATCGTTATTTCTCCTTAAAATAAATTTCGATTTTTCGTTCAAAAGAAACACATGCGGGATATTTTCAAATATCGTTCTATAATTTTCTTATGTTATAGAAGAGAGTAGATTTTCATAGTGCGAATAAAATTTTGAATTCACTATTCTTAGTAGGTATTGTTGGCAATCCTGGTCGGTAGCACGCCTGATAATTTGAGGAATCTCCCTTTGAAGAATACAATAGTCAGAACAGCTAATAAGACATGAAAATCCTATATCATTTAATTTTTTTATTATTCCTATATTTGACCTGATTTTATTTTCCAAAAATCTTTTGTTTGTTAACAGAAAGTACGACACCGTAATGTAGAACAAGTAAATATATTTTCAAACATAAATCGTATCGAATTCTGTGGATAAGCTGGTTATTTAAATATAAATCACGAGTTTGTTTCAAAACGTATTGAGAATTATAATATCCAATGACCATATTGTAGGGTAATTTGAAGAAAATCCTAGACAAAACTCAGAAAGACAGAAGCGCGTTAGAATTTATAGTTAGAACAGAAAGAGAGCAGGCTGCGTTTTCTATACCAATTCTCAGAATGTGTTTAACCTTCTGGAACAAGCTTCTCATTCTTAAATAAGTGCCACTTCAACCATAAAAACCAGAATCATTTATAACGCCTTGCCCCAAATGTTTTATCTTCATTTTTCTTGACGAGGACAAAAGATTTTTGTCAAAACGTTGTTAAAATAAACCTTTTCTGGCCGAAGTGGTTCATATTTAAGAAATATGAATTCCGGCCAAGCAACCTCTTTCTTGAATAAGTTTCTACTTGTGAACTAGGGGACCACAATATTCCTCCTTGGTCGATGACGTCATTTGAAGAAACACTAAACATTTCCGAATTACAAAATAAAAACCTCTTTAAGGCTGTAACTTTAAAGGTTTGATATAAATGAAGTATTTTAGTATAGACAATTTGACAATTATAATAATTTAATTGACATCTTGTTAATACATACAAAAGTACACAGTTGTACCATATAAAAAAAGATAATTATATATATATATATATATAATATATATATAAAGATGTTCGATTAGATTTGAGTATTTATTTTGACTTGAGTTATTGAATGAATGAATGAATAAAGTCTTTGTAAAGAAATAGACTAGATTTTAGTTAATTAATGAATGAATGAACTCTTTAAAGAATAGATTAGGTTTTATTACCACGACTTTGATTACAACAATTATAAATGGTAGGAGATTAAAAATATCAACAAAACACCAACAGTGCCAAATAATAAAAATAAACTTCACAGATTAAATAAAATAAATTAATTAATGAAAACAAAATGAATTTAAAAAATGCAAATAAATGAATAAATGAATATTTACAATTGACTCCAACATACTCCCCCACAACCTTGAACTATATTTCAGTTCAAGAGCTCACTCCTTGTAAGGCAGAGGACATATCTTGGTTATTGGTCTCTTCAGAAGGCCTTCAGGGGTACGAAGAAGCACCACTCTGACATGATCATCTTCTCCTGGGAATATCTGGACAATTCTCGCCAGTTTCCATTGTAGTGGTTTGTTTTGTTCTTTCAACATAACCAAATCTCCAATGCTGACATCCGGATGTGAAGTCCTCCACTTCCTTCTTTCTTGGAGTTGATGTAGATATTCACAGCTCCAACGGTTCCAGAAGTAGTCTCTCTGAGGTTGAATCAGATTCCATCTGGAGCGAAGATTCAAAGTAGAGTGATCAGACTCTGCATCATGTCGCATAGCATTTCCTATAAGAAAATGTCCTGGTGTTAGCGCTGTTAGGTCATTTGGATCATTGCTAACAAAGGTTAATGGTCTGGAGTTAAGACAGGCTTCAATTTGAGCCAATAAGGTCAGTAACTCCTCGTAGTTCAACAACCTAGATTTCATCGTTTTAGATAAGATGGTTTTAACTGATTTAATGCCAGCTTCCCATAATCCACCAAAGTTAGGTGCCGACGGAGGAATGAAATGCCAATTAATGGATTCTATGGCTGAAAAATCTTGAATATTAGCCGCATTGAACAACTTCCATCGATCTTTCAAAATGTTGCTTGCTCCCTTAAAGTTAGTTGCATTGTCTGAGTATATATCAGTTGGTCTTCCTCTTCTAGAGATGAATCTTTTCAATGCTGCAAGAAAGGTTTCCGCAGTCAAATCTGATGAAATTTCTAATTGAATGGCTTTGGTGGTGAAGCAAACGAATAGGACTATGTAGAATTTGAAAATAACTTTGCTTCGTTTCAGCATAGGTTTAGCTTGAATGGGACCGGCCAAATCAATACCAATCTTTTCAAATGGTCTACCTGGAAGAAGTCTATTTTTTGGCAAGTCTCCCATTATCTGATGAATAGCCTTAGATTTACTCTTCAGGCAAACGAGACATTGATTTAAGACCCTTTTGATTAAGTTTCTTCCAGAAGGAATCCAAAATTTATTTCGAATCAAAGATAAAGTTAATTGAGTTCCAGAATGAAGATTGGTTAGGTGATAGTGTAGTACAATTAATTTGGTTACAAAATTATCTCTAGGAATTAGCATAGGATGCTTCTGATCAATATCTAAATCCGAGTGACGTAATCGTCCGCCTACTCTAAGAATTCCTTGGGAATCTATAAAAATGTTAAGCGAAATAAGCTTGCCTTTTCTTTGTAAAGGAATATTTTTTATGCAAGCATTGATTTCTGGGGTGAATTCACATCTCTGAATAATCTTGACGATTTGTAATAGAGAATCTTTTAAGTCTTGGGATGTTAGAAATGAGAGTCTTTGAGTTGGCTGTTTTCTGGTGATATTAATAAATCTTTTACACCAAGCCATGACCCTTAAGAGTTTGGTGAAGGAAGAATATTTGGACAAAAACTCTGGGCATGGTTCTGCTATTGTAGCATGCAGTATAACACTGCGCTCTTCCAAACCCATAGAAGGGTCTATAGTGAATGAAGGAATATTTTCCGAACCATCTAATGTCAACCAAACGGGTCCATGCCACCATAATTTTGAATTGATCAAACAGGAAGGCAAAATTCCTCTCGTAGCAAGGTCTGCTGGATTTTGCTTGCCTGATATATATTGCCATGAATGGGCTGCAGTCAGATCTTGAATCTTTGCCACCCGATTGGCCACAAATATCTGCCACTTCTTTGATTCAGAAGTAATCCACGCCAGAACAATCTTTGAATCTGTCCAATAGAATTGTTCATCGATATTAAAGGGAAGTGCTTGAGTTG
Source organism: Cordylochernes scorpioides (assembly GCA_030710605.1). NCBI lineage: Eukaryota > Metazoa > Arthropoda > Arachnida > Pseudoscorpiones > Chernetidae > Cordylochernes > Cordylochernes scorpioides. The sequence goes on along the minus strand of CP092880.1, from coordinate 17,129,123 downwards.
TCTGCGATTGAAGTTGCGCCAACATCAAGGCTGCGCAAAGCTCAAGTCTTGGTATGTCTATAAGCTATCAATTTTTCGCATAACTATTTCAGAGAGTGGTGAGGACAAAGGGCTACCCATGGGGGTACCCTTGGTTTGCCTGTAATAACATTTATCAAAATTGAAAATACTATTGCTTAGACAGATCGATATTAAGGTGGTTAACTTAGATATCATATCTGCTGTATACCCGTGTGTCCGGAGGAATTCTGTGGTGCATTCTAAGATGAGGGGGTGGGAGAGACTGGGGTATAGATTGATCACATCAAAAGAGATCATAAGACTGTTGGGGACTACCGTTAAGCAGTCAGACTTATAGATCGACTTGCATCATCCCTTACTCTGCCCATAGTGTCAGCATCTCTAGATACTTAAAAAACAAGCACGGAATACGTACCTTCTATACCAACACTCCTAAATTAGAAACAATAGTTAGAAACCCTATCACCAAAAATAGTTTTCCCATTACCCTTCCATACTTTACAAGCTCCGTATATTCCTTAAAATGCTCAGATTGCAATAGTTTGTATATAGGAGAGACAGGCCGTAGAATCAAGGATAGGATAGATGAACACCATAGAAACATCAGAAATAGTGAACCTGGATCTCTTATAGTGCATCACATTAGACAGACTGGACATTCTTTTGATACCTCTCAACCACAGGCATATTACTCAGGAATCACAAATAAATACAGAAGATTGGGCGTCGAGGCGTTGCTCTCTTTAAGACATAACAGTATTAACAGGCACATAGACATCCCTGATATATACAAAGCAATATTGCCATAGTGTACCTTGGGTGACCGTAGCCAGTACGTTTTATTTTGGATTGTTTTACCTTTGCAGCCTCAAATTGAATCGTTTCTTTATTGTAAAGCTATTTTTGATTTTACTTCTTAGCATACTCAAAACCGGCAGATATTTCCTATTTTTACTTTTTCGCCAATTTAGTTAATACGTTTATTTTTGTATATATGCTAATTTTTCTCAATATGGATATGTATATAAGTTGCAGGTTTACTCATATTTAATGTCCTGTAGAAGGGTAAGTCACCCGAAAGCTCGCCCGTATTAAAACTTTTAAGAAACCCATCCTCTTGTACTTTGAATTCTTTTATTTATATATATATATACATGACACTATGTACAAAGAACATGGCGACTCTGCCAGTGCTGCAGAGTTTGGTGGAGAATCACCAGCGGGTCTCCAGCGACACCACGCATTTCGCGATCGACAAAGATTACGTAGATCACGTACTTCGCCGCTGACGAGATGGTGATGGCGTGGTAATTTAGTATAGATGTGTGGAAGTCGTCAGCAAATTTTTTCGTGGAGATAGAGGTTATCTGCCGGCATTCATTGTTCTTGGAATAAGAGACACTTCGGCCAGTAGGTTTTCATTTTTGACATTTTGACAAAAATATTTTGTCTTCATAAGGAAAAAAAATGAAAATAAACTTTATTGAAAGGCGTTAAAGTATTGTAACGTAGAAAATTAGTAAAGACAAACTTCATAATGACACGGCAATTTATTTAAGGCGTAAGTACCAATAAAAATTGAGACATTTAGGTAACCCAAACTCCTGGAGCATATCCATAGATCGCCAACTACCCGTTAAAATTGATAACATATAAGAGAAGTTTAGGCAGAGTAATAAAATATATAAACCATCAAAATTAATACACCTATCCCCCGATTTACACGGTACTTTTTTACACGTTTTCGCTTTTACACGGTTTTTCAAATAAGTTTATTTTTTATTTTTTTTTTATCGCACTATACTAAATGCTACTGTGATTGAACACATACGTTGTGTACACATCTCACGAGGAATCCCGAGCTTATGTGCTGACTACATATTTTAACCTGTCAATGCATTTTATTTTTATTTCTGTGTACACCTATCCCCCGATTTACACGTTTTTCTCAGGAACGTATCTACCGTGTAAATCAGGGAATAGGTGTAATCTGTTAATAAGATAATAAATATTTTGTTACAATATGTTTAAAAACATATTTTTAACGGCTTTCTATAAAGTTGGCAGAGGCTCTATATTCATTATACATAGTGTCATGCATATATATACAGTATTTAATTATATATTTTTTAAATAGTGCAGACCGTTCACTTTTGCATGTATTTACAAGATGCCAATAAAATGATTTTAATTGTATCAATTATCCATAAAGTTTATTTTAATTTTTTTCCTGGCGAGGACAAAAATATTTTTATTATAAAATAAATGAAGCTTCGAGGGCTAAGTTTCTTGTGAACTTTTTATTTTCAAACTTTCGGACTTGTCAGTCCTTCAACAGGATTATCACATTAACAACTTAATAATAAATACAATTTTTATATACACGTTATTATATACATATTTTAAATACTTATTATATATTGAGAGAAAAAATATATTACATTATTTCTGTTTGTAAAACAAAATTTTGAAAATATACGTGCGTGGTAGATGATACATGCTGGTTGAATGATATCTCAAGACTTCAAATTAAATTTAATAAATTCGTGGACTATTGTGTTATATATAGAAGAGTGCCTACATCTTTGGGATAGTATTTGTCAAAACGTCGAAAAATTAAATTCTACTGGCTGAATTGTCTTTTATTTTATTTTCGCTCATAAAATACAAATTTCTTTTTCAAACACGGATATATATTACAAACAAGGAATTATGAAATCATTCGACATATGAGTGATGCTTCGTTGTTGCAACAACAAAAATAACGGAAGCGTATTTCCTGGCGGGTGGTCATCCCTCAGTGGCCCCAATGGCCTTCTCTGGCTCTTCCTGTCACCTTGAGGTGACTTAGAGTCTAGTTGTTTGATGGAAGGATCTTCTTCAGGTCTCCTCCCACTCTTTAAACCTCTTAGTAGGTCAGAGGTATATCTAAGAAGATGCTAAGTTGGTCAAAGTTTTTCACTCGCATAAGTGAATCTCTTTCAAAGACGAGATAAAAGCTAACGTCAACGACTAGTGGACATGGCATCTGCCCAGTAAGCGGAACACTGTGGGTTCGATTCCCATCCCTGGACACATTTATTTTTCCGTTTATCATTACTCTTCACAATTCATTCTCTCATACTTCATTCCTAAGGTTAGAAATAATCGTAATTTCTCCTTAAAATAAATTTCGATTTTTCGTTCAAAAGAAACGCATGCGGGATAATTTTCAAATGTCGTTCTACGAGTATCTTTAATTGAAAAGATATAAGCTTGGCGAGGTTACGGAAAATAAAGTCCTTTAAACAGATTAGTTAAGTATTGAGGAAAAACACGTACTTAGCCGACAAACATATACAGTTAAACCTGTCTATAGCGCCCCCTCTAAATAGCATCTTCCTCTCTATATCGCCCGATTTTAAACATTAAAATGTAAACATTTTACATTAAAAGTCACCTGTCTATAGCATCCCCTCTCTATAACACCCTATTTTGGTGAGTCCCAAGAGGGGGTGCTATAGACAGGTTTAACTGTATATAAATACATTGACTTTTATATGTACATATAGAGAGAGATTTGTGTAGTTTTAATTGATATTTAACATATTGATCTTCGGAATGACGGAATTACGGGTTTTTACAGATTATATAAACTTAAAGGTAGGTATATTTCAATAAAATATGTTTTTTTTTTGTTTTCTGTTTTCTGAGTTGATGTTTTAAATGATGGAGCTCCCGTACAGTTGTTAGAAACAAGGAATTTATGCGTTTTTATCTGCGATCGATTTGTTAGAATTGGGTTGGTATTATGAATTTAATTCGGTATTAAATCAGATAATATAGTGTCTTTTTGTGTTTGTCAGATTGAAAAGTAGAAGGTCATTGATTATTAGAATATATTCTTCTCTCTCTCTCTCAAGAAATGTCTTTAGCTATTGTGCCTTTGTTTTCTGTTGTAGGCTGTAACTTCTAATATTTATTAAGTGTTTAATCACCTCGCAAGCCGTCAATGTTGTAGAAACTGTAAACAACATTATAAGAAATGGAAACATTAAAACACGAATGTTTCTTTTCAAACATAAATCAAACTTCTACTACCCTTACTGTGATGAAAAATATTGGGAGGGCTTGGCTCATTAGTGGTGAACCCTCTCAGCGTTTTTGCTAATTTAATCTACCAGACCACTTCTTAGAGCTCTAATACTGTATTGTATTATTCTGCTTAAATATGCTGTAATGAAGGGTGGAATCTTAGAAATGGTATTTTGGAGCAAACTATGCGCTTTTAGCGCTAATTGTTTTATTTATCCCAGCCGTTTCCCAATGTCCTTCGGTCAGTGGTTGTTGAATGTTAATGTTTTTATATGAAGTCTTTTGGGAAAATATT
>CP092880.1:17056079-17106041 GCA_030710605.1 Cordylochernes scorpioides | reverse complement strand
GAAGATAGGATTTCTATTTTTTTATGAACCTTGCACACTTTTTTTTAATGTTAGATTACTATTTTGGGTACCTGTGGTGTTTTGCATAACAATAGTTATGTTTAGATGGATTGTCGTGATATGCAAATAAGGTTTTGCATAGTGTTTGTTTGTGTTACTATGTTAATTATTTCTATGTATATATATCATTAATTTGTAAATAGTTCGTTCAGTCATATTAGTGTTTATGAGGAATAAAGGTTTCATCTTTCGCTTAATGGATCTCGGTGTCATGGAGTGATTGTAGAACATAGAGACACAACAGTGGCGACGAGTATCAAGAACGTATACGCAACAGTGACTATTGAATAAAGCAAATACGAGTGAATGAAAGTGAGCGAACAATGATGAACATTGAGCAGTTCAACCCAAACAATGGAAATGAAATCTCAAGTTATTTAGAGCGCTTTGAATCCTATTGCATAGCGAATGATATAGTAAAGGTCGTTAAAAAAAGGGCAACATTTTTCTCGCTATGTGGAAGAGAAACGTATAATATAATACGGACGTTGACCTCTCCCAAGAATCCATTGGAGACAGAGTGGGAGGAGGTGGTCACAAGGATTAAAAAAATACTTTGATCCAACGCCAAATATAATAGTGCAGCGTTTTAAATTTACGAAAAGGCTTCAAATGCCAAATGAAACAATATCTGAATTTATAACAGCTCTAAAGAAAATTGCCGAGAAGTGTGAATTCCCTGATTTGGAGGATAGGTTGCGTGATGCCCTAGTATGCGGTATTCTAAACGGGGAGATACAATCAATGCTGTTAATGAACAGTATGCTAACATTTAAAGTGGCTCAAGAAATGGCATTGGCACATGAGGCTGCGGTAAAGAACGTTGCAGAAATTAAAGACGGAAAATCTCAGGAAGAAATTAATGTAATGGGAAGAGCTGTTAAGGTGAGACTGAGGAATGAGAAGATTTGTAAATGTTTCCGCTGTGGATACACAAATCACAGAGAAGAGCAATGTTTCTTTAAAGATAAAAGATGTTTTAATTGCCAGAAGTTAGGGCATATATCTAGGGTCTGTAAGAACGGGAACTGGAGGAGCGATCGTAATAATTGCTCGATAGATGAGGAGGCAGAGGCAACTAATGGTCTTTTTAATATAAATCAAGTGAAGGACACAAGTAACATGCGGAATTATATGGTAAAAGTACGGACTAGCGGTCGAGATATGAATATGCTCATTGACTCAGGAACAGGGAAAATTATTATTTCTGAGAAGACGTATATAGAAATTTGGGTGAAGTCAGAAAGGCCTAGAATAGAGAAGGATTCTACCAAGTTGGTGCAATGGAACAGACAGAGGTTATCCATTCTGGGTAAAATAAAGGCCGACGTAAAAGTGAACAAAAGAAGTATCACGATGGAATTGTTTGTGATCGAAGGTCCGGGCCCAAATCTGATTGGAAGGGAGGCGTTTGACCAGATTGGAATTGGTCTTGAATGGATCTGTCGCAGACTGACCACAAGAATGAACCGGTTGCACCCTAAAGAAAGTGAAGATAGCGAAAACGGGAAAGAACACTTCCAAAATAGGTTCAAGTCCCAAGAGAATGTGTATGCACGTAAATATAATGGAAAGGGAAAGTGGGAACCGGGGAAGATAAAGACAGTACTTGGACCCAGGAACTATGAAGTGATTATGGAAAACGGAGTGACAGCAAAAAGACACCAGGGCCAATTGATGAGAAGAGTCAAGGAAGAAGTAGCGGAGGATGTGGAGAAGAAGGAGGAGTGTAACACCGAAAGAAGGAGGGAACAAATGAATGGCCCAACCGAATCACAGGAAAGGCTGGAGGAAACACCTGGGCCAAGTAGACCAATAAGAAACCGGAGACTCCCGAATACTCAAAAGATTGTGTAACAAATTGGGGGTGAGAAGATGTGGTGTTTTGCATAACAATAGTTATGTTTAGATGGATTGTCGTGATATGCAAATAAGGTTTTGCATAGTGTTTGTTTGTGTTACTATGTTAATTATTTCTATGTATATATATCATTAATTTGTAAATAGTTCGTTCAGTCATATTAGTGTTTATGAGGAATAAAGGTTTCATCTTTCGCTTAATGGATCTCGGTGTCATGGAGTGATTGTAGAACATAGAGACACAACAGTACCGAATGACCAAATTGTGGTAATTAGTACAAGTTTATTTTCTTTTGTGAGTTTATGGAGGTGGACCATGACTAGATTTTCTTTGGTATAGAGCACTTGTGCTTATCTCCCTGAATTTAGTTTTTGAATAGTTGTTTTGTTTGTTTAATGTTCAGGCAGTGCTTTTGATTTCAAGTTTAGTTTGAATGCATCCGCAAATGTTTTCTTTTTTTTTGTATGAATGAAGGATAGTGAATGAGATATCAAACTTCAAGCCAACAGTATGTTAGACCTGGACAAATTAAAATATTGGTGTAGGATAGGATCTTGTAACTTTATACAAAATGTGTTAGGACCTTAATAGTTTGATTTACCATCAGGGATCGATAAACTCACTGACAATCTGATATGTCTGCTTAGGCAGAATTTCTTCACTTCATGTGGAGGTATAAATTTGATTTCAATTTTTTCTATGTTTATGTATGTTAGGTTCAAACTTATCTATTTATTTTAACTGGATTTTTGACCCTGGATGAGATATAGGCTCTCCAGCTAAGTTTCTTTTTCTGTGAACAAAGCACTCGCATGGTTGTGGGAAATGTCATTTGTCATGTGCTCTGGGAGCACACACTGGGTGTCAAGGGAGACAGTCCCATGAGTTTTTCTTCTGACTGCTCTGGGAGCAGCAGTTGTGTTGACCATGTGAAGGTCTTTGTCCTCCGCCTGAAAGTCCCGAAGGTGTGAGAAGCTCTAACTTTGGGCAGCTAGAGGACAAATGGCATAATCCCATGTAAACTAACAAGTACCTGAGTGTCAGTTTGTGATTATAGATTTGGTCTTGAACCTTGAATACCGGTTCGAAAGAATTTTTTTTTTAAAGTTCATTATAAAAAAGTAGGGAAATTTTTGTGTGTTTTAAGGTCATTTAAAAAAGGAGGTATATATACCTTAAGGTTAAGCCATAGGTTTAATATTTTGTGAAGCAGGATTTTTTTTTAACAAAGGATGTTTTCAGTTATGTGTGGCCATGCGAGGTCAATGTACCGAATAGTTTAGGTAGACAACTAGTCTAACCATGTAAAAGGTTTCAGTTCAATTTTTAATCAAAGATTCAATTGGTTTTACCAGAATGAGCTGTGTGTGGGATCAAAGTGTTTTAAATTACTAATTTGAATTACCCTATTAAATATTAGTAGAAAGAAGCGCATTAAATTTGAAACTTGTCTTTGCCCCCCCCCCCCCGATACCTTTGTGTATTTTAGGACTTTTTTGACTGTTACATTATGGAAATTGGATAATTATGGATAATATGTATGCTATAATATTTTTAAAATTTGTAGATTTATGATTTTAGAATTTTTAAGTTTTTTTTTTCAGTGTACATTATCACTTCACCCTAGCACCCAGGGTGGATTTGAGTGATTAATTAATATTTGAGTATAGATATACTATTTTATGTAGTAAATATTTTCTTTTATGTAATTTTTTTTATTTTATTAAGTTTCCTCACTCGGTGTTGGAAATTAATTTTCCTTTTATTTTGTAAAATTAATTTTTTGGCAGGGAGGATTGTTGGGACACCTCGTGACCATAATATGCCAAAGTAACCCAGAACCCCACCTAACCTAACCATATCCCACCTATGTGGGTGGTAAGGACAAAATAGGGAAGATTTTACCTCGTTTAGTATCCCACCTATGTCCATCTAAGCCACAAACCTCTGGTGATTGCGAGGTGTCGAGATGGAGCCTGAAGCCACCTTTAGCCTTGGCAGCACTGAGCCAGAGACCGAGATCCCCTTCCTGTAGTCAAGCCACCCGACCTGTGGTGGATGACCTGGCCCCACCAACACCAGGATAGTCTGAGATGGACTCAGACACCCCTTCCTGGTGGTCGAGCCACATGTCCGATGGTGGCTGACTTGACCACAAGCCAGTCCAAGATGGACTCAGTCACCCCTTCCTGGTGGTCAAGCCACCTGACCTGTGGTGGATGACCTGGCCCCACCGACACCAGGCTAGTCTGAGATGGACTCAGACACCCCTTCCTGGTGGTCGAGCCACATGACCGATGGTGGCTGACTTGACCACAAGCCAGTCCAAGATGGACTCAGACACCCCTTCCCTGTAGTCAAGCCACCGACCTATGGTGCTTGACCTGGCTCCACCATCTTCATGCAGAGCACCAGCTCCACCACGAGCCCTGAACCTTTTCCAAGCTGACCCCAAGATGCCCAGAATCAACAATAATAATTATATTTTTTAAATCATTTTTTAATTCAATATTTTCATAATTTTTATTATTATTTTTTGTGAATATATCTTTAATAATTTTATATTTAATTTATTTTTATCATTTTTTTAAGATGCCTTTTTAATTTTTTATTTTCATAGAGAGAAGAGTGATGATAGCCTTGGGGGGTGAGTTCAGCAACACTGGGGAAAAGGAAGCGGGATATTTACATCCTTGGATTGGACATTTTTGAGATATTGACATTTTTTTAAACAAGAATTTGATTTTTTTTCCTGAAAAGCAAAAAAGACTTGGAGTTGCGGAGTGCGGAGGCCGCTGGCTGCCCATTTTTTCGAATGATGGACACTGGGTGGCTGGATGACTAGGTAGGTTGGTGATAATGGGACTTTGGCATGTTTGGCCTTTTGTAAAAAGTATATATAAAGTTTAAAAATCCTCCCTTTTAACCATATAGTTTTTTAATTCCTTTTTTTATCTTATATATATCTGTGTGATGTACATTGAAATATTTTATTAGTCTAAAAAAAAATTTGTCTAACCAAAAAAAATTGATTGGTTAATTTCCCTTTTAACATTTATTGCTAGCCGGCACAGCTTTAGGTCTCTACATGTGCCATAGATGAATAAATTTGTGGTCTGCTTTTCTGCAGCCACTGGCGCCCTAATATTTGGACATGTAGAGATCTGAAATAGTTAGTAAGAGTATAAAATCATCACGATTTAAACAATGACGCCCAAAGCAGGGCATAATTATGTTTATAATTTGCTTCTTCCATTATACCTAAAAAGGTATATGAAATGCTCTCGATTCCTTTACACATTCAGGATATATGGAGTCTGTTAATAATCTTTTAATAAGCCATTTTGCTTAACTTTCTACCTTGGTGTTTCGGAACATCAGCGCAAAGCTTTAGGAAAACATATTTGAGTGAGTAATTTGACTTTTTAAAAGTTCACAAACGAACTTTCCTGTCAATTTTATCACCCACAATTATTCATATTTATATAAAAAAATAGACACTTATGCCAGTTGGAGTTTTTTAATAATAATAATAAAAAACTCCAACTGGCCGAAGTGTCTATTTTTTATATAAATATGAATGCCGGCCAGGCAGCCATCTTTACGACAATTATTCATGACGAGAAATTATTACTATTATAATCCCTTCAGAAAAATGATAAATAAAAGACAATCTATGCTGTGAGGGAAGCGTTTCTTTTTACCGCGACAATACAGGCTTTACCACCGGTCTTATACAGCCTCCAGGTCCGACGCATGTCCAGTGACCACATAATCCATCGTGTATAGGTTAGCGTATCACTGAAAAGGCGAGTGTGGAATCAGCCGTGTTCGCCCTTTTCGACAGTAACAATTACGATACTTGAAAATTGAATAGATTCAAATAAACACATACAAAAGGTAGGAAATGTGAGATATGGATATGCAAATATTTATAAACATAATTCCCTTAGCGGATTATCTTTCTTTTAAAATTATTTATGTTGAGGATTGTGTATTCAGAGAGATGGGGAATATAGGTTTGGCGTCTATTTTGATGGGAAAAAGTAAGCATTAATTTTATAGCCTTAATTATAAGTGAGTTGTATTAGTAATTTGCAAATTTTGATTGCTGTTACTTGGAGAACTCTTGGGTGATTTATCCTTGTCTCAATCCGATAGTCAACAAATATATAACTGGATGAATGTAATGACGTTTGATCAAAGTCTTCTTTTTGGTTTATATAAATTCTACAAGGCCACAGTCACCGTTCGGAGGAGATTACTTGAATCGCAGAATGCCGTGGTCCATTTGGATGAGGAAAGCGAAGACTAGAACGCGGCTGATTCCACACTCGCCTGTTCAGTGATTCGCTAACCATGACATATGCACGAAGGAACGTTTGGTCATTGGACATGTGTCGGGCCAGGAGGCTGTTGTTGGGTGCTGCGCTGCCTGGAGTATAGGAGCTCCATTTATTATTTATTCCTGTGGTGAATCTGTATAAGACCGCTGGTCTTAATAAATCTTTGTGTGTGTATTAGTAATTTGATCGTTCAGAATAACATTAAGTGAAATGTTAGAACTTGCCATTGCCATCAGTGAATCTTGAAATTTTTACTCTGTTTTCTATAGATTAATGTTTCACCATCCTTGAGTAAATCACCAGACTTTTAGGAAAGCCCGAATAACAGAACTCACTCATCGACTGAGAAATCTCGAGGTTTTCAAACATTGAATTGAGTGGAGTCAATTAGGATCCATTGTGTGGAGGAAACTCTGCGGCTGGAGAGACTGTATTCATCCAGTACTACTTGCCTTGAACCTTTGTAATACCAAAGATGGACTTTTTCCGGGAGGATATTGATCCATAAATATAAAGGTCGCCTCTCTCGGCAAAATAGACGTTAAAACTAAACGCCATTTATTGACTGTCTCCACAAACAAGCAGACTCAGGTCGGGCAGAGTTGTCTTTATTTTTATAGATAAATTTCCTCTCGGCAAAATTTCCATCTATATTTTGTCCATAAATTTGGTCTAGACATTTTACCAGCTAAACACCTCTTTGGCAGATTGTGAATATTTCAATTGATCCCTCGTGGATCTCATAAAATAAAGCCCGTCCTGGACTGACAAGGATCATTAGCCCGAAACCATGGTCTTTAGGTGGACGCTTCTCATTTTGCCAAAGCTGGTGTCGTGGCTTTGTCACCGACTTGAGTCCACTAGTTTGTGGAGACGGTCAATAGATGGTGCTCAGTCTTAGCGTCTATTTTGCCGGGAGAGGTGACCTTTATTTTATAGAAAGATGAACTTATTTATTTTCTAGGAGAGATTCCAGTGAGTTATAGTTTTAAATGGTTTTAGGAAGTCGGTTCTCTAAGATGTCATTGACATTGTACGTCTATATAACGTCCATTTATTTATGTCCACTCTAGTGGTGACTAGGCCCTCTAGTAAGCGATAAAACATACACTAATATGTGAAAAATTTGGCCAATTCTGGAATAATTAAAAATTAACGAGAATAGTTGATATTTATTCTGATAGATGGCGCAAGCCATCAGCAACTTTCAGTTGCACGATAAGGAGATGCCTTTTTCTTAATACACTAATATGTAAAATTTATTTAAAGTTTCTCTTTATAACCATGCATGTATAGTTCTAAGTATCATATAACACTTCATGGAAATACTTTACTTAGAATGGTTAAAAGGTTTGAAGACACTAGCGATACAACAATCGCATATTGCATTGTTATACACAAGGATTGTTGTTCATGTTAATCGCAAGTGTTTAGAATGGTTAAAAGGTTTGAAGACACTAATTATACAACAATCACATCTTAAATTGTTAGAAGCATTATTGTTGTGTTATTCTAGTTAATCTATAGTGTTTAGTAGGTTAAAAGGTTTGAAGACACTAATGATACAACAATCACATCTTAAATTGTTAGACGTATCATTGTTGTGTTATTCTAGTTAATCTATAGTGTTTAGAATGGTTAAAAGCTTTGAAGACACTAATGATACAACAATCACATCTTAAATTGTTAGACGTATTATTGTTGTGTTTTTCTAGTTAATGTATAGTGTTTAGAATGGTTAAAAGGTTTGAAGACACTAATGATACAAAAATAGCATCTTACATTGTTTAACATTTTATTGTTGCTCTTCTAGTTAATCGCAAGTGTTTAATATGGTTTAAAGGCTTGAAGACACTAGGGATACACACAAAAATATCATCGTACATTGTTTGACATATAAATTTACCTGTTTTTTCTTCAAATTATTCACACCGATTGAGGTAAAGTACAAATGGAACTTCAACCATTGCTGGTGGGTGTTCCAGGAAGGATCGATACGCTCAACTGACCTTCAGGCTCAAGCAGCCAGAATTGATGGTCTACACGCTCAGACCCAAGTACATTGTAGGTACCTACCTCTCTTGTAGATAAAAATTCAAATTAGAAACGTATCTACAATCATAGACGAAACTTAAGGAAGTTGTATCTTTTAGCATGCATATCGGGATTCAGACAATAACTCTGAAAGATATGCGATGCATAATAACCTTTATTGAAGACGTGAGATAACCAAGTGTGAACAAAATTTGTCTCTGTCTCCTTAAAAAAAAAAAACAGATAAACGGCGACATTAAAGACTTTCAATTTCTTAAGTTTTGTCTATGAATGAATATAAAATGTGTTTTTTTTTTTTTTAAATAATCTATTAGTTGAAATTCAGATAGATGCTCTTTTAATTAGAGGGGAAAGAGAAAGAAAGCCCGCCCTGGACTGACAAGGGCCATTAGTCCGAAACCACGGTCTTTAGGTGGTTACACCCATAAATAACTGTTTAAATATCATACAACTTGGCATGAATGCACAGACATTACATAGACCGAATGGTTAAAAAACCAATACACTTTATTTGATCCTTATCATTTCTTGATAATTTGGTCTATGCAACAGAGTATGTACATTTATTTCAAGTTTCATTATATTTTATTAGTTGACTGTAGCATATCTTCTGGGGGTAGGTGGAAGGACGGTCTAAACAGTTTTTTTTCGACCGCTATGACCCGGGTTCGATTCCTGCATTGGGCACTTTTTTTCTGATTAAAAAAAAATGCTCCAATGGCCTACGATTCTTGCAAAAGTCCAACCCCACCAGCGAGTGCAAGTAACCAAACGTTGCTCTGACACATTTGTAAGTTCAAAATCGAACTGCTTTCCACATGTGTAGATATGTGGTGCACTTACAGTAAATACAGTCGCCAACTTCTACCCACCATGATCATCATGACCTGTACCACGTATATTAGGGATAGGCAAAAAAACCCTTCTATTTCCACTGGAGTACTAGTTCTCTGTAGTCGAGAGTATTCTACTGATCTATACTTATGTCCCATGTGTCAGACCATTGAAGTCTTCGGCTACTTCGGGGGTTACATCGGCATGTGGCTGGGGTTTGCCCTGGTGGAAGTGAACGACTTCCTGGACCTCTACACCTTCATCCAGGAGTACAGGGCCGTCAAGTCGTCCAACTAGTAGCCTGAACTCACTAGTACGCTTACAGTAGTGAATGCACATATGTAAGAACTTATTGAAACAATTGCCTACTTGCTGTAATGAGAAAATTATAGTTGACTTACTAGTAATTGAACTCCTTCCCAGAGGTTATGTATACGATTCGAATTGTTTTCTCTGTATGCTAGTATCGGACGTACCTAAATTGTAGGTATTATGTAAATTTATAGTCTTTTTTGTTGTTGTTTTTCGTGTAAATGTATGAAATATATGTAATATAGGTTAAGATAAAATTAAACATTTGGAATAATAAAGATCAGTGTGGACGTGAGGTTGTCTCGGGCGTCTTGCTGGACCTCCTTTACAGCTTGAAATTGTCTCCACGTGGGAGATATCTGAATTTAAAGGCACTGTCAGCCTTAGCGCGCCAACAGGTTACTCGAGTCTAGACTAACTCCTCTCAGCCCTTCTTTTCAAAGGATACTTCCTTTTAACGTCTACAGTGAAACCCGCGACAACCACGTCACTAAAACTATACAGCACAATCATGGACAAGACTTAAGGAAGTGGAAGGTCGTTGCACGTCTATTTTTTGAAGGAGACAGGGCGATTTTGTTCACACTTGGTTATCTCGTCTTTCTTAAATAAAGGTCACTGTGTATCAAATATCTTTCAGAGTTATCATCTGAATTCCGATATACATGCTGGAAGGTACAACTTCCTTAAGTTTTGTCTATGAGAGTATATCGGTTATCTCATGTGTCTTCAATAAAAGTCACTGTAATATCTTTCATAGTTATTGCCTGAATCCCGATATACCTGATAAAAGGTACAACTTCCTCAAGTTTTGCCCACGAGTCTTAATGTACTTGAGCCAGATTTAAGCGATCTCACCTGCATTTTTTTCTTGACCCAATTAATATCTGACATTGTGCCTCCTGGGCACTTAATCAGAGAAGACGTCATTAGAAGGCCATCGAGTGGGTGGCAAATAATTATAATAATAAAGACAAAAAATAACAATTAAACAAAACAATAAGCAATCCAGAGCCAGGTCTATTTTAACCGCTCTTTATTTTTCAAGCTTTCGGGCCGATATGCCCTTCAACAGGAGACCTAGAGGTACGACTTCCAGTCAATCACACATAAATGTAATTATACAATGTATGATTGGCGGAAGTGGTACCTCTAGGTCTCGTGTTGAAGGACATATCGGTTCGAAAGTTTAAGAAATGAAGAGCGGTTAAAAGATACCTGGCCCTAGATTTCTTATTAATTCTGTTAAATTGTGAAGGCAGGGATAAATATAGATGAGAATTTTGCCGGGAGGATATTGATCTAAAAATACAAAGGTCGACTCACCCGCTAGTTTGCGGCGACGGTCAATAGATGGCTTCTAGCTTTGACGTCTATTTTGACGGGAGATTCGACCTTTGTCTTTTTAGAGGGATGAATATCTACTAAAATAACAATTAAAAACTCTATTATGTAGTATTTTCAATTAGAGGTCTCTCGATAAATATTAAAAGAAGTTGTAAGATTTAGAAAAGAAGAGATGGAAGGCGAGGAAGCATGGGCAGGATGGGACGTACATTCTAGAGAAAGCCTTGACTGTAACTGTATTGAAGCTTAATGGATTCCGCCGACAAAATTTCTGGAAGAGTTCACCACTGATGGAACCTCTCATAATTTGTTTTTCTTGTTTAGAAATGGTTATAAATAAAATATTATTCTGAAAAGTTCCCCATTTTATTCTCTCTCAAAATTTATATACACAGAACCCAATAGCCGTCTCACAGTTTAACTGCAGAGGGTTGTTTACTACTGTTATAGACACAAAGGATTTTCCCAAAAGACTTCATATAAAAACATTAACATTCAACAACCACTGACCGAAGGACATTGGGAAACGGCTGGGATAAATAATTAGCGCTAAAAGCGTATAGTTGGCTCTTAAATACCATTTCTAAGATTCCACCCTTCACTGCAGCGTATTTAAGCAGAATAATACAATACAGTATTAGAGCTAAACGGCTAACGGCGTGTCATTAGAGTTCATTTATGTACTCTTGATGAAGGGTAGTAATGCCTCTTGAGATTACAATAAAAATAAAAAGAAACTCACATCTCCAGAAACATGTTGTCTTATTTAATTCACATACAGGAGATTCACATCTATTCCAATAATTAAATATATTACAAGAGAAAGAATCGCCTGACATCATTTGAAGAATAAACAAAAGTTAACAGTGACGGGTTTCTTTTATTACAGTTGTAAACTCGGCAAGCTTTCGGACTTTTACGTCCTTCGACAGGCAACTTTTCAAGAAACTGAAAGATAATGTTCATATACAGGTAAATATTTACATAATAAGAACTTAGCGAATTTTTGATTACACTGGTCAACAACATTTTTGGCCAAGAGAACCTGATGGTGCTTCTAGTGTAACCTTTCATGCTGAACTCAAAATTCTAATCATAAAATTTCCATCACCCATGGTTTTTGCGTGACAGCCTTTATTTTGGTATTGGGATAAATACAGCAAAAATGCAAAAAGAAAATATATATTACATAATAATTTTTGCATAAACCTTATTACATTACACTGGTTTATCAAAAATTATTTTTCTTTGTCCTAAAAGAAATAGCATCTTATCTAAATTTAACTCTTTGTGCTGAATACAAATATACCATTAATTTTTTCTATCACTCAAAATTTTTGAGATACACCTACTTGAAATTTGGAAATATTTTCAATATATAGACCTATATGAACGAAATATATTTATTTTATTGAGAAGTAGTGAAAGTGAATTTTCTTCTATACTTTGATTTTGGTACATCCCTCTTGAGTGTCCAGCAGTAGTCAGCAAGCATACCGGGACCACATTTACCTTGGTACCGCTTCTCCATGCTTGATACATCTTGATGAAACCTCTCACCATGCTCGTCGCTAACTGCACCAAGATTGTCTGGAAAGAAATCCAGATGTGAATGCAGGAAATGGATCTTGAGAGACATGTTACTTCCCAGTGCCTTGTAGGAAAGCAACAGATCAATAACTATGTCTCGGTAATTTTCAACCTTGACACTTGCTAAGTTCTTTCAAACGTTTCTAAAGGAATTCCATGCTGATTCTTCAACTTCATTCAAACTATTTTTATAATTTCCATCCTGTAGAAATTCTCGAATCTGAGATCCAACTAAAATGCCTTCTTTAATTTTCGCATCACGTATGCTAGAACATTTTTGTTTAGGTAGGCAAATCCACTGGCATTTCGATCCATTGCCTTGACAAAGTTCTTCATTAATCCCAGTTTAATATGTTATAGTGGTAGGTAAATATTTTCTGAATCGATCAGGGGAGGATTTACAATATTTTCATGTCCTGGAGTAAATATTTCACGGTTTGGCCAGCTTTTTTTTTTTATGTAATGCCTTTCCCTATCTCTGCTATCCCACTCACACAGAAACAACAAAATTTTGTATATCCAATCTGTAATCCACGCAAGAGAGCAATGACTTTCAAATCGCTGCATATTTTCCAACCGTATCTTCCATATTCTATCTTTTTCAAAAGCAGTTTCATTTTTTCGTAAGTCTCTTTCATGTTGGATGCATGTGCTATTAGCACTGATAGTAACTTATTTCCGTTGGTCATGACCAAGCGCTTCCATTAGACTAACAACATCATTGCAATATACTAAATCATTTTCTTGTGAAAATAAGTCTTGAAATTCACCTTTGACGCTTGCGAAAAAAAGCATACTTTTGTGCTTTTATGCAGCAGATTCCAGCTTTTTAACCTAGAGCCTAAAATTTCACTCTGTTTTTTGAATAAACCTAAATCACGTATGAGGTCGTTCAAATCTCCTTGGGTCAAAAAATGAGGTTCAGATGAAGTACCTGCTTCAAAATTTGTGTTATCCGACTGTTGCTCTCGTCTATCTGAATCATTGTCACTAAATATTACATTTTGAGGAGGATGTGGCACAGGTAAAATATCACTATAAGGAACCGGTCTCATAGCAGAAGGCAAATCTGGATATTCAACTGTATGTCTTGATTTGGATGTAAGACCTGTAGTCCTTGTCAAACAAAATTAAGTCTGAAATCCTCCATATCATTGGAACCACAAAAGGCATATGACGTCCACCTTTAATCCACCCTGTAAGACGTCGAGTACAAATTTCACAACAATGATGAGGAGCCCAAGTCTTATCTTGGTCACCGACTTTACAGCCAAAATAAAGTTGATAGCACTTTTTGATGAGCGGTGTAAAGTTTCGCCTTCGAACTTTGAAAGTTACTTCCCTACAAATGTAACAGAAAATATCATGAATATTTATGCAACGCCTCGGCATATTGACACAGTCTAGTGCACACGATTTATAAAAGGAATCGATAGAGAAGAATAAATTGATCACTTTAAATTTACCTGTCACTTCTGATGCAAATCTATTAAACAAATCGTTAGGCTCAATTTAAATATATATATTGAAACTGTTATTCAGCAAATAGCATTCCAGAGCTTGTCGTTATTTTTGAGTTGAAAGCAAAACAGATTGCATTATAAAATAAACATATTTGATTAAAAATTCAATAATTTGTTCTTAAATTAATATTTATGATTTTTAAAGAGCAAAAAAGTTCAATTAATAACAAATAAAATAAAGATTTTGACTCCACATATCAACTCTTCTTGTCAAAAATAAAGCGCTAGCTAATGTAATGATGTTTACTTTAAAAATGCTTACGTAACATTTTCTGCATTAATACTGTACATACCAATTTATAGAAAAAATGTTTATCCTGCAAGAACTATGGGCGATGGAAAACTTCTGATTTCATTTTTAAATTCAGCACGAAAAGTTACATTAGAATCAACATCAGGTTTTCTCCGGCAAAAAAAAAGTTTTTTTGTAGACCTGTGTTATTATACAAAATTCTTTCCTCTTTATCTATGTAAACAAAATTTTGTTCTAAGAAAAGGATGACTACCTTGCCCGACCAGTCACAAAATAAACACAGTTATAACACTAACCAAACGCATATACACTCACTGTTCTCTCCCTATTTTTAAAACCATTGAAAGGTGCAAAATATATAACCATTCAATGGTCATGGGCTACCCCGAACACTTCATACAGAGATATACCTATAACCCAAATATTCCCGCTACCCTCATATATACAGGTCAATATGTTCCATCCCATACTCCCATACTAACACCGTAATAGCCAAAACCCTTAGAAAACACGGAATATCATTTTCTTCAAAAACCCTCCTAACATAGGTCATAGACTTAGAAACTCCATTAGTAAAAGCTCCTCTCCCGATCAACTCCTTCAAATCGGCTCCATATATTCTGTAAGATGCAACAACTGCAGTGCCACATACGTAGGAGAAACCAGCCGCTCCATCTCCATCCGCCTAACAGAGCACCAAAGATGCATCAACAATAGAGACACCTAATTTACCAACATATCAATAGTACAGGCCACACTTTCAACTTAACCCAAGCTACCGCACATCATACAGGAATAAAAAACAAACAGCAGCGCCTCATCTTGGAAGCAATTACATCCATCCAACTTAACAGTTTAAACAGAAAAAATGACCTTCCTCCACAATACCTACACATATTGAATGACAATGGTATCCAATCTGTTCCCTCACCTTGAGAGAATCGGACCTCCTGGGTTTCTCGCACTTTTTGTCTGAGGGGTTTCCGATGGTTTTTGCCTTTTCCTAGCATCCTAAGGTAGTCATCCTTTTCTTAGAACAAAAATTCGTTTACATAGATAAAGAGGAGAGAATTTTGTATAATAATCAAAAATTCGCTAAGTTCTTATTATGTAAATATTTACCTGTATATAAACATCATCTTTCAGTTTCTTGAAAAGTTGCCTGTCGAAGGACGTAAAAGTCCGAAAGCTTGCCGAGTTTACAACTGTAATAAAAGAAACTCGCCGCAGTAAACTTTCGTTTATTCTTCAATTAAAGATCTATTCATGGATTTCTCTTTATTTTCAAAATGATTATGTATTTGAAAATGTAAATTATTAGCAAAATATTTATTTAATTTTGCAGAAAAGCATTGCTCGATGCATGTGATTATATCCTTAAATTTCTTATGTATCCATATTTTCTTGATAGTAATAATGGGTAAACAGAAGTAAACATAACAGTTATCTATAGAGAGTAGAGATTAAGATCGACCTTTCTTCAAGTTGGATCCATCATCTGGGTTGTGCCTATTGTCTATGCTGTTTTACGGAATATATGAAAAGCTAATGTATTAAGTTTGATTTTTACTACTTTTACCATTAGAACATATGGCAGCTTGTTATTATATAACCAATATTTTGACGGACAATTTCTTTCTTCACATTCAATGCTGGGCAATAAAACATGTATTGTGGAATGTCATGGCTAAATTCGCTATTGCACAAAGTGGTTTATATATTTTATTACTCTGCGTAAACTTCTCTTATATTTGATCAATTTTAACGGGTAGTTGGCGATCTATGGTTGCGCTCCAGGAGCCTGGGTTACCTAAATGTTTCAATTTTGTACTAACGCCTTGAATAAATTGCCGTGTCATCATGAAGTTTGTCTTTCCTAATTTTCTACGTTCCAATAATTTAACGCCTTTCAATAAAGTTTATTTTATTTTTTTTCCCTGACGAGGACACTCTATTTTTGTCGAATATTTATAATTATATAAAATGCATTTCAATTTTAAGTTCTTAGATTTCAATAATAAAACGTGATTAGGTCTAAATAGTGTTTTTGTAATATAAAGATAGGGTGGCATCCATCTCGCCCATCACGGCCGCCCTTCGGAGCTTCTCCTTGACCTCCTCAAGGAGGTCTATTCCTCGCGGAGACACTGGACGCCCGCAGCAGCAGCGTCTTCAAAGTAAATCCTGGAATAAGAAGGTGGACATTTCTAGTTCTTCCTACACTTCTTCGACCTCTCTCAAGAAGTTTCCACACAGACACCTGAAAGAGATTTACAATAGGAAGAATCCCCGGATATAATTTCTAAGAAGATATAAAAGCTGACCGCGACGAGGTTCTTTAATAAAGAGATATAAGCTTGGTGAACTTTCGGAAAATAACGTCCTTTAACAGGTTAAATACGTATTTAGGCAGGAACAAGATTCTAACACCAAAACTTTCACTCTAGGAGCAGAAGACGGACGAAGCCAGGCAATCTCTATATATAAAATAAAGGCTCAAAGGAAACTTTCAGACTCTTTTTGATTAAAACTAAAAATATCTCTCTATATATACATAAAAAGTCCATGTATTTATATATATATTTTTGAAGCATTAGCGCACCATCTGTTATCAAAATTCGAAACTATTATAGACGCGTATGATTATTTTTGAAAATTAATTTTTCCATTGCAGTAAGGACAGTAAAATTGTTTATTTTTAAAAAGAATCATACGCGTCTATAATAGTTTCGAATTTTGATATATATATATTTGTCGGCTATGTACCTGTTTTTCCTCAATACCTAACTAATCTTTCTGAAGGACGTTATTTTCCGTAATCTCGCCAAGCTTATATCTTTTCAATTAAAGATATTCGTCGACGTTAGCTTTTATCTCGTCTAGAAAGATATTCCTGATGAAGAGTGAAAAACTTTGACCAACTTAGCATCTCCTTAGATATAGCTCTGACCTACTAAGGATTAGAGGTTTAAAGAGTGGGAGGAGACCTGAAGAGAATCTTTCCATCAAACAACCAGACTCTAAGCCACCTCAAGGTGACAGGAAGAGCCTGAGAAAGCTATTGAGGCTACTGGGGGATGATCACCCGGCAGGGAATACGCTTCCGTTATTTTTGTTGTTGCAACAACGGAGCATCACTCATATATCGAATGATTTCATAATTCCTTTTTGAAATAAATTCGTGTTGAAAAAATAAATTTGTATTTTATAAGAGAAAAATAAATGACAATTCAGACAGTAGAGTTTCAATTTTTTCGAAGTTTTGACAAAAATATTTTTGTCCTCGCCAGGAAAAAATTAAAATAAACTTTATGGACAATAAAAATAATTTTATTGGTATCTTGTAAATACATGCAAAAGTGAACAGTCTGCCTTATTTTAAAAAAAGATAATCAAATATATATATGTGGTAACCGAGGGTCAAACCTGTAGTAACCGAGAGGGACAGTCAGGGCGTGGAGAGTTTTCCAGTACCTCTCTGCACCTTGGAAGACCTTTAACAGTTCTCACAGAGTACAGGCAGTCGTGGTCGAGGCAGAGTGGAAAGCTTGGGAATGTCCACACACAAAAAACGAAGAGACAGATTTGTAGTAGGAAAGTTACATGAACAGATAAACGTCGAGCTAAGAGCAAGATGGAGTTAGAAGAAGTTCTTACTGTTTTACATAGCGATGAGGTGGTCCTGGCTACAACCGACAAGGGCTCACGCCGATGGTGAAATGACTGTGATTTCGGCTAAAACCGAGGTTTGATATACCTTCGCCGAGGAGGGAGACATGCGAGAATTCGCACTTTGAACGGGTCCAAAGGGCGTGGGGGCGTCTGCGCTATTCTGCACCCTTTGACCTTGATGGCAACGACTTGCCAAATTCCTTTTTAGGGTTGTTGTATTTCTATCTCGATCTTAGACGTTTTTGAACTTCTCAATCTTGCTTTAACTCAGCTCTTAATCTATTACATAGTTTTATTTATTCTTCCTCAGTTTGTACAAAGTACATTACATATGGTGATGCAATGACACATGTCAATCATGCGTATAATTATTTATAAATGTGTTTCTATATACAACATGACAATCTTGTTATAAGTAGTATACAATATAGGGTTGTTGGCTTAAATTACCATATATATGTATGAGACTATGTAAAGTGAAAATAGCGCCTCTGCCAACTTTATAGAAAGGCGTTGAAAATATGTTTTTAAAAATATTGTAACAAAGTTTTTATTATCTTATTAACAGATTATTAATTTTGATGGTTTATTTATTTTATTTCTCTGCGTAAACGTCTCTTATATTTTATCAATTTTAACGGGTAGTTGGCGATCTATGGATACTCTCCTGGAGTCTGAGTTACCTAAATGTTTCAATTTTGTACTTATGCCTTAAATTGCCGTGTCATTATGAAGTTTGACTTTCCGAATTTTCTAAGTTACAATACTTTAACGCCTTTCAATAAAGCTTATCTTCATTTTTTTCCTGAAGAGGACAAAAATATTTTGTCAAAATGTCAAAAATAAAACCATTACTGGCCGAAGTGACTCTTATTTCAAGAACAATGAATACCGGCCAGACAACCTCAATTTTCACGAAATAATATTCTACGTATTCACCGTAGATCGCGAAATACGTGGTGTCACTGGAGACCCGCTAGTGATTCTCCACCAAACTTTGCAGCGCTGGCAGAGACGCCATGTTCTTTGTACATAGTATGATGCATATATATCATTATCCTTTTTAAAATAGTACAGACTGTGCACTTTTGCATGTATTGACAAGATTTCAATAAAATTATTATAATTGTCAAATTTTTTATACTAAAATACTTCATTTACATCAAGCTCTTCAAAGTTACAGCCTTAAAGAGATTTTTATTTTGTAATTCGGAAATATTTAGTGTTTCTACAAATGGCCTCATCGACCAAGGAGGAATATTTTTGTCCCATAGTTCACAAATAGAAACTTCTTGAAGATAGAGGTAGCCTGGCCAGCATTCATATTTCTTAAATAGGAGACACTTCGGCCAGAAAAGGTTTATTTTCACGACGTTTTGACAAAAATCTTTTGTCTTTGTCAGGAAAAAATTAAGATAAAGCATTTAGGGCAAGGCATAATTATGTTTTTTATGGTCGAAATGTCACTTATTTAAGAATTATAAGTTTGTCACAGAATGTTAAACAAATTCTGAGACTTGGTATAGAAAAAATAGCCTGCTCTATTTCGGTTCTAACTATAAATTCTAAAGCGCTTCTGTCTCTCTGAATTTTGTCTAGAATTGTCTTTAAATTACCCTACAATATGTTCATTATATATTATAACTCTTAATACGCTTTGAAACAAACTCGTAATTTATATTTAAAAACCCCAGCTTATCCACAAAATTCGATACGCTTTAAGTTTGAAAATATCTACTTGTTCTATATTACAATGTTGTACTTTCTGTTAAAAAAACAGATAATTGGAAAATAAAATCTAGCCAAATATAAGAATAATAAAAAAATTAAATGATATAGGATTCTCATTTCTTATTAGCTGTTCTGACTATTGTATCCTTCAGAGGGAGATTCCTCAAATTATCAGGCGTGCTACCGACCAGGCTTGCCAACAATACCTACTAAGAATAGTGAATTCAAAATTGTATTCGCACTATGAGAATCTACTCTCTTCTATAATATAAGGAAATTATAGAACGACATTTGAAAATATCACACATGTGTTTTATTTGAACGAAAAATCGAAATTTATTTTAAGAAGAAATAACGATTATTTCTAACCTTAAGAATGAAGTATGAAAGGGTGAATTGTGAAGAGTAATGATGAATGGAAAAATAGAAGTGTCCAGGGATGGAAATCATTTATCATTTAGCGTTTTTATCATTACTCTTCACAATTCATCCTTTCATGCTTCATCCCTAAGGTTAGAAAAATTCGTTATTTCTCCTTAAAATAAATTTATATTTATCGTTCAAAAGAAACCTGAGGGATATTTTCAAATGTCGTTCTACAATCATAGGCCGCATTATATTGTATAAGAAAATTATTTGATCTGAGATCTCCCATTACCAGTCAAAAGATGTATCGCACACATAGGAATACTCTGTTCACTGTTTAAAGAAAATCACGCTAAAATATTTAGCTCAACTGACCGAATATGTCCATTATGTTACCGACTCGGAACTGGAGCACCACATTTTTTCTATTTTAAGTAACTATTAAAAACACCTTCTGGAGATTTGGCAACCCACTGAAGACGCTAAGAACTATTTCAGAAAATAAAAATATAGCAATAGAACTCTATAATTTCTACAGTTCAATTGTAAATAGATTCATACACAAAAGAGGTAGGGAAGAAATTTTTAGAACAGATGTATAAATAAATCCCTTTTCAAACAAAGGCTCACTTTACATGGGGAAAGGGAGAAAATATTACTGTATTATTTTGTTTTTGTATGGCGAATCCATACAGGGCAATGGGCCCTAATAAAACTTTTTGTTGTTGTTGTTTTAAGTTAAAAAGTGAAAGGGAATTTCTTTAACATAAAGTTAAATAAAACTGTCTTGCTCAGAATACTCTTCTCTAGGATGACAGATGAATTGACCCTGTACAAGTTTTACAGGATGGCTCAAATAAAAAAAACATTGAGAAAAGAGAGCCGGAGGTAAATGGCTATGTAAATGAACGATCACTTGTAAATAACTAATATTTTCTAAGTAATTATGCACATTGACAAAACCTGTATAGGGCATGGGTCCCCAATAAAAGGCATGTTGTTGTATTTTGATCAATATATTTTGTTAAAAATGTATATTTCTCTATTTTAAATTAGTTAATAGAAAGTAATTTAAATGATTAATCAAAAGAAAGAACCACAAGGCACTTATTAGGTATTCTTTGAGCAGATCACATAGGCCATTTAATAGCCCAAAACATTTGCTCAAATAAGATCCAATAAATGCATTATTAATCATATAGAGTAAACCTCCAAAACCACCGAAATTTTAATTAAGATTAATTATAACCAGTAATTAGGTAGGCTAATTTGTTGTTAGTTTCAATATTAAAGGTTAAATAATACGAAAAAAAATCCAATTAAAATGTGAACCGGATCCACGATTAACAAAGCAAGTATGCATTAATTGTACAAGTGTGGTATGCCATTCTGTTCGGAATAATCGCCCCCCCTAATTGAATAATCGCCCTGCCCACCTCCCCTCTTAGCTAAATAATCGTCCCCCTCCTTCCTAACAGAATAATGGCCCCCCTCCCTCCTAAATGAATAATGGCCCCCCTCCCTCCTAACTAAATAATGGCCCCACTCCCTCCTAACTAAATAATAGCCCCCTCCCTCCTAACTAAATAATAGCCCCCTTCCTTCTAACTAAATAATAGCCCCCCTCCCTTCTAACTAAATAATAGCCTCCCTCCCTCCTAACTGAAAAATAGCTCCCCTCCCTCCTAACTAAATAATGGCCCCCCTCCCTCCTAACTGAATAATAGCCCCCCTCCCTCCTAACTAAATAATAGCCCCCCCTCCCTCCTAACTAAATAATGGCCCCCTTTTTCCATAACTGAATAATAGCCCCCCTCCTTCCTAACTAAATAATGGCCCCCCTCCCTCATAACTGAATAATAGCCCCCCTCCCTCCTAACTAAATAATAGCCCCCGTCCTTCCTAACTAAATAATAGCCCCCGTCCTTCTTAACTGAATAATGGACCCCCTCCTTCTAACTAAATAATCGCCCCCCATCCTCCTAACTGAATAATAGCCCCCGTCCTTCTTAACTGAATAATGGCCCCCCTCCTTCTAACTAAATAATGGCCCCCCTCCCTCCTAACTAAATAATCGCCCCCATCCTCCTAACTGAATAATAGCCCCCTCCCTCCTAACTAAATAATAGCCCCCCCCTCCCTCCTAACTGAATAATGGCCCCCTCCCTCCTAACTGAATAATCGACCCCCCTCCCTCCTAACTAAATAATGGCCCCCTCCTACCTAACTGAATAATGGCCTCCCTCCCTCCTAACTGAATAATAGCCCCTCTCCCTCCTAACTGAATAGTGGCCCCTCTCCCTCCTAACTAAATAATGGCCCCCTTCCTCTTAACTGAATAATGGCCTCTCTTTTTACTAACTAAATATTGGCCCCCTCCCTCCTAACTGAATAATAGCCCCCCTATCTCCCAACTAAATAATCGCCCCCCTCCCTCCTAACTGAATAAACCCCCCTCCCTCTTAACTGAATATTGGCCCCCTTCCCTCCTAACTAAATAATGGCCCCCCTCCCTCCTAAATAAATAATAGCCCCCTTTCTCCTAACTAAAAAATAGTCCCCTCCCTTCTAACTAAATAATAGCCCCCTCTCTCCTCACTAAATAATCGCCCCCTCCCTCCTAAATAAATAATCGCCCACCTCCCTCTTAACTGAATAATGGCCCCCCTCCCTCCTAACTAAATAATGGACCCCCTCCCTCCTAATTTAATAATAGCCCCCCTCCCTCGTAACTAAATATTAGTTCCCCTCCCTCTTAACTAAATAATAGCACCCTCCCTCTTAACTAAATAAAGGCACCCCTCCCTCCTAACTTAATAATCGCCATCCTCCCTCCTAACTGAATAATGGCCCCCCTCCCTCCTTACTAAATAATAGCCCCTCTCCCTCTTAACTAAATAATTGTCCCCTCCCCTCCTAACTAAATAATAGCCCCCCTCCCTCTTAACTAAATAATTGCCCCCCTCCCTCCTAACTGAATAATGCCCTTGTTGTGTATTTAAAATTACCTCGTCGTTCTTTAAACAAATTATTTCAACTCACCTTTATGCTTCTATTGTTGTATTCATTTAGACAAACATTTCCTAGGATTAATATATTATTTATTATAGTATTACATTTAATACAGCAGTTAATAATAAACAATTTAATTATAAAAAATCTAACAGAAGAAAAACGCGGTCATTTGTTTACCGCAAGCCAGAAAACTGAAAGATGTCAGGAGATGATGATAAATAAAATAATTATATTTGACCGGTCATTTTTCAAAATTAAACATAATATTGACCAGTCATACAAAATATACATCATTTCCTCTCCTCTTCGAAAGAGCGGAACTCTTCATAGGTTCAATCTTGTAGGTGGTCTTCGAATCCTACTAGATCTCTGGAGGGGAATCACTGGAGGGGATTCACCGGTGTAATAGTCCGGGGACTCTCAGCTGGTTTAGTAGAAATGCTCCCTTGTAGTACTTTCTTAAGACCAGTTTTAATGGTTTGCACGGCACGTTCAGCTAAACCATTTGAACTTGGGTGAAAGGGTGCAGTCCGTAGTTGACGGATACCATTTCTGGTCATGAACTGTCTGAATTCTTCGGAAGTGAACCCGGTACCATTATCAGATACTAGTGTTCTTGGAATGCCAAACCTGGCAAATAGACAGCGTAGTTGTTCGATGGTTTCTCTTGTGGAAGTGTTAGGAACAGGA
Organism: Cordylochernes scorpioides; assembly: GCA_030710605.1. NCBI lineage: Eukaryota > Metazoa > Arthropoda > Arachnida > Pseudoscorpiones > Chernetidae > Cordylochernes > Cordylochernes scorpioides. The sequence continues at coordinate 17,082,386 of CP092880.1, read as the reverse complement.
ATGGCTTCTATCCACTTGGTACAAGCGTCCACTACAATCAGGTACAGGTTTTGTTCAAATGGCCCCAGATGATCAATATGAACTCTATCCCAGGGTTGGTTGGTGGGGCGGCCAATTGACTGGTGTAGTTCGGGGTGGCATGCTGGCATGGCTTTGGCAGCAGTTACACCGTCTAACGGTCTCTTCAATATCCTTGTCCAAACCAGGCCACCAAAACAAAGTTCGGGCGACACTTTTTAAACCAACAATGCCTTGATGACTATTGTGTAATTCATCCAACATTTTGGCTCTCGAATTTGTAGGAATGATGACACGATTTCCCCAGAATAGCAGACCCTCACAGGCTCCCAGCTCACATCTACGGCTCCAGTAAGGCATGAGTTCTATTTCCTTTGGTGTCTCTTCACTCCAACCTTGAAGAGTATAATTCAAGGCTTGTCTTAAAACAGGATCTCCTGATAAGCTTTTCCGAATATCATCAGATGTAACTGGTGAACTGTCTAAAGCGTCGATCAATAATACCAATTCCACAGGTTCTGAATCCGGTTCCTTTGAATCTGGTTCAGGAGTGAACATGGGAAGTCGGCTTAAGACATCAGCTTCTGTATTGGAGGTACCCTTGATGTACTCAATCTTGTACTGATAAGCAGATAAAATGATGGCCCATCTTTGAATTCGGTTTGCCGCAATAGATGGAATCCCCTTATTCTCTGAAAACAGGGTTACCAACGGCTTGTGATCTGTGCGAAGAGTAAAACTATTTCCTAACAAGTAGTTGCGAAACCTTGTTACTCCAAATACAATTCCTAAGGTTCCCGCTCCAGTTGTGAGTACTTTTTCTCCGCTGGAGTGAGTGTACGAGATGCAAATGCCACTGGACGTATATCATTGTCCCCTTGTACTTGGGATAGCACAGCACCAATGCCTACTCCGGAAGCATCACAAGATAGAATTTGTCTCTTTCGAGGATCGAAATGTACTAGCAAGGTTGAATGGACTAATTTTTCTTCAACGTCCTTGAATGCTCTTTCTTCTGGGGATTCCCATTTCCACTTCCGTTCCTTTTTTAGCAAGTTGTATAATGGTGCTAAAGTGGAAGACATGTTAGGAATAAATCTTGAATAATACGTAAGTAAACCCAAGAATGCTCGTAACTCCGTCAGGTTGGTTGGACTTGGAGCGGCTTGTATAGCTTCAACTTTAGAGGGCAATGGTTGGAGACTTTCCTTTGCAATTTTATGACCTAGATACTCTAGTGATGGTGCCAGAAATGAGCATTTATCTTTTCTCAGCTTTAACCCGGCCTCTTGGATTCTCTGAAGTACGCACTCCAAATTCTTCAGATGATCTTGATCATTCTTCCCAGTAATTAGGATGTCATCTAGTGCACAGAAAACCATGGGAATTCCTTTTAGAAGTATGTCCATTTGTTTTTGGAACAATGTTGGGGCTGAAGATATTCCAAACGGGAGTCGTGTGTACTTATATAAACCCTGATGCGTATTGATGACTGTATAAAGCTGAGATTCATCATCAAGTTCTAATTGGTTGTAGGCATCTCTGAGGTCTATTTTGCTGAATTTCTCACCACCAGCTAAAGCTGCAAAAATATCCTCGGCTTTATGTAGGGGGTATTGATCCACTTTAAGGGCTTGGTTCGCAGTAATCTTGAAATCTCCACAAATTCGAATAGTCTGGTCAGACTTCAGAACTGGAACAATCGGAGCGGCCCATTCAGCATGTCGCACGGGTTTCAAAATTCCCGCCTTGACTAATCTATCAAACTCTCTAGAAATCTTCTCCTTGAGCGCATAAGGAATAGGACGTGACTTGAAAAATCTCGGTTTCACTTCAGGATCAACTAGCAATCTAGCTCTTACACCCTTGAACACACCGTAGCCAGGACTGAACAGTTCTCTAAATCTATGTAGCTGTGTTGGCAGGTTGTTTTCTGTTACTTTAATCATGTCAACCTTGTACGGCTGGGTTGGTAGTATTCCCAATGCTTCCATCCAATTCCGACCACAAAGGCTAGGACCTTCACCTCCAACAACCATCAGTGGTAGGGTCTGAGTACTATTCTGGTATTGTACGGGCACATCCAATGTACCTAACACTGGCAAGGGTTGGCCACTGTAGGTTGCCAACTTAACTCTTAATGGATCGGCAGGACATGGATTAGGTAGTCTAAAGAACCTTCGAGTGGATTCGGATATGAGGCTGTAGGCAGAACCGGTTACATATTCAAATGACAGTATCTTATCATTGATTTGTACTTCAATCTTAATTGGATCGGTTGTTCTCCATAAATTTACGATTTTGAAGATTTGACTCCTGATTTCCGTCTCTGCGATGGCGTGTACTTCATTTCCATCCTTATTTGCAGTATAATTGCGTTGTGGCTTTCTTTTTAGACAACTTCTCCCCAAATGTCCAATTTTACCACAGTTGAAACATTTGGCTTTCAGATAAGGGCATTTATCTTGCTTATGATCCTTAGATCCACATCTTATGCATGTATAGCTTTCTGACCTGGTAAACTTTCCTGTAGTAGATGGCTTAAATCTCCAATTGCCTAGCTTAATTTTCTTAACAACCTCTGGATTTCTTTGACTTTGTAAATCTTTTGCATCTTGTGCTGCTGCTTCTAAAGCAAGAGCAATTTCAATAGCTCTATGCAAGGTCAAACTATCACCTTCCCCTAACAGTTTTCTTTGAATGTTGTCATCCTCAATTCCAGCTATTAGTCTATCACGGATAGCTTCATCTATTGTAGACCCAAATTTGCAATATTCTGCCATCTTCTTTAATTCAGCAATGTATGTTGAAATTTTTTCACCTGGCCTCCTTGCTCTATTTGAAAACTTTGAACGTTCAACGATAGCAGATGGGGTGGGGTTGAAATGTTTTTTTAATTTGCTCACTAGAACTGGGTAAGTATTTTCTACATCAGATAGTTTTTTTGGTATGCAAAGATCATATAAAAGGTTGTACACAGTTGGGGTTAGCAAGGTCAAGAAAATAGCTTTCTTTTTATTTTGATCAATATTATTTGCCTCAAAAAATATTCCAATCTTTCTGTGTATCTCTCCCAACTTTCTGTAGTCTTATCAAATTTTTCAATTGTAAAAATAGACATTTTGAACTAATTTGTTTACTTATCTTTAATTGGAAGATCCCTAATTTGTTTACTTATCTTCAATTGGAATATCCCGTGCTCGTCGCCAATTTACTGTTGTGTATTTAAAATTACCTCGTCGTTCTTTAAACAAATTATTTCAACTCACCTTTATGCTTCTATTGTTGTATTCATTTAGACAAACATTTCCTAGGATTAATATATTATTTATTATAGTATTACATTTAATACAGCACAGTTAATAATAAACAATTTAATTATAAAAAATCTAACAAAAGAAAAACGCGGTCATTTGTTTACCGCAAGCCAGAAAACTGAAAGATGTCAGGAGATGATGATAAATAAAATAATTATATTTGACCGGTCATTTTTCAAAATTAAACATAATATTGACCAGTCATACAAAATATACATCAGCCCACCTCCCTCCTAACTGAATAATAGCCCCCCTCCCTCCTAACTGAATAATAGCCCCCTCCCTCCTAATTGAATATTCGCCCCCCTCCCTCCTTACTGAATAATCGCCCCCCTCCCTCCTAACTGAATAATGACCCCCCTATCTCCTAATTGAATAATAGCCCCCCTATATCCCAACTAAATAATCGCCCCCTCCCTCCTAACTGAATAATTGCCCCCTTCACTCCTAACTAAATAATTGCCCCCTCCCTTTTAACTAACTAAATAATAGCCCTCTCCCTCCTTACTAAATAATCCCCCTCCCTCCTAACTGAATAATAGCCCCCTCCCTCCTAACTAAATAATAACGCCCCTCCCTCCTAACTGATAATCGCCTTCCTCCCTCCTAACTAAATAATGGCCCCCCTCCCTCCTAACTGAATAATGGCCTCCCTCCCTCCTAACTAAATAATAGCCCCCCTCCCTCCCAACTAAATAATAGCCCCCCTCCCGCCTAACTGATAATCGCCCCGTTCCTCCTTACTAAATTATGGCCCCCCTCCCTCCTAACTGAATAATGGCCTCCCTCCCTACTAACTGAATAATAGCCCCCCTCCCTCATAGCTGAATAATTGCCCGCCCTTCTAAATAAATAATAGCCCCACTCCCTCCCAACTAAATAATGGCCCCCCTCCCTCCTAACTAAATAATGGCCCCCTCCCTCCTAACTGAATAATAGCGCCCCTATCTCCTAACTAAATAATAGCCCCCCCTCGCACCTAATTAAATAATCGCCCCCCTCCCTCCTAACTGAATAATCGCCCCTCTCCCTCCTAACTGAATAATGCCCCCCTCCCTCCTAACTGAATAATCGTCCCCCTCACTGCTAACTGAATAATGGCCCACCTCCCTCCTAGCTGAATAATTGCACCCTCCTCCTAAATAAATAATAGCCCCTCCCTCCTAAAAAATAATTGCCCCCCTCCCTTCTAACTGAATAATCTCCTCCCTCCCTCCTAACTGAATAAGGGGCACCGTCCTTCCTAACTGAATAATCGCCCCTTCCCTCTTAACTGAATAATGGCCCTCTTCCCTCCTAACTAAATAATAGCCCCCTCCCACCTAACTAAATAATAGCCCCCTCCCTCTAAACTAAATAATAGCCCCTCTCCGTCCTAACTAAATAATGGCCCCCCTCCCTCCTAACTGAATAATTGCGCTTTTCCCTCCTAACTAAATAATGGCCCCCTCCCTCCTAACTTAATAATCGCCCCCTTCCTCCTAACTAAATAATGGCCCCCCTCCCTCCTAACTGAATAATCGCCCCCTTCCCTCCTAACTGAATAATGGCCCCCTCCCTCTTAACTAAATAATAGCCCTCCTTCCTCCTAACTGAGTAATGGCCCCCTAATTCTAACTGAATAATGGCCCCCCTCCCTCTTAACTGAATAATCGCCCCCCTCTTTCCTAACTAAATAACGGCCTCCCTCCCTCCTAACTGAATAATGGCTTTCCTCCCTCCTAACTGAATAATGGCCTCCCTCCCTCCTAACTGAATAATGGCCGCCCACTCCCTCCTAGCTGAATAATTGCCCCCCTTCTAAATAAATAATAGCCCCCCTCCCTCCCAACAAAATAATTGCCCCCTCCCTCCTAACTGAATAATGCCCTCCTCCCTCTTAACTGAATAATCGTCCCCCTCACTGCTAACTGAATAATGGCCCCCCTCCTTACTAACTGAATAATAGCCCCCCTCCCTCCTAACTGAATAATAGCCCCCCTCCCTCCTAATTAAATAATCGCCTCCCTCCCTCTTTACTGAATAATCGCCCCCCTCCCTCCTAACTGAATAATGACCCCCCATCTCCTAATTGAATAATAGCCCCCCTATATCCCAACTAAATAATCGCCCCCTCCCTCCTAACTGAATAATTGCCCCTTCACTCCTAACTAAATAATGGCTCCCTCCTTTTTAACTAACTAAATAATAGCCCTCTCCCTCCTTACTAAATAATCCCCCCTCCCTCCTAACTGAATAATAGCCCCCCTCCCTCCTAACTAAATAATAGCGCCCCTCCATCCTAACTGATAATCGCCCTCCTCCCTCCTAACTAAATAATGGCCCCCCTCCCTCCTAACTGAATAATGGCCTCCCTACCTCATAACTGATAATCGCCCCGTTCCTCCTAACTGAATTATGGCCCCCCTCCCTCCTAACTGAATAACGGCCTCCCTCCCTACTAACTGAATAATAGCCCCCCCCCTCCCTCCTAGCTGAATAATTGCCCGCCCTTCCAAATAAATAATAGCCCCACTCCCTCCCAACTAAATAATGGCCCCCCTTCCTCCTAACTGAATAATGGCCCCCTCCCTCCTAACTGAATAATAGCGCCCATATCTCCTAACAAAATAATAGCCCCCCTCCCACCTAATTAAATAATCGCCCCCCTCCCTCCTAACTGAATAATCGCCCCTCTCCCTCTAACTGAATAATCGCCACTCCCTCCTAACAAAATGTTTGCCCCTCCCTCCTAACTGAATAATCGCCCCCTCCATCCTTTCTAAATAATGGCCCCTCCTTCCTAACTGAATAATCGCCCCCTCCCTCCTAACTAAATAATGGCCTCCCTCCCTTCTAACTATATAATCGCCCTCCTCCCTCCTATATAAATGATGCCCCCCCCCCTCCTAACAGAATAATCGCCCCCCTCCTTCCTAACTAAATAATCGCCTCCCTCCTTCCCACTAAATAATCGCCTCCCTTCATCTTAACTAAATAATCGCCCCCTCCCTTCTAACTAAATAATCGCCCCCCTCTCTCCTAACTGAATAATCGCCCCCCCTTACTATTTGAATAATCGTCCCCCTCCCTCCTAACTGAATAATGGCCTCCTCCCTCCTAAATAAATAATGCCCCCCTCCCTCCTAACAAAATAATTGCCCCCCTCCCTCCTAGCTAAATAATAGCCCCCATACCTCCTAACTGAATAATTGCCCCCCTCCATCGTAACTGAATAATTGCCCCCCCCCCTCCTAACTAAATATTGGACCCCCTCCCTCCTAACTGAATAATCGCCCCATCCCTCCTAACTGAATAATGGCCCCACTCCTTCCTAACTGAATAAAGGCCCCACTCCCTCCTAGCTAAATAATAGCCCCCATCCCTCCTAACTAAATAATTGCCCCCCTCCCTCCTAACTGAATAATTGCCCTCCTCCCTCCTAGCTAAATAATTGCCCCATCTCCTAACTAAATAATTGCCCCCCTCCCTCTTAACAAAATAATAGCCCCCCTACCTCCTGACTGAATAATGGCCCTCCTCCCTCCTAAAAAAATAATCGTCCCCTCCTCTCCTAAATAAATATTCGCCCCCTCCGCTCCTAGCTAAAAATTCGCCCACCTCCCTCCTAGCTGAATAATTGCCCCACCCTCCTGAATAAATAATGGCCCACCTCCCTCCTAACTAAATAATCGCCCACCTCCTTCCTAACTGAATAATGGTACCCCTCCCTCCTAACTGAATAATTGCCCCCCTCCCTCCTAGCTAAATAATAGCCCCAATCCTTCCTAACTAAATAATTGCCACCCTCCCTCCTAAATGAATAATTGCCCCCCTCCCTCCTAACAAAATAATAGCCCTACTACCTCCTGACTGAATAATGCCCTCCTCCCTCCTGAAAAAATATTCGCCCCCTCCTCTCCTAAATAAATATTCGCCCCCTCCGCTCCTAGCTAAAAATTCGACCACCTCCCTCCTAGCTGAATAATTGCCCCACCCTCCTGAATAAATAATCGCCCACCTCCCTCCTAGCTTAATAATCGCCCCCCTCCCTCCTAACTCAATAATGGCCCCCTCCCTCCTAACTAAATAATAACCCCCACCCTCCTAGCTGAATAATCGCCCCTCCTCCCTTCTATCTAAATAATGGACCCCCTCACTCCTAACTAAATAATAGCTCACCTCCCTCCTAGCTGAATAATCGCCCCCCTCCCTCCTAACTGAATAATAGCCCCCCTCCTTCCTAAATGAATAATGGCCCCATCCCTCCTAACTGAATAATGGCCCCCTCCCCCCTAAAAAAATAATCGCCCCCAATCCCCGACTAAATAAATAATCGCCCCCTCCCATCCTAGTTAAATAATCACCCACCTCCCTCCTAACTAAATAATAGCCTCCCTCCCTTCTAGCTGAATAATCGCCCCCTCCTTCCTAACTAAATAATAGCCCCCCTCCCTCCTAACTAAATAATAGCCCCCCTCCCTCCTAGCTGAATAATCGCCTCCTCCCTCATATCGAAATAATGGCCCCCCTTCCTCTTAGCTGAATAATCGCCCCCCTCACTCTTAACCAAATAATAGCCCCCCTCCCTCCTAACTGAATAATGGCCCCCCTCCCTCCTAAATAAATAATCGCCCCCTCTCATCCTAGTTAAATAATCGTCACCTCCTTCCTAACAAAATAATCGCCCACCTCCCTTCTAATTGAATAATGGCACCCCTCCCTCCTAACTAAAAAACAGCCCCACTCCCTCCAAACTAAATAATGGCCCCCCTCCCTCCTAACTGAATAATAGCCCCCCCTCCTTCCTAACTGAATAATGGCCCCCTCCCTCCTAGCTGAATGATCGCCCCCCTCCCTTCTAACTAATTAATCGTCCCCTCCCTCCTAACTGAATAATCGCCCCTCTTCCTCCTAACTAAATAATCGCCTCCCTCCCTCCTAACTGAATAATCGCCCCCTTCCTCTTAACTAAATAATAGCCCTCCTCCCATCCTAGTTAAATAATCGCCCACCTACCTCCTAACTAAATAATCGCCTCCCTCCCTCCTAACTGAATAATCGCCCCCTTCCTCCTAACTAAATAATAGCCCTCCTCCCATCCTAGTTAAATAATCGCCCACCTACCTCCTAACTAAATAATCGCCCACCTCCCTTCTAACTAAATATTAGCCTCCCTATCGACTAACTATATAAAAGCCCCCCTCCCTCCTAACTAAATATTGGACTCCCTCCCTCCTAACTGAATAATGGCATCCCTCCCTCATTACTGATAATGGCCCTACTCCCTCTTAACTGAATAATCGCCCCATATCTCCTAACTAAATAATGGCCTCACTCCCTCCTAACTGAATAATGGTCCCACTTCCTCCTAACTGAATAATGGCCCCCTCACTCCTAGCTGAATGATCGCCCCCCTCCCTCCTATCTAAATAAAGGCCCCCCTCCCTCCTGACTAAATAATAGCCCCCCTCCCTCCTAGCTGAATAATCGCCCCCATCCCTCTTAACTCAATAATAGCACCCCTCCCTCCTAACTGAATAATGGCACCCCTCCCTCCTAAAAAAATAATCGCCCCCCCCTCCGCTCCTAGCTAAAAATTCGCCCACTTCCCTCCTAGCTGAATAATTGCCCCCTCCCTCCTGACTAAATAATAGCCCCCCTCCCTCCTTACTGAATAATGTCCCCACTCCCTCTTAACTGAATAATGGCCCCCCTCCCTCCTAACTTAATAATGGCCCCCCCCTTCCTCCTAACTGAATAATAGCCCCCCTCCTTCTTAACTGAATAATGGCCCGTCCCTCCTAACTGAATAATGGCCCCCCTCCCTCCCAAAAAAATAATCGCCCCCTCCGCTCCTAGCTAAAAATTCTTCCACCTCCCTTCTAGCGGAATTATTGCCCACCTCCCTCCTAACTAAATAATGACCCCCCTCCCTCCTAACTGAATAATTGCCTTCCTCCTTCCTAACTGAATAATGACCCCTCCCTCCTAACTGAATAATGGCCCCCCTCCCTCCTAAAAACATAATCGCCCCCTCCGCTCCTAGCTAAAAATTCACCCACCTCCCTCCTAACTGAATAATGGCCCCCTCCCTCCTAACTAAAAAATACCCCCACACCCTTCAAACTAAATAATGGCCCCACTCCCTCCTAACTGAATAATGGCCCCACTCCCTCCTAACTGAATAATTTCCCCCCTCCCTCCTAGCTAAATAATACCCCCATCCCTCCTAACTAAATAATTGCCCCCCTCCCTCCTAAATGAATAATTGCCCCCCTCCCTCCTAACTAAATGATAGCCCCCCTCTCTCCCTGCTAAATAATTGCCCCCTCTCCTAACTAAATAATCATCCCCTCCCTCCTCGCTGAATAATCGCCCCCCTCCCTCCTAACTGAATAATGGCCCCCCTTCCCTCCTATCTAAATAATGGTCCCCATCCCTCCTAACTAAATAATAGCTCCCCTCCCTCTTAGCTGAATAATCGCCCCCCTCCCTCCTAACTGAATAATAGCCCCCCCTCCTTCCTAAATGAATAATGGCCCCTATCCCTCCTAACTGAATAATGGCCCCCTCCCTCCTAAAAAAATAATCGCCCCCAATCCCCAACTAAATAAATAATCGCCCCCTCCCATCCTAGTTAAATAATCGCCCACCTCCCTCCTAACGAAATAATAGCCTCCCTCCCTTCTAGCTGAATAATCGCCCCATCCTTCCTAACTAAATAATAGCCCCCCTCCCTCCTAACTAAATAATAGCCCCCCTCCCTCCTAACTGAATATTCGCCCCCTCCCTCCTATCTAAATAATGGCCCCCCTCCCTCCTAACTAAATAATACCCCCCCTCCCTCCTAGCTGAATAATCGCCCCCCTCCCTCTTAATTAAATAATAACCCCTCTCCCATCCTAGTTAAATAATTGTCCACCTCCCTCCTAACTAAATAATCGCCCCCTCCCATCCTAGTTAAATAATCGCCCACCTCCCTCCTAACTAAATAATCGCCCACCTCCCTCTTAACTGAATAATGGCACCCCTCCCTTCTAACTAAAAAACAGCCCCACTCTCTCCAAACTAAATAATGGCCCCCCTCCCTCCTAACTGAATAATTGCCCCCCCTCCTTCCTAACTGAATAATGGCCCCCTCCCTCCTAGCTGAATGATCGCCCCCCTCCCTTCTAACTGAATAATCGCCCCCTACCTCCTAACTGAATAATCGCCCACCTCCCTCCTAACTAAATATTAGCCTCCCTATTTTCTAACTATATAATAGCCCCCCTCTCTCTTAACTAAATATTGGACTCCCTCCCAACTAACTGAATAATGGTCTCCCTCCCTCATTACTGATAATGGCCCTCCTCCCTCCTAACTGTATAATCGCCCCATCCCTCCTAACTAAATAATGGCCTCACTCCCTCCTAACTGAATAATGGCCCCACTTCCTTCTAACTGAATAATGGCCCCCTCCCTCCTAGCTGAATGATCGCCCTCCTCCCTCCTATCTAAATAAAGGCCCCCTCCCTCCTATCTAAATAATTGCCCCCTACCTCCTAGCGGAATAATCGCCCCCCTCCCTTTTAACTCAATAATAGCCCCCCTCCCTCCTAACTGAATAATGGGCCCCCTCCCTCCTAAAAAAATAATCGCCCCCTCCGCTCCTAGCTAAAAATTAGCCCACTTCCCTCCTTGCTGAATAATTGCCCCCTCCCTCCTAGCTGAATAATAGCCCCCCTCCCTCCTAACTGAATAATCGCCCAATCCCTCTTAACTGAATAATGGCCTCACTCCCTCCTAACTGAATAATGTCCCCCCTCCCTCCTAATTAAATAATCGCCTCCCTCCCTCTTTACTGAATAATCGCCCCCCTCCCTCCTAACTGAATAATGACCCCCCATCTCCTAATTGAATAATAGCCCCCCTATATCCCAACTAAATAATCGCCCCCTCCCTCCTAACTGAATAATTGCCCCTTCACTCCTAACTAAATAATGGCTCCCTCCTTTTTAACTAACTAAATAATAGCCCTCTCCCTCCTTACTAAATAATCCCCCCTCCCTCTTAACTGAATAATAGCCCCCCTCCCTCCTAACTAAATAATAGCGCCCCTCCATCCTAACTGATAATCGCCCTCCTCCCTCCTAACTAAATAATGGCCCCCCTCCCTCCTAACTGAATAATGGCCTCCCTACCTCCTAACTGATAATCGCCCCGTTCCTCCTAACTAAATTATGGCCCCCCTCCCTCCTAACTGAATAACGGCCTCCCTCCCTACTAACTGAATAATAGCCCCCACCTCCCTCCTAGCTGAATAATTGCCCGCCCTTCCAAATAAATAATAGCCCCACTCCCTCCCAACTAAATAATGGCCCCCCTTCCTCCTAACTGAATAATAGCCCCCTCCCTCCTAACTAAATAATAACGCCCCTCCCTCCTAACTGATAATCGCCTTCCTCCCTCCTAACTAAATAATGGCCCCCCTCCCTCCTAACTGAATAATGGCCTCCCTCCCTCCTAACTAAATAATAGCCCCCCTCCCTCCCAACTAAATAATAGCCCCCCTCCCGCCTAACTGATAATCGCCCCGTTCCTCCTTACTAAATTATGGCCCCCCTCCCTCCTAACTGAATAATGGCCTCCCTCCCTACTAACTGAATAATAGCCCCCCTCCCTCATAGCTGAATAATTGCCCGCCCTTCTAAATAAATAATAGCCCCACTCCCTCCCAACTAAATAATGGCCCCCCTCCCTCCTAACTAAATAATGGCCCCCTCCCTCCTAACTGAATAATAGCGCCCCTATCTCCTAACTAAATAATAGCCCCCCCTCGCACCTAATTAAATAATCGCCCCCCTCCCTCCTAACTGAATAATCGCCCCTCTCCCTCCTAACTGAATAATGCCCCCCTCCCTCCTAACTGAATAATCGTCCCCCTCACTGCTAACTGAATAATGGCCCACCTCCCTCCTAGCTGAATAATTGCACCCTCCTCCTAAATAAATAATAGCCCCTCCCTCCTAAAAAATAATTGCCCCCCTCCCTTCTAACTGAATAATCTCCTCCCTCCCTCCTAACTGAATAAGGGGCACCGTCCTTCCTAACTGAATAATCGCCCCTTCCCTCTTAACTGAATAATGGCCCTCTTCCCTCCTAACTAAATAATAGCCCCCTCCCACCTAACTAAATAATAGCCCCCTCCCTCTAAACTAAATAATAGCCCCTCTCCGTCCTAACTAAATAATGGCCCCCCTCCCTCCTAACTGAATAATTGCGCTTTTCCCTCCTAACTAAATAATGGCCCCCTCCCTCCTAACTTAATAATCGCCCCCTTCCTCCTAACTAAATAATGGCCCCCCTCCCTCCTAACTGAATAATCGCCCCCTTCCCTCCTAACTGAATAATGGCCCCCTCCCTCTTAACTAAATAATAGCCCTCCTTCCTCCTAACTGAGTAATGGCCCCCTAATTCTAACTGAATAATGGCCCCCCTCCCTCTTAACTGAATAATCGCCCCCCTCTTTCCTAACTAAATAACGGCCTCCCTCCCTCCTAACTGAATAATGGCTTTCCTCCCTCCTAACTGAATAATGGCCTCCCTCCCTCCTAACTGAATAATGGCCGCCCACTCCCTCCTAGCTGAATAATTGCCCCCCTTCTAAATAAATAATAGCCCCCCTCCCTCCCAACAAAATAATTGCCCCCTCCCTCCTAACTGAATAATGCCCTCCTCCCTCTTAACTGAATAATCGTCCCCCTCACTGCTAACTGAATAATGGCCCCCCTCCTTACTAACTGAATAATAGCCCCCCTCCCTCCTAACTGAATAATAGCCCCCCTCCCTCCTAATTAAATAATCGCCTCCCTCCCTCTTTACTGAATAATCGCCCCCCTCCCTCCTAACTGAATAATGACCCCCCATCTCCTAATTGAATAATAGCCCCCCTATATCCCAACTAAATAATCGCCCCCTCCCTCCTAACTGAATAATTGCCCCTTCACTCCTAACTAAATAATGGCTCCCTCCTTTTTAACTAACTAAATAATAGCCCTCTCCCTCCTTACTAAATAATCCCCCCTCCCTCCTAACTGAATAATAGCCCCCCTCCCTCCTAACTAAATAATAGCGCCCCTCCATCCTAACTGATAATCGCCCTCCTCCCTCCTAACTAAATAATGGCCCCCCTCCCTCCTAACTGAATAATGGCCTCCCTACCTCATAACTGATAATCGCCCCGTTCCTCCTAACTGAATTATGGCCCCCCTCCCTCCTAACTGAATAACGGCCTCCCTCCCTACTAACTGAATAATAGCCCCCCCCTCCCTCCTAGCTGAATAATTGCCCGCCCTTCCAAATAAATAATAGCCCCACTCCCTCCCAACTAAATAATGGCCCCCCTTCCTCCTAACTGAATAATGGCCCCCTCCCTCCTAACTGAATAATAGCGCCCATATCTCCTAACAAAATAATAGCCCCCCTCCCACCTAATTAAATAATCGCCCCCCTCCCTCCTAACTGAATAATCGCCCCTCTCCCTCTAACTGAATAATCGCCACTCCCTCCTAACAAAATGTTTGCCCCTCCCTCCTAACTGAATAATCGCCCCCTCCATCCTTTCTAAATAATGGCCCCTCCTTCCTAACTGAATAATCGCCCCCTCCCTCCTAACTAAATAATGGCCTCCCTCCCTTCTAACTATATAATCGCCCTCCTCCCTCCTATATAAATGATGCCCCCCCCCTCCTAACAGAATAATCGCCCCCCTCCTTCCTAACTAAATAATCGCCTCCCTCCTTCCCACTAAATAATCGCCTCCCTTCATCTTAACTAAATAATCGCCCCCTCCCTTCTAACTAAATAATCGCCCCCCTCTCTCCTAACTGAATAATCGCCCCCCCTTACTATTTGAATAATCGTCCCCCTCCCTCCTAACTGAATAATGGCCTCCTCCCTCCTAAATAAATAATGCCCCCCTCCCTCCTAACAAAATAATTGCCCCCCTCCCTCCTAGCTAAATAATAGCCCCCATACCTCCTAACTGAATAATTGCCCCCCTCCATCGTAACTGAATAATTGCCCCCCCCCCCTCCTAACTAAATATTGGACCCCCTCCCTCCTAACTGAATAATCGCCCCATCCCTCCTAACTGAATAATGGCCCCACTCCTTCCTAACTGAATAAAGGCCCCACTCCCTCCTAGCTAAATAATAGCCCCCATCCCTCCTAACTAAATAATTGCCCCCCTCCCTCCTAACTGAATAATTGCCCTCCTCCCTCCTAGCTAAATAATTGCCCCATCTCCTAACTAAATAATTGCCCCCCTCCCTCTTAACAAAATAATAGCCCCCCTACCTCCTGACTGAATAATGGCCCTCCTCCCTCCTAAAAAAATAATCGTCCCCTCCTCTCCTAAATAAATATTCGCCCCCTCCGCTCCTAGCTAAAAATTCGCCCACCTCCCTCCTAGCTGAATAATTGCCCCACCCTCCTGAATAAATAATGGCCCACCTCCCTCCTAACTAAATAATCGCCCACCTCCTTCCTAACTGAATAATGGTACCCCTCCCTCCTAACTGAATAATTGCCCCCCTCCCTCCTAGCTAAATAATAGCCCCAATCCTTCCTAACTAAATAATTGCCACCCTCCCTCCTAAATGAATAATTGCCCCCCTCCCTCCTAACAAAATAATAGCCCTACTACCTCCTGACTGAATAATGCCCTCCTCCCTCCTGAAAAAATATTCGCCCCCTCCTCTCCTAAATAAATATTCGCCCCCTCCGCTCCTAGCTAAAAATTCGACCACCTCCCTCCTAGCTGAATAATTGCCCCACCCTCCTGAATAAATAATCGCCCACCTCCCTCCTAGCTTAATAATCGCCCCCCTCCCTCCTAACTCAATAATGGCCCCCTCCCTCCTAACTAAATAATAACCCCCACCCTCCTAGCTGAATAATCGCCCCTCCTCCCTTCTATCTAAATAATGGACCCCCTCACTCCTAACTAAATAATAGCTCACCTCCCTCCTAGCTGAATAATCGCCCCCCTCCCTCCTAACTGAATAATAGCCCCCCTCCTTCCTAAATGAATAATGGCCCCATCCCTCCTAACTGAATAATGGCCCCCTCCCCCCTAAAAAATAATCGCCCCCAATCCCCGACTAAATAAATAATCGCCCCCTCCCATCCTAGTTAAATAATCACCCACCTCCCTCCTAACTAAATAATAGCCTCCCTCCCTTCTAGCTGAATAATCGCCCCCCTCCTTCCTAACTAAATAATAGCCCCCCTCCCTCCTAACTAAATAATAGCCCCCCTCCCTCCTAGCTGAATAATCGCCTCCTCCCTCATATCGAAATAATGGCCCCCCTTCCTCTTAGCTGAATAATCGCCCCCCTCACTCTTAACCAAATAATAGCCCCCCTCCCTCCTAACTGAATAATGGCCCCCCTCCCTCCTAAATAAATAATCGCCCCCTCTCATCCTAGTTAAATAATCGTCACCTCCTTCCTAACAAAATAATCGCCCACCTCCCTTCTAATTGAATAATGGCACCCCTCCCTCCTAACTAAAAAACAGCCCCACTCCCTCCAAACTAAATAATGGCCCCCCTCCCTCCTAACTGAATAATAGCCCCCCCTCCTTCCTAACTGAATAATGGCCCCCTCCCTCCTAGCTGAATGATCGCCCCCCTCCCTTCTAACTAATTAATCGTCCCCTCCCTCCTAACTGAATAATCGCCCCTCTTCCTCCTAACTAAATAATCGCCTCCCTCCCTCCTAACTGAATAATCGCCCCCTTCCTCTTAACTAAATAATAGCCCTCCTCCCATCCTAGTTAAATAATCGCCCACCTACCTCCTAACTAAATAATCGCCTCCCTCCCTCCTAACTGAATAATCGCCCCCTTCCTCCTAACTAAATAATAGCCCTCCTCCCATCCTAGTTAAATAATCGCCCACCTACCTCCTAACTAAATAATCGCCCACCTCCCTTCTAACTAAATATTAGCCTCCCTATCGACTAACTATATAAAAGCCCCCCTCCCTCCTAACTAAATATTGGACTCCCTCCCTCCTAACTGAATAATGGCATCCCTCCCTCATTACTGATAATGGCCCTACTCCCTCTTAACTGAATAATCGCCCCATATCTCCTAACTAAATAATGGCCTCACTCCCTCCTAACTGAATAATGGTCCCACTTCCTCCTAACTGAATAATGGCCCCCTCACTCCTAGCTGAATGATCGCCCCCCTCCCTCCTATCTAAATAAAGGCCCCCCTCCCTCCTGACTAAATAATAGCCCCCCTCCCTCCTAGCTGAATAATCGCCCCCATCCCTCTTAACTCAATAATAGCACCCCTCCCTCCTAACTGAATAATGGCACCCCTCCCTCCTAAAAAAATAATCGCCCCCCCCCTCCGCTCCTAGCTAAAAATTCGCCCACTTCCCTCCTAGCTGAATAATTGCCCCCTCCCTCCTGACTAAATAATAGCCCCCCTCCCTCCTTACTGAATAATGTCCCCACTCCCTCTTAACTGAATAATGGCCCCCCTCCCTCCTAACTTAATAATGGCCCCCCCTTCCTCCTAACTGAATAATAGCCCCCCTCCTTCTTAACTGAATAATGGCCCGTCCCTCCTAACTGAATAATGGCCCCCCTCCCTCCCAAAAAAATAATCGCCCCCTCCGCTCCTAGCTAAAAATTCTTCCACCTCCCTTCTAGCGGAATTATTGCCCACCTCCCTCCTAACTAAATAATGACCCCCCTCCCTCCTAACTGAATAATTGCCTTCCTCCTTCCTAACTGAATAATGACCCCTCCCTCCTAACTGAATAATGGCCCCCCTCCCTCCTAAAAACATAATCGCCCCCTCCGCTCCTAGCTAAAAATTCACCCACCTCCCTCCTAACTGAATAATGGCCCCCTCCCTCCTAACTAAAAAATACCCCCACACCCTTCAAACTAAATAATGGCCCCACTCCCTCCTAACTGAATAATGGCCCCACTCCCTCCTAACTGAATAATTTCCCCCCTCCCTCCTAGCTAAATAATACCCCCATCCCTCCTAACTAAATAATTGCCCCCCTCCCTCCTAAATGAATAATTGCCCCCCTCCCTCCTAACTAAATGATAGCCCCCCTCTCTCCCTGCTAAATAATTGCCCCCTCTCCTAACTAAATAATCATCCCCTCCCTCCTCGCTGAATAATCGCCCCCCTCCCTCCTAACTGAATAATGGCCCCCCTTCCCTCCTATCTAAATAATGGTCCCCATCCCTCCTAACTAAATAATAGCTCCCCTCCCTCTTAGCTGAATAATCGCCCCCCTCCCTCCTAACTGAATAATAGCCCCCCCTCCTTCCTAAATGAATAATGGCCCCTATCCCTCCTAACTGAATAATGGCCCCCTCCCTCCTAAAAAAATAATCGCCCCCAATCCCCAACTAAATAAATAATCGCCCCCTCCCATCCTAGTTAAATAATCGCCCACCTCCCTCCTAACGAAATAATAGCCTCCCTCCCTTCTAGCTGAATAATCGCCCCATCCTTCCTAACTAAATAATAGCCCCCCTCCCTCCTAACTAAATAATAGCCCCCCTCCCTCCTAACTGAATATTCGCCCCCTCCCTCCTATCTAAATAATGGCCCCCCTCCCTCCTAACTAAATAATACCCCCCCTCCCTCCTAGCTGAATAATCGCCCCCCTCCCTCTTAATTAAATAATAACCCCTCTCCCATCCTAGTTAAATAATTGTCCACCTCCCTCCTAACTAAATAATCGCCCCCTCCCATCCTAGTTAAATAATCGCCCACCTCCCTCCTAACTAAATAATCGCCCACCTCCCTCTTAACTGAATAATGGCACCCCTCCCTTCTAACTAAAAAACAGCCCCACTCTCTCCAAACTAAATAATGGCCCCCCTCCCTCCTAACTGAATAATTGCCCCCCCTCCTTCCCAACTGAATAATGGCCCCCTCCCTCCTAGCTGAATGATCGCCCCCCTCCCTTCTAACTGAATAATCGCCCCCTACCTCCTAACTGAATAATCGCCCACCTCCCTCCTAACTAAATATTAGCCTCCCTATTTTCTAACTATATAATAGCCCCCCTCTCTCTTAACTAAATATTGGACTCCCTCCCAACTAACTGAATAATGGTCTCCCTCCCTCATTACTGATAATGGCCCTCCTCCCTCCTAACTGTATAATCGCCCCATCCCTCCTAACTAAATAATGGCCTCACTCCCTCCTAACTGAATAATGGCCCCACTTCCTTCTAACTGAATAATGGCCCCCCTCCCTCCTAGCTGAATGATCGCCCTCCTCCCTCCTATCTAAATAAAGGCCCCCTCCCTCCTATCTAAATAATTGCCCCCTACCTCCTAGCGGAATAATCGCCCCCCTCCCTTTTAACTCAATAATAGCCCCCCTCCCTCCTAACTGAATAATGGGCCCCCTCCCTCCTAAAAAAATAATCGCCCCCTCCGCTCCTAGCTAAAAATTAGCCCACTTCCCTCCTTGCTGAATAATTGCCCCCTCCCTCCTAGCTGAAT
Organism: Cordylochernes scorpioides; assembly: GCA_030710605.1. NCBI lineage: Eukaryota > Metazoa > Arthropoda > Arachnida > Pseudoscorpiones > Chernetidae > Cordylochernes > Cordylochernes scorpioides. The sequence goes on along the minus strand of CP092880.1, from coordinate 17,063,527 downwards.
AATAGCCCCCCTCCCTCCTAACTGAATAATCGCCCAATCCCTCTTAACTGAATAATGGCCTCACTCCCTCCTAACTGAATAATGTCCCCCCTCCCTCCTAATTAAATAATCGCCTCCCTCCCTCTTTACTGAATAATCGCCCCCCTCCCTCCTAACTGAATAATGACCCCCCATCTCCTAATTGAATAATAGCCCCCCTATATCCCAACTAAATAATCGCCCCCTCCCTCCTAACTGAATAATTGCCCCTTCACTCCTAACTAAATAATGGCTCCCTCCTTTTTAACTAACTAAATAATAGCCCTCTCCCTCCTTACTAAATAATCCCCCCTCCCTCTTAACTGAATAATAGCCCCCCTCCCTCCTAACTAAATAATAGCGCCCCTCCATCCTAACTGATAATCGCCCTCCTCCCTCCTAACTAAATAATGGCCCCCCTCCCTCCTAACTGAATAATGGCCTCCCTACCTCCTAACTGATAATCGCCCCGTTCCTCCTAACTAAATTATGGCCCCCCTCCCTCCTAACTGAATAACGGCCTCCCTCCCTACTAACTGAATAATAGCCCCCACCTCCCTCCTAGCTGAATAATTGCCCGCCCTTCCAAATAAATAATAGCCCCACTCCCTCCCAACTAAATAATGGCCCCCCTTCCTCCTAACTGAATAATGGCCCCCCTCCCTCCTAACTGAATAATAGCGCCCATATCTCCTAACAAAATAATAGCCCCCCTCCCACCTAATTAAATAATCGCCCCCCTCCCTCCTAACTGAATAATCGCCCCTCTCCCTCTAACTGAATAATCGCCACTCCCTCCTAACAAAATGTTTGCCCCTCCCTCCTAACTGAATAATCGCCCCCTCCATCCTTTCTAAATAATGGCCCCTCCTTGTAAACTGAATAATCGCCCCCTCCCTCCTAACTAAATAATGGCCTCCCTCCCTTCTAACTATATAATCGCCCTCCTCCCTCCTATATAAATGATGGCCCCCCCCCCTCCTAACAGAATAATCGCCTCCCTCCTTCCTAACTAAATAATCGCCTCCCTCCTTCCCACTAAATAATCGCCTCCCTTCATCTTAACTAAATAATCGCCCCCTCCCTTCTAACTAAATAATCGCCCCCCTCTCTCCTAACTGAATAATCGCCCCCCCTTACTATTTGAATAATCGTCCCCCTCCCTCCTAACTGAATAATGGCCTCCTCCCTCCTAAATAAATAATGCCCCCCTCCCTCCTAACAAAAAAATTGCCCCCCTCCCTCCTAGCTAAATAATAGCCCCCATACCTCCTAACTGAATAATTGCCCCCCTCTATCGTAACTGAATAATTGCCCCCCCCTCCTAAATAAATATTGGACCCCCTCCCTCCTAACTGAATAATCGCCCCATCCCTCCTAACTGAATAATGGCCCCACTCCTTCCTAACTGAATAAAGGCCCCACTCCCTCCTAGCTAAATAATAGCCCCCATCCCTCCTAACTAAATAATTGCCCCCCTCCCTCCTAACTGAATAATTGCCCTCCTCCCTCCTAGCTAAATAATTGCCCCCTCTCCTAACTAAATAATTGCCCCCCTCCCTCTTAACAAAATAATAGCCCCCCTACCTCCTGACTGAATAATGGCCCTCCTCCCTCCTAAAAAAATAATCGTCCCCTCCTCTCCTAAATAAATATTCGCCCCCTCCGCTCCTAGCTAAAAATTCGCCCACCTCCCTCCTAGCTGAATAATTGCCCCACCCTCCTGAATAAATAATAGCCCACCTCCCTCCTAACTAAATAATCGCCCACCTTATTCCTAACTGAATAATGGTACCCCTCCCTCCTAACTGAATAATTGCCCCCCTCCCTCCTAGCTAAATAATAGCCCCAATCCTTCCTAACTAAATAATTGCCCCCCTCCCTCCTAAATTAATAATTGCCCCCCTCCCTCCTAACAAAATAATAGCCCTACTACCTCCTGACTGAATAATGCCCTCCTCCCTCCTGAAAAAATATTCGCCCCCTCCTCTCCTAAATAAATATTCGCCCCCTCCGCTCCTAGCTAAAAATTCGACCACCTCCCTCCTAGCTGAATAATTGCCCCACCCTCCTGAATAAATAATCGCCCACCTCCCTCCTAGCTTAATAATCGCCCCCCTCCCTCCTTACTCAATAATGGCCCCCTCCCTCCTAACTAAATAATAACCCCCACCCTCCTAGCTGAATAATCGCCCCTCCTCCCTTCTATCTAAATAATGGACCCCCTCACTCCTAACTAAATAATAGCTCACCTCCCTCCTAGCTGAATAATCGCCCCCCTCCCTCCTAACTGAATAATAGCCCCCCTCCTTCCTAAATGAATAATGGCCCCATCCCTCCTAACTGAATAATGGCCCCCTCCCTCCTAAAAAAATAATCGCCCCCAATCCCCGACTAAATAAATAATCGCCCCCTCCCATCCTAGTTAAATAATCACCCACCTCCCTCCTAACTAAATAATAGCCTCCCTCCCTTCTAGCTGAATAATCGCCCCCTCCTTCCTAACTAAATAATAGCCCCCCTCCCTCCTAACTAAATAATAGCCCCCCTCCCTCCTAGCTGAATAATCGCCTCCTCCCTCATATCGAAATAATGGCCCCCCTTCCTCTTAGCTGAATAATCGCCCCCCTCACTCTTAACTAAATAATAGCCCCCCTCCCTCCTAACTGAATAATGGCCCCCCTCCCTCCTAAATAAATAATCGCCCCCTCTCATCCTAGTTAAATAATCGTCACCTCCTTCCTAACAAAATAATCGCCCACCTCCCTTCTAATTGAATAATGGCACCCCTCCCTCCTAACTAAAAAACAGCCCCACTCCCTCCAAACTAAATAATGGCCCCCCTCCCTCCTAACTGAATAATAGCCCCCCCTCCTTCCTAACTGAATAATGGCCCCCTCCCTCCTAGCTGAATGATCGCCCCCCTCCCTTCTAACTAATTAATCGTCCCCTCCCTCCTAACTGAATAATCGCCCCTCTTCCTCCTAACTAAATAATCGCCTCCCTCCCTCCTAACTGAATAATCGCCCCCTTCCTCTTTACTAAATAATAGCCCTCCTCCCATCCTAGTTAAATAATCGCCCACCTACCTCCTAACTAAATAATCGCCTCCCTCCCTCCTAACTGAATAATCGCCCCCTTCCTCCTAACTAAATAATAGCCCTCCTCCCATCCTAGTTAAATAATCGCCCACCTACCTCCTTACTAAATAATCGCCTCCCTCTCTCCTAACTGAATAATCGCACCCTCCTCCTAACTTAATAATAGCCCTCCTCCCATCCTAGTTAAATAATCGCCCACCTACCTCCTAACTAAATAATCGCCCACCTCCCTTCTAACTAAATATTAGCCTCCCTATCGTCTAACTATATAAAAGCCCCCCTCCCTCCTAACTAAATATTGGACTCCCTCCCTCCTAACTGAATAATGGCCTCCCTCCCTCATTACTGATAATGGCCCTACTCCCTTCTAACTGAATAATCGCCCCATATCTCCTAACTGAATAATGGCCCCCTCACTCCTAGCTGAATGATCGCCCCCCTCCCTCCTATCTAAATAAAGGCCCCCCTCCCTCCTGACTAAATAATAGCCCCCCTCCCTCCTAGCTGAATAATCGCCCCCATCCCTCTTAACTCAATAATAGCACCCCTCCCTCCTAACTGAATAATGGCACCCCTCCCTCCTAAAAAAATAATCGCCCCCCTCCGCTCCTAGCTAAAAATTCGCCCACTTCCCTCCTAGCTGAATAATTGCCCCCTCCCTCCTGACTAAATAATAGCCCCCCTCCCTCCTTACTGAATAATGTCCCCACTCCCTCTTAACTGAATAATGGCCCCCCTCCCTCCTAACTTAATAATGGCCCCCCTCCCTCCTAACTAAATAATGGTCCCCCCTTCCTCCTACCTGAATAATAGCCCCCCTCCTTCTTAACTGAATAATGGCCCCTCCCTCCTAACTGAATAATGGCCCCCCTCCCTCCCAAAAAAATAATCGCCCCCTCCGCTCCTAGCTAAAAATTCTTCCACCTCCCTTCTAGCGGAATTATTGCCCACCTCCCTCCTAACTAAATAATGACCCCCCTCCCTCCTAACTGAATAATAGCCTTTCTCCTTCCTAACTGAATAATGACCCCTCCCTCCTAACTGAATAATGGCCCCCCTCCCTCCTAAAAACATAATCGCCCCCTCCGCTCCTAGCTATAAATTCACCCACCTCCCTCCTAACTGAATAATGGCCCCCTCCCTCCTAACTAAAAAATACCCCCACACCCTTCAAACTAAATAATGGCCCCACTCCCTCCTAACTGAATAATGGCCCCACTCCCTCCTAACTGAATAATTTCCCCCCTCCCTCCTAGCTAAATAATACCCCCATCCCTCCTAAATGAATAATTGCCTCCCTCCCTCCTAACTAAATGATAGCCCCACTCTCTCCCTGCTAAATAATTGCCCCCTCTCCTAACTAAATAATCACCCCCTCCCTCCTCGCTGAATAATCGCCCCCCTCCCTCCTAACTGAATAATGGCCCCCCTTCCCTCCTATCTAAATAATGGTCCCCATCCCTCCTAACTAAATAATAGCTCCCCTCCCTCTTAGCTGAATAATCGCCCCCCTCCCTCCTAACTGAATAATAGCCCCCCCTCCTTCCTAAATGAATAATGGCCCCTATCCCTCCTAACTGAATAATGGCCCCCTCCCTCCTAAAAGAATAATCGCCCCCAATCCCCAACTAAATAAATAATCGCCCCCTCCCATCCTAGTTAAATAATCGCCCACCTCCCTCCTAACGAAATAATAGCCTCCCTCCCTTCTAGCTGAATAATCGCCCCCTCCTTCCTAACTAAATAATAGCCCTCCTCCCTCCTAACTAAATAATAGCCCCCCTCCCTCCTAACTGAATATTCGCCCCCTCCCTCCTATCTAAATAATGGCCCCCCTCCCTCCTAACTAAATAATACCCCCCCTCCCTCCTAGCTGAATAATCGCCCCCCTCCCTCTTAATTAAATAATAACCCCTCTCCCATCCTAGTTAAATAATTGTCCACCTCCCTCCTAACTAAATAATCGCCCCCCTCCCATCCTAGTTAAATAATCGCCCACCTCCCTCCTAACTAAATAATCGCCCACCTCCCTCTTAACTGAATAATGGCACCCCTCCCTTCTAACTAAAAAACAGCCCCCACTCTCTCCAAACTAAATAATGGCCCCCCTCCCTCCTAACTGAATAATGGCCCCCTCCCTCCTAGCTGAATGATCGCCCCCCTCCCTTCTAACTGAATAATCGCCCCCTACCTCCTAACTGAATAATCGCCCACCTCCCTCCTAACTAAATATTAGCCTCCCTATTTTCTAACTATATAATAGCCCCCCTCTCTCTTAACTAAATATTGGACTCCCTCCCAACTAACTGAATAATGGTCTCCCTCCCTCATTACTGATAATGGCCCTCCTCCTTCCTAACTGTATAATCGCCCCATCCCGCCTAACTAAATAATGGCCTCACTCCCTCCTAACTGAATAATGGCCCCACTTCCTTCTAACTGAATAATGGCCCCCTCCCTCCTAGCTGAATGATCGCCCTCCTCCCTCCTATCTAAATAAAGGCCCCCTCCCTCCTATCTAAATAATAGCCCCCCCTCCCTCCTAACTGAATAATGGGCCCCCTCCCTCCTAAAAAAATAATCGCCCCCTCCGCTCCTAGCTAAAAATTAGCCCACTTCCCTCCTTGCTGAATAATTGCCCCCTCCCTCCTAACTGAATAATCGCCCAATCCCTCTTAACTGAATAATGGCCTCACTCCCTCCTAACTGAATGATGGCCCCCCTTCTCCTAACTAAATAATGGCCCCCTTCCCTCCTAACTAAATAATGGCCCCTCTCCCTTCTAACTGAATAATAGCCCTCTTCTTCCTAACTGAATAATGGCCCCTCCCTCCTAACTGAATAATGGCCCCCCCCTCCCTCCTAAAAAATTTTCGCCCCCTCCGCTCCTAGCTAAAAATTCGCCCAACTCCCTCCTAGCTGAATAATTGCCCCCCTCCCTCCTAACTAAATAATGGTTCCCCTCCCTCCTAACTGAATAATAGCCCCCCTCCTTCCATACTGAATAATGGCCCCTCCCTCCTAACTGAATAATGGCCCCCCTCCCTCCTAAAAAAATAATCGCCCTCACCGCTCCTAGCTGAAAATTCGCCCACCTCCCTTCTAGCTGAATAATTGCCCCCTCCCTCCTAGCTGAATAATAGCCCCCTCCCTCCTAACTGAATAATGGCCCCCTCCCTCCTAATTAAAAATTAGCCCCACTCCCACCAAACTAAATAATGGCCCCACTCCCTTCCAAATGAATAATCGCCCCCCTCCCTCTTAACTGAATAATGGCCCCCCCTCCCTCCTAAAAAAATAATCGCCCCCTCCGCTCTTAACTAAAAATTCGTCCACCTCCCTCCTAGCTGAATTATTGCCCCCTCCCTCCTAACTAAATAATGGCCCCCTCCCTCCTAACTGAATAATAGCCCCCTCCTTCCTAACTGAATAATGGCCCCTCCCTCTTAACTGAATAATGGCCCCCCCTCCCTCCTAAAAAAAAATAATCGCCCCCTCCGCTCCTAGCTAAAATTTCACCCACCTCCCTCCTAACTGAATAATGGCCCCCTCCCTCCTAACTAAAAAATACCCCCACACCCTTCAAACTAAATAATGGCCCCAATCCCTCCTAACTGAATAATGGCCCCACTCTCTCTTAACTGAATAATTTCCCCCCTCCCTCCTAGCTAAATAATAGCCCCCATCCCTCCTAACTAAATAATTGCCCTCCTCCCTCCTAAATGAATAATTGCCCCCCTCCCTCCTAACTAAATAATAGCCCCCCTCTCTCCCTGCTAAATAATTGCCCCCTCTCCTAACTAAATAATCACCCCCTCCCTCCTAGCTGAATAATCGCCCCCCTCCCTCCTAATTGAATAATGGCCCCCCTTCCCTCCTATCTAAATAATGGTCCCCCTCCCTCCTAACTAAATAATAGCTCCCCTCCCTCTTAGCTGAATAATCGCCCCCCTCCCTCCTAACTGAATAATAGCCACCTCCTTCCTAAATGAATAATGGCCCCTATCCCTCTTAACTGAATAATGGCCTTCTCCCTCCTAAAAAAATAATCGCCCCCAATCCCCAACTAAATAAATAATCGCCCCCTCCCATCTTAGTTAAATAATCGCCCCCTTCCATCCTAGTTAAATAATCGCCCACGTCCCTCTTAACGAAATAATAGCCTCCCTCCCTTCTAGCTGAATAATCGCCCCCCTCCTTCCTAACTAAATAATAGCCCCCCTCCCTCCTAACTAAATAATAGCCCCCCTCCCTCCTAACTGAATATTCGCCCCCCTCCCTCCTATCTAAATAATGGCCCCCCTCCCTCTTAACTAAATAATACCCCCC
>CP092880.1:16990303-17053170 GCA_030710605.1 Cordylochernes scorpioides | reverse complement strand
TTGTGAATTTGTTGATTTGGAGGATCGATTGAGAGATGGACTGGTGTGTGGATTAAGAAAAGAATCAATAGTGAAAAAAAATATTATCTGAAAGTAATTTAACTTTTGATAAGGCCTTAAACATTGCTATATGTGATGAATCGGCTAGTGCAGACGCCAGTGTTTTGCGGGAAAAAATTACGGAATTAAATATGATGAAAAAAGCTAGCAAAACTGAACCACCTAAATTTAAATCGGGCAAAGTCATTTTAAGGAGAATTCAAGAAAATAAATAATAAAATAATCATTTGCATACGTTGTAAAGGAAATCATATGCCAAATGTATGTAAATTCCGAAATGCTAAATGTTTTAAATGTGGCAAGATTGGTCATGTACAAAAAGCTTGCTTAACAAATGTTGGTAAATCTGGAAACCTATACAGGGCTAATAGTAATCCAACTTTATGTTGCCTGAGAAGGGAAGAGATAAGCAATCCTTATTATATAACAGTAAATTTGGATAACCACGATGTACACATGTTAATTGACTCGGGAAGTGCATACTCATTATTAAATAAAGAGACTTTTATTGAATATTGGAAATTGACGCAACTTTTTTAAAAGATCTGAGATACTTCTAAATACATGGTCATCCATGTCAAGTAAAAATTCTTGGGAAACTCTATGTTAAAGCAAGACTATCCCATGGTAATAGAAGTTTACCAATTTTAGTGGCTGATGGATTAGGTCCCAAAATTCTGGAAAGGCAATGGTTTGCAGCTTTTCGCCTGAAGTTAAACTTTTTAAATTCATTGGAAACTAATCCTATTTCACCTGATTTCAAATAATTGTTTAAGAAAGAAATTGATGTCTATAATGGGCCATTGATTCACATTGATATTCCTGATAATGCGGAGCCCAAATTTATGAAGGCCAGAACCGTGCCGTTTGCTCTACGAAATTTATTGGATGAAAAATTGAAAGTACTGGAGGAACAAGGTGTTATCGAACCGGTAAAATTTACTAAATGGGCTTCTCCAATTGTTACGGTTCTGAAGAATGATGGTTCCATAAGAATTTGCCACGATTATAAATCAACAGTTAATTTATATTATAATCCTGATAAATATCCGTTGCCTACAATTCCGCAACTATTAGATAAGTTGAGAGGAGGCAAATTGTTTACTAAAGTAGATATGGCTCAAGCGTACCAGCAGTTTAAAGTTGATGAGGAATCTTCAGAAGTCCTGGTTATTAATACACATAGAGGCTTATATAAGATGAAAAGTCTAACTTTTGGTTTGAATTCTGCTGTTGGAACTTTCCAGAGGTTTATGGACACTCTTTTGAGTGGAATTGATGGAGTAGCGGTATATTTGGATGATGTCCTTATCGCAGGAAGTAATTGTGAAGACTTAAAAAAGAAACCTGAAAAAGTTATTTTGCGTTTCAAAGAAGCAGGACTTCGGCTTAAAAGAGACAAATGCAAATTCTTCGTGTCTGAAATCGATTTTTTAGGACTGAAAATTGACTATAGAGGAGTTCATCCATCTGATGAAAAGCTAAGAGCTATTAAAGATGCTAGACCGCCATGTAATAAAAAAGAGTTAATGTCTTTCCTTGGACTTTTGAATTACTATGAAAGGTTTTTAAAAAACAAGTCCACAGTGGTTGAACTGCTTCATAGACTGTTGGATAGTAATTCACCTTGGAAATGGAAAAGAGAACACCAAAGATCTTTTGATAAGGCTAAAGATTTGATTAGTTCTGAATCGGTGTTGGCTCTTTTTGATGACAATTTACCTATTTTAATCAACTGTGACGCATCAGAGTATGGCATTGCCGCCATTTTGTCTCAAATACACCATGGAGTGGAAAACCCAGTTATGTTCGCCTCCCGGACTTTAAATAAAACCGAAAGAAGATATGCAGTAATTGATAAAGAGGCGTTAGCAGTCATTTTTGGTCTATCAAAATTTTCGCAGTATCTTCTAGGGAGAAAATTTAAAATATTAACTGATCATAAACCCCTAGTTGGAATGTTCAACCCAAAAAAGCCGATACCTCAAGTGCTATCGCCGCGCATGTTGAGATTGTGTTTGACTCTGGCTGCGTATACTTATACTATAGAGTATAAACCGGGAAAAGTAAATTGTAATGCCGATGCATTAAGTAGACTTCCTTTAAATGAATGTCCAAGTGTAGTTCCGAACCCTTCAGAGGTGTTTTTTCATAGAATCGGAGCATGCTGCAATTAATTCTTCGGAAGTGGCAAAACTAACTAGTAAAGATCCAATCCTTTCTAAGATTAAATTCTGGGCAATAAATGGGTGGCCTGAAAGGAAGGTTGATGATAAATTTAAACATTTTGTCTCCAAATCTAATGAAATATCAGTTCATAAGGATTGTTTATTGTGGGGGAGCAAAGTGATTATACCTGAAAGATTAAGAAAAGATATTTTAAATCTGTTACATGATACTCATATTGGCATAGAGGGGACAAAAGCGCTAGCTCGAGGATTATGCTGGTGGCCCAAGATGGATAAAGATATTGAACGGATGATATCCAGTTGCGCAGTTTGTTTGTCGTGTGGTCACGATCCGCCAAAAACTGACGTATATCCTTGGATTTGGCCATCAAGACCTTGGTCGAGACTACAAATTGATCATGCGGGTCCCTTTCAAGGAAAACTTTTTCTGGTTGTAGTAGATGCCTATTCTAAGTGGATTGATGCTAAAATCGTATCTACCACATCTACTGAAACTACCATCAATAGTCTAAAAGAAATATTCGCGACTCACGGGTTGCCGGATGTGATAGTTTCAGATAATGGTACGGCCTTCACATCGGAACTTTTCAAGACTTTCTTAAAAAGAAATGGCGTAAGGCACATCTTGTGTGCGCCTTATCATGCGGCGTCAAATGGGCAGGTGGAGAGAGCTATTCAGACGCTTAAAAATCTGCTAAGAAAGAACAGCTCGGGAAATTGGACGACTAGGTTATCTAGATCTTTAGTATCGATGAGAATAGCGATAAACAGCACGACGCAAAAATCCCCGGCTCAGTTGTTGATGAACAGAACCTTGAAGAGTCTCATAAATAAATTTCATCCTGAAAGTGTGTCTGAGGGAAGGATACGACAGGAAGACAGGTTTATAAGAAATTGGAAACCTCATAGAGTAGTAAATGAAGGACAGGCAGTTATAGCACGAGGGTACCATGGCCCCAGATGGCTACCAGGTGTAGTGCAAGAAAAAACTGGTCCTGTTTCTATTAAGGTAGAGACAGATGACTGAGAAATTTTAAACCGGCATTTAGATCAAGTCAGAGGTTGTGGGGAAAGTGAAGCAACTCCGTCTACATCGTCAACTCCACAAGAGTCAACTAAAATTGAAGACCCCCAAGCTGGTCAGGAAATAGTCCCTACTGGTGAAGCATCGGGTCCTATTTTGAGAAGGTCCTCAAGATTAAGAAGGCCTTCGAAGTTTTTTGAAATGTAAATTTTTGTTGTGCGGAGAAGTTGTTATATATTCATTGAGATTGTTTATCATCATCGTTTGCTGTATAACTACTTTGTTTTTAATTAAAATAGTGGTATGCAAAAATAACTTGCGTTGCGTCTTATATTTTTAATTAGATACATAATATAAACAAAACTGTGTAATAGATTAAGAGTTGAGCTAGAGAGATAGAAGTCAAAAACATCTAAATTCGAGATAGATGGAAGTCACAAACAACATCTAAAGATAGATTGGAAGCTGTCAGGACGGCGCCAGTTTAGAATGTCACCAGACGACCCACACTCTTCACATCTGGTGAAATGCAAAACCTCCTTTCTCAGAAAAGGTATATAAATCCCCGTCCTAGCTAAAATTACAGTCAGTTCAGCATCAGCGCGAGCCCTTGTCGTTTGTATCCCAGGTCCTCCTCATTTATCATGTAGACCAGTAAGAAATCTATCTCTCCATCTTTCGCTCCAAGCTCAACTTTTATCTGTTCGCGGAACTTTCTTAGTGCAACTGTGTCTTCGTTTTTTGTGTATGGACATCCCCAAGATTTCCACTCTGCCTCGACCACGACTGCCTGTACTCTGTGAGAACTTTTAAAGGTCTTACAAGGTGCAGAGAGGTACTGGAAAACTCCCCATCCTGACTGGTCCTCTCGGTCAATAAAGTATAGCGAGAGTTGACAGGGACTCGCACCATAGTTTAAGTCGACTGGATACCTCATCACATATTTAGTCGACAAGATTTTACAAGAGGCTACCAGACCTCACCACATATATATATTTGCATTTTAGATTATATATAATATATATGTATATGTCATAATATATACTCTTCCAGGAATAATAAAGCCAAGTTACAGACAACCCAGAGAGAGACGGGAGGGTCACTTAAGATACCAGCGACATTCCAAGGAGCGACCCCTGGGGTCCGTCAATTAACACCTCGGGACTTTTAAGACAATTGGGGATTGTGTGCGACACGAACGGCCGCCCGGCTGTCCTGGGCCCGTCTCTCTCCCTCTCTCTCTCTCTCTGGTTTCCTGGGTTCCTTCTCTAACTTGTGGTGTCCTTATTTCTCTTTCCACCTTATATTGTCACATTTATATATGAAAAAATGAAAGAAAAAAGGTCAGATGTTAAAATCAAAATAAAAATGGCATATCCTGACCAGGAGCACATGTGCTTTACAGAAGGCAGAGCGCCATCTGGTGGAACAGAAATCAACTAAACATTGATTTAACCTGTTCCCTGATATTTGGCAACCCAATTTCTTGATAAATCAAGAAAAGCCATCCCCATTTATTGGTTTTTCAAGAAGCCTCTGGGACCAAAAAATATTTTTGGTCGCAGTGGTACAGCCTACTCCACGCTGACGAGCGCCAAAAGCGCGAAACGCGTTCGTGGATGGCTTTTGTTGATTTATCAAGAAATTAGGTTGGTCAAATATCAGGGAACAGGCTAAATCAATTTTTAGTTGATTTCTGTTCCACCAGATGGCGCTCTGCCTTCTTTAAAGAACATGTGCTCCTGGTCAGGATATGCCTTTTTTATTTTTGATGTATATATATATGAATGTGTGTCTGTCTGTACTCGATAGAGTCAAAAATTATACATCCAATCGCCGTGAAATTTTTAGGTATATCCCCGGGAAGGTTTTTGAAACATTAAAAAAATCAGAGTTAGGGTTCTAGCACTACTAAGATAAAGTTAACCATCAATCTCATCAAATATCATTCATTTAATGATGATATTTAATAATTACAAAAAATTATTGTTCAATTGAAAATCGTTTGCAATATTGTTTAATATCAAGTATGTTTATTATACCATCAACTATGTATATCTATCAATTGAATAAGCCCTGTACGATTTATAAATGTGCCCGAAAGCTCGTATATATTTGTTCTAATAAAGATACGCAGCCCTTGATGCTTTGTTTTATTCATTTATGTATATCTATGTTTTGTACATATGTTATATTCAAATGACATAAATGTAGAGATAATTTTATTGTTATTTTTAATTTTGATGTATTGTATACATTTGATCATTAATAAATTGTTTGAGATATCAAAACCTTTGTTCAAACACAGCAACGTGTGAACAGGTACAGCTAGGTGGAGCAGAGTATCAAACATAAAGTTATCTTGACAAGTATAGATTCAGTAGGGATTGGATGTTTGCTAGAGTCGTGTTAACAATTTTTCGTTAAGCAAACTTTTATTCGGGTAAAAACCGGGCGAAGCTGGGTACATTCGTTATTAGAATATAAAAATAAACAGGAAATAGGTTTCCCAAATTTCCTTTTTCACTATTATTTATTTAATAAAAAAAAAACCGCTCAGAGCGGGCAGTTCCCAGTATTGAGCGATCATCAAAAGACCACAAGGATCCAACTTCACGCTCAGGGAAAGGCCCCCCACCTCCTCATGGCGGGTGGCGTCCCGTCGAAGTTCGGTTATCGAACTGCGTACGAAACTTTAGAAATGATCCCTTGAAGTAAGGTCATTCAACCTGTTCAAGTTCCAGTTCCAGTTCAAAAATAACTTTATTAGGTGTCGCTCAAAAAGAGCAACCTAGCTTATGATATTAACAATGAATTATATGTACACGTTCTTCACATTGACAGGGTATTCACATATTTACAAGGTTAGAGCCTGGCGCGCGGTCTTTAAATCGGTGTGTTCTCTTTTCTAATATGTTCTGTTATTTTTTATTTTTTATTATTTTTTTTTTCTTTAACGTGTTTTTTCTTAAGATTTTTCCATTTTTCTACATTTGTTCTCAATCGATATAGAAGTTGCCTTGGCTTTGGTTTCCTTCTCTTCAGTTCTTGTTTGTAGTTACAGGCTTCTCTGAATGTAATATTTTCGAGATTTTCAGATTTGTCGTAAAAGTTGAAAGCTTGTTTTATTATGAAATCATTTATATTTTCTAAATTGAGGTCCTTTCTGATGATACTGCTTCTGACAAACCATGGGGCACCTATTATTTTCTTTAATACCTGGTTTTCGAAACTTTCGAATTTTTTCAGTGTAGTTTTGTTTGCGGTTATGAAGACTGGGTGGCCGTAGGTTAGGATTGGTCTTATAATAGACGTGTATATGGTACGTTTGCAGTGTAGGGACAGTTTGCTCTTGTTCCCTAAAAATAGTGCTAGTCGGTGCTGGGCTGCTTTTGCGAGGTTTATACGGTTTTGCACGTGTTCTTGGAAGGTCAGGTGTTGATCAAGGATGACGCCCAGGTAGCGGACGCTGTCCTTCCATTTTATGGGTTCATCAGGGTAGCCTAGATCTTCTAAGGGCTTCTTCACTTTTAGTCTTTTGTCTGAGAAGAGTATAGCTTCGGTTTTTTGTGGGTTCAATTCAACCCGCCATTCGTCGCACCAAATATTAACGAATACCAGTGCTTCTTGAAGTTTGAGATAGATGGTATCGAGGTTGAAGGCTGAGACTAGAGTTGCGGCATCGTCTGCGTATAGATGTAGGGACATTCCATCGGGGCAAGGGTAGTCATCGATAAAAATATTGAAGAAGGTGGGGCCGATGACTGACCCTTGAGGGACTCCTGCTCGAATTTTCCTTGGGGTTGACAGAACATCTTTGACTTTTACTCTAAGGTTTCTGTCACAAAGGAAGCTTTTTGTCATTCGGATGATGTCTCCAGGTAGGTTCTTTTTTGCCATTTTATATAAGAGGGCCTCGTGCCAAACGTTGTCAAATGCCTTGGAGATGTCAAAGAAGATGCCTCCTGTTAATTGTTTTGATTCCATGGCCTTTCTTATCTTCTCCGTGACGACCACAAGTTGATGAAGGGTTGAGTGTTTTTGCTGGAACCCGAATTGTTCGGGCCTGAGGGGATGTTCGTCGCTGAGTGCTTTTTTTATTCTTCTTAAAATGATTCTTTCGAATAGTTTGGAGGTGACAGGTAGGAGGGAAATGGGTCTATAACTTGCTGGGTCGTATTTTGATTTACCTTGTTTTAGTATGGGACAAATAATCGATGTTTTCCAATTGTCCGGGAAGTATGCGAGTTTCAATGAGGCATTAAAAGTGCTGGTTAGTGATTCGAGAATATGGTTGGGCAGTAGTTTTAGCGCTTCGTTTGTGATTCCGTCGATGCCTGGGGCTTTTTTCTTAGGGAAGGTGTCAATTATTGCTTTGATTTCTCCAATGTTAGTGGGTTCCAGAGCTGTTTTGTTGTTTGTTTGGAGGTGTGCGGTGATTCTTTTGTTCAGATAATTGTTCGAATATGAGGAGGTAGGAGGATTTGGGCTGAGCTGCTTTTCATAGGAGTCAGCAAGTGCTTCAGCTGCCTCCTCGGCTGTTAGTGTCAGATTGTTATTGGTTTTCACGATAATTTCTTCTTTCTTTGGGGCTGTGAGGCGTCTAATGGCCTTCCATACTGTCTGATCGGATACGTCAAGGTTTTCTATGTAGGTGTCCCAGCTGGTGTTGTCGTGTTCTCTAGTAAGCTTTTGTGATTCTCTTCGTGCTGAAATGTACGCTTTTTTGTCGTTGGGGTCGCAGGTCTTTTTCATTTTTTTTCTTAGTCTGTTAGTTTTTCGTAATTTTTCTTTGATGTGGGCTGGATACTTTCTATCGAGGTCTAGTTCTTTATATTTTGTGGACTTTTGTAGATTTTGAATGATTTGGTCCTCAATGGAAGCTATGGAGTCGATTATTTCTTGCGGGGTTTCTGCGGTGTGCGCTGGGGGTTGGGTGTTTTCCATTTGGTACTTAAAGAGGGCCCAGTCGATGATTTTGATTGTTGTGTCGGAGCGGGTTATATTATAGTCTTGTAATATTAGAAGGACTGGGAGGTGATCAGACGTCATCTCGTGGAGGACTTTTGAGTGAACGGTCTGACTCAGATTTTTGTGGATTGCGATGTCCAAGATGTCGGGTGGTGAGTCATGTGTCGGTTCATCTGGGTAGCTTAAATCCAGGTTGAGGCATTCGACAACCTTTTGTAGGATCTTGCCATTAGGATTGGTGGAGAATGAACCCCAGGTTGGGTTTTTGCAGTTGAGGTCTCCGGCTAGGATTGTTGGAGTGTTGGTTTTGAAAATATTGTAGATGTCCTTTGGGTCAAGAGGCGTGTTTGGGGGCTTGTAGCAGGAGTATATGTTCAATGTTGTTCCATTTTTGTCTTTGATTGTTATTCCTGTGGTTTCCAAATTCAGGCAAGTGCTTTGGATGGGAACACAGTAATATTTCCTATGGATGAAAATTGCTGTGCCTCCGCCCTGTCCAGACATTCTGTCATTCCGAACGGTGTTGTAGTTGGGGATGTTCATCCTGTGACAGGGTTTGAGCCAGGTTTCGGAGATTAGAGCTATGTCTATGTCCTTTCCGAAGGCTACATGCGTTCCAATGAATGATTCGGAGTTTATTCTTTTTGTCTTTTGCGTTCATTGAGGACCGATGGTGGCGAGAACGTTCCTCACTATGGTGGCAATGATCTTTGGATCGCTGAGAGCCTTTTCGATGGCGCTCTCGATGGGGCTTTGCTTGGAGGTTTTCAGGGGAATACTTTTAGGTTGGTTTGCGCAGGTTTTCTCCTTATTTTCTGTGGTTTGAGGGATTTTTGGATTGATGGGTACCTTGGAGGGTTCTTTTAGTGCATTAGGGCGTGGGTTCTTTTGACTGGGTATATCCTTATTTATTTTTTTGTAGAGTGGACAACCACGCCAGTTTGCCGTGTGCTGACCCTGGCAGTTAGCGCATTTTGGTAGAACTTCTTTTTGTTTAGAGCATTCGGAGGTGAAATGGTTCTCTCCGCACTTGACACATTTGGGGGTTTCTCTGCATTCAAACTTTGAGTGTCCAAAGCTTTGACATCTGTGACATTGGCCTGGACCTTTGGGGGCCCTATAGGCCTCGACTCGGCACTTCATGTCGCAGATATCCGTTATGTTGTAGATATCTTTGTTCTTAGGCGTTTTGGGGAGAGTAACCTGGATTAGTGGGAGCTCTTCCTTTGTTCCCGCCCTGCGTAGTCTGACAATTTTTGTCATATGAAATCCCTTGTTGTCTAAGTCCTCTTGGATTTCGGGAATCGTGATGCAGCAGTCGAGGCCTCTGACTACAATTCTGAGGTTTTTTTCTTCGTCAAGTATTTTAAAATGGAATGTGTAGTGACGTTCTTCTAGCCACCTGGTTGCTGTGCGGTAGTCCGTCACCGAATGAGTCTGGACGTTTATGTGGCGCCCAGATGTGGAGAATTCAGGTTTTTTCTGCGTGCAGTTTATGAGTCCTTCTCTAAGTCCAGACCATTCAGTTACCCCACTGATTTTGATCGGTGGTATTCTTATTTTGGGGTTAGGGGTAGGGTTGTTAGGTCCTTTATCTGGGTTTTCCGTGTCTTTGTTGGGCGGGTTCGATTTTTTGGGGTTCTGTTCAGGATTTGAGTTCCTATTTGGAGTGACTTCGATTTCCATATCGGTGTTTTCTTTAGCTTGTGGTTTTTCTGGCTGTTTATTTTTTGATGTTGGTTTAGAGTTTGTGGGAACTCTTGAAGTCTGTTTGGGACACCAGGCAATATTTTGCGTGGCATGTGAATCTTTTATGGCTTCTGGGGATGTTACTCTCGGGCGCTTCAAAGGAGCTTTGCTTGTATTTTCAACATATTCTGAACGAATTTGTTTTAGTTCTCTGTCATAGAAGTCGAGGAAATTTATTAGCTCAGCGAAGGTGCTTTCAACAGAGCTACAGAAATTTTTCATAGCTTTGGAGTCTTCTTCGTTCTTCATTTTCGGGCATTCTGGCAATGTCCAGATAGAATATTTTCGTGTGCCTACCGGGTATCTGGAGTTGGTAAAATTGGTTTTGGGGGCTTCTGGTGCTGGGGGGTCTTCCATGATTCGGGTGTTTCGCGTGGGACTTTCCATGAAAATTCATTAACCTGTTCAAGTTCAAAAAACCGACGTCACCCACATTTTTATATTTTATCAAAACGGCATTTAACATTTCTTTAAAACTATCGAATACTTAACATTACTTTATTGATATTTCAAATGTAAGCAAAGTTTGTAATAGTTTAACGTTCTTGCATTTTTATTTTAAATATTCGAAATAAATGACAATTTCTTTTTTTGTACTGCCCTCTATCGTTAAAAACTTATATTTATATATATTTGAGGGGTTTTTGTAATAATAGTCGATGATAAAATATGATTTAAATTTTCTACGTATAACATATTTCTTTCAGTTTATATATGTAAAGAGAAAACTCAAGGAAGTTGTACCTTTTACTACGTATATCGGGATTCAGGCAATAATTCTGAAAGATATTACAATGACCTTTATTGAAGACACACGAGATAACCAAATTCCCTCATGGACAAAACTTAAGGAAGGTGTACTTCTCACCATGTATATATCGGAATTCAGACAATAACTATGATAGATATTACAGTGACCTTTATTGAAGACACACGAGATAACCAACATACTCATGGACAAAACTTAAGGAAGTTGTACCTTTTACCATGTATATATCGGGATTCAGACAATAACTCTGAAAGATATTACAGTGACATTTATTGAAGACACACGAGATCACAAATTTTATCTGTCTACTTAAAAAATAGAATAAAAACGACACTGGCGCGACATTAAAATATGAAACTTCCTTAAGTTTTGGCCATAAATTGTAAATCTGGCCTACAAAAAATAAAAAGTTTTCTATTTTTATTATGCGTCTGAAAAAAAAATCACTTTCATATAATAATCATTTAATAATAAAAATTGTGTTGAGCATAAAATATAATCGTTATCAAGTCTTGAACCCATAATTTTTTCACGCGTAATTATAAAATATTTTGATATTACCATATTGAGCTGAATTGGCACTTTGATTTGAAGACTAACTCAATGCCTTCCTACCAACTTCCTTGCTGTGTTAAAACAAGATCATATCCAGATATAAAGCCAGAATTATTGGACAATTTTAAATAAACATCATCTATACTAAGAAGTAGAAACCTGCGGGTTGAATCAACTTCATTTTACAAGCGACCGATCGTAATAATTTTTATACAGTTAAACCTGTCTATAGCGCCCCTCTAAATAGCGCCTTTCTCTCTATAGTGCCCGATTTTGAATAGGTAGTACGATGCGATTTACATTAAAAGTGACGTGTCTATAGCACCCCCTCTCTATAGTACCTTATTTTGGTGAGTCCCAAGAGGGGGCGCTATAGACAGGTTTAACTGTATATTTTTAAACCGGGCCTTTTGAAACTAAAGACGATATTTCATTTTGCACATTGAAAATCGTTTAAAATATTCTACCATGATGGACCTAAGATTTCAAAGTGTGTTCTCCAGATGTGGTCATTATTCCTTACTGCTTCTTGTCGTTCAGCTACGGCCACAAATCTATGATAATCATTTGTATCCAAAACCTATACAGTAGAACTACCTCCCTAAAAAGGACAACATCGAATTGCAGAGTCAAAGTGTCCTTCGAAACAGAAAAGAGTTGGTAAATAGTAAAAATTTTAAAATGTTAAAAAACACCCAAAATGACGATGATGATAGCAATAATGATAATTGGAATCATGATGACTACTGGTAAGAGTCTTAATGATATAATATCGTAATGCATATACCATCTATTATATGTTAATCTATATGTTGGGGCACGTTTTTGTAACCATACCCCAACAGAAGGCGTATGTATAATCAAATCAAATGGATACATGGCTTCCCTCCCACATAGACTTACAGACCACTTTTGCCCAGAAACCTAGACAATTGATGACACCAGACTTCCATGCCGAAAGCTGATGCCTGATGAAGAAGACACCAGTGACACCCAGAGACATCCGCGCTGGAAGCTGTTGTTTCATATGTACATATATTCCCCTCACCAAAAATTTAGGTAAAGGTGACCAGAAAAAAATGGAGAAGGAAGATCTCTAAAGGACTGAACCTTATAAAATATCCTTCCCGAGAAAGGAAAGCGTTATATTACAGTTCAAGTGAAAAGGGGCCTGTGTCGATTTTTAGCTAAGACGGAGGGGGGCGATATATATATACCGTCCCGAGAAAAGGGGAGGATGGTATTTCAATCCATGTGGAAGGGAGGGCCTGGCAGTGAAATTTTACACTATCGCCGTAGCTGTTTCTCTCTTTAGATTTTTTTTGTTTTGGTAATACTATATGTTCTATTTCGATGGGAGAGGCCTGGGGCGTCTATGAAATTGATACTGGAGCCGTTGGCCATTTTGATTGGTGTTTCTTTCGGCGAATGAAAATGCCAGCCAATAGAAACTTTGGCTCGGCAGCGAATGGAAACGGGGAGAGACATGAATAAAAGAGGGTTTCTTGGCCAAAAGGCAGATTCGATCGGAGTCGCTCAGTGAGAAGGACGATTTTTAGTCGGGCCTGAGACGTAGAGGAGACCAGACCTTGCCGCCGCTTTCGAGAGAAGGTAAGCCCCTCGCCATTATGGTTTAGCCCCCCCCTTTTATTTTTCGAACAGAAGCTAATCTATTTAGATTCTGAATGGGCCCTAAAGGGCTTTAAGTGACTTAAAAAGGAGTGTTAGGGTTCGTATATTTGTCCCGCTAGAATAGATGGAGATCTAGGTTCCCCCCCCCCCTTTTTTTTTTTGTGTGTAGTAACCAACCTAGATTTCGCATGGGCCCTAAAGGGCTATAAAGTAACTTCAGGTCACCTCTATCTAAATTTTACTATGTAAATAGCATATCTCGTCAGTATAGACATGTTCCCAAATTTTAATTTATTTAAATAAATATCTAGATAAATTTTCTTGTTTCCTCTCATACATATTTCATTCCTTTTGCTTTATGGTACTACCCCCACACCTTAAATGTTTGTACTTTTATGTGTTTCAGTGTGTTATTCCATCATATTTACCATTATACCATATTTAATGATTTCTTGGGCTATTATTACGCTGTTAGGAGGGTACAGCATGATGCAACAGATTTGTATGTTTGACTATTGTTTGTGTTATTTGGGCTATAAAAAAAAAAGCCTTAATATAGGTTGTCTGATGAAATTGTATACTAGTGTCGTAGCTGTTTCCATCTTTAGACCTTTATTCTGACAATATTATATGCTCGATCCCTGCTTTAGCTCAACTCTTAATTAATTACAGAGTTCCCCCCTTTTTTTTTTATTCATCCTGTTTGCACAAATTGCATTACATGTGATGATGTAAAGACATATGTCGATAGT
Organism: Cordylochernes scorpioides; assembly: GCA_030710605.1. Classification (NCBI taxonomy): domain Eukaryota; kingdom Metazoa; phylum Arthropoda; class Arachnida; order Pseudoscorpiones; family Chernetidae; genus Cordylochernes; species Cordylochernes scorpioides. Next base: position 17,039,469 of record CP092880.1, on the reverse strand, counting down.
GCATCATTGACAGCTGTGCTTCTATTATACAACATTAAGGTCTTGCTGCGGGTTATATACATGGGGTTGTTGGCCTATATTGCTATATATATATATACTTAAGTAAGGAAACTTTAAAGGGTCACATCGTGTATCCTCCCTTTTCATCTATCCAAACCGGGAACGCAACAATGTCGCCCGCCGCGGGGCTCGAATTTAGTATATGTTTCATCCCCTATACTTTAGAAATATATACCTAATGAAAAGCCATACTATTTTTAAGTATTGGTGAAGTAGTCCACGCATCCTGAGATTAACAGTCTATTATAAATCGTGAATTTTAATTTATGCTTTCCGTTTCACTGGCATTTTATCAGGCAATGAAAGTTATGTTGAGGCGGTGTATACCGCATCTCCCGCCGCTGTCTTTTACGATTCACATTGTTTGTGGCAAAACCTTAATATTATCATTGATTTCTGATATCAAAGTAAAACGTTTATGGGGATGAGTATCTTTTATTCTGGTCTTCTCAAGCTTTCGAGCTTGTCCGCCCTTCTACAGGAGAAACATATACAATATATCAAGAAAATATAACGTCGCCTGATGCTAAAACTATTATTATTCTATGTACATATATATATATATATATATATACATTAGGAAGTTTTGCATATTATTTGTTTTCTTAAGACAATTTTTTTTGGTTAAGGTATTTACACATATTCTACTATTGTTTGCTATATTCTATGAATTATCTTATAGGTTAGAAATTCTATTATTTAAGTAGTTTTATAATAGTTATTGGCTATTACATATAAGTTATTTATATAATTGTTGATATTATTAGCTGGTACTAGGATATATTGTGTTATATGTTTCGGGCAAATCTATTTCTATTAATGCTATTGTGTTTTCTGAATAATAGAGAATCAATTATAAGCCTTGATATTTGCTGTTTATGTTATTGTAATGTATTCTAGGTTCTCCTAATGCGAAAGTGTGACCTGTTCCTTTGCAGTATTGGAAAATTAGAGACCTATTGTCTTGATTAATAACGTTGCGTCTATGCCCATATATTCTATTGCTGACTCTCCTTCCTGTCTCCCCTGCGTATTTGGCTTGGCAGCTGTTACACTCTACGGAATATATTGCCTTTTATTCTCTGTTTTGGTTAGTGGGTTTTATGATAGTAGGATTATTTTTAGATAGTGGACTTTTATGGTGGAGCCTATGTTAGGGGAATTACAGTAATATGTTTGGATGCCAGAGTTTCTTAAGTAGTTGGCTATTGTTATAGATGTTTGTGAGTATGGAATGTAACATATCGCCCTATAGATATTTTGTGGTTTTGTTTATTGGGTTATTGATAGTTATACTTTTGTGGAAATGTTGTAATATAAAGGTGGTTTGGTATCCTGCTTGCTGGACATTATTTATAATGTTCTGTGTCTCAATCATTTTGAATTCTGTTGCGAGCACCATTGATTACAATTTCTTTATTTTACTTTCTCAAATTATTATATACAGTATGAGAAATGAGGTTGGATTCCCATGGTTCAAATTTAGAACGGTGATCAGTGTTTTACAGTAGTCTACTGAAATGACTTAGCATTTTTTTTTTCATCATAGCTCTGATATAATTTTCTCACAGCAGAGGTGAGTTCTGATAATTATTGCTGGATACAAATATCTTAACTTCATTTTAATAGTGCTTTCTATCAAATCATACTAGCCTGTGCATCCAGATTAGGGCTAACATGCTGAATGATAGTTAATCGATTTTTTTTTAACGCATAGTGGATTGGGAGAGTGGCAAATATATGAGCCTTAAGGTGAAAATAGAATTGAAGATCCAGTTAGCGTACCCGTGAAGAGAGAAGTTTGATCACCATAAAAAGACGCGTCAGGCAACCGACCCTTTTTTTTTCATGATGCCTCCAACTGCATATGATCTTAAATATCCTGTATACACTCTGACAAGGGAAGGTTATCCTGAATTGACAAATGTATAATTTTTTGTCTTTAGTAGAGATTTCCAAGATTCTATTTCTGAAACATTTTTTTGGATGAAGACAAATAAAACCATCTTGATAGTATTGAATTTTACAGTAAATATTTGCCAGCAGAAGGCATGATGAGATTACATGAAATTTAAACCAGTTATATGCTTAGTATGTTTCTTCAGCTATAATTTGACACAGTCATCAAATGAAGAAATGGGCAGTAAGCCATACCTTGATGCTGAACACTTCTGTGTCAGGAAGGTGTAGTTAGTCTGTTTAATGAGAATTTCAATAATCATCGAAATTTAGCAGATTATCATTGGGGATTTGAACAACTGTCTTGAAAATTTTTGAACAGCCTGAGTAGATAAAGGAATCCTGGAGTTAGAGTGGAGAATTAGTAGTACAGACTGACCACTCGACGCAGATAACTCTAGGGAACAATTATTGTGTTAATCCGCCGTATACAAGAAGAACATTGATTCTCAGGATATTATATAGGCAGAATTTTGAGAATTGATAAGGTCATGGTTAAAGTTTACACAGGCATATGGGAGTAAAGACAGTGATTTAAACAAGATAAGAGGCAGCCTTGTGTCTTAAATACTTTCAGTGGAAGCAGATGCCACTGCAAATATTCAGGTCTAATAATTTCCAAATTTGAAGTCATGCATGACGGGTTAGCACGGGATTGACGCCTGAACTGGCTTTCACTGGGATTAATCGAGCTTGCGAAAGAACTAGAAGAAGTGTGACATGTCACGCCACTGTACTAAATTAATAATTGAGAAGATTTATGTTGAGCCAACTGATATTAGTAAAGAATTAAGAGATTAAGGTCTTATTCTTTGAGTTTTACACTAATTTCAATTACGCGATATGGACGGTGTTATAAGTTGGGTGGAAATGATTCGGCCGCAATGGGATGGTCTCCTGGAGGTGGTACGATCAAATACTACTTATTGAATGCCGGGCGGGATCGCATGAAGCATTAAATGACATCAAGAAATGCTTGAAGAAACACCCTAGAAGATTGGGGATCGACAAAATGACGACATGGAAAATGCTCAACATTGTACATTGGCAGAAAAATGATATCTTGCTATTGTATGGACGACCACTCCTTCCTGAAATGTGCAGCGGATGTTAGTCCCAGAATTAGGTCCTTTGAGGCGACACTTTCCTTTGCAGATGACATAAAGACGCATGACAAAACAGCACATGAGCATTTAAACTAACTTCAATTCCTGCCATTAATTAATTTAGTTGACCAATAGCTATAGAACCGCTGGAGACCTCCATACCCTGTGTGAATATTTTAGTGAGAAATGAGCGATTCAATTCTATGAGCCATGAGGTATCCTGTAAGATCAGAGCTGTACCCCATTCAATTTTTTTTAATAGTAGCCAGTGCGAGATATTTCCAGAATGTTTGTTTCTTTTTCTAACTGTCATATAATTCGGAAACTTGAAAACTACACTATTTTGATACAGTTTACATCTAGCATCCATGTGAACTCAATATGACTATTGAACGTAGATTGAAGATTAATGAGCGAGCCAACCTAAAGAGAACGAGTTTAATAGGCTTACAATCAGTAGTTGAAACAGACTATTCGCACAATTTTGTTATGTTCTCCCTCTAGCTGATCTATGACATTATAGTTTTTTTTTTTTAACAAGGTGACTACCCCGTCGAGTGTATATGAAGGTATAAAGGTTTAAAGGTCATAGGCTGTTGGAATAATAATACACTAGTAATAATTATAGTTCATTCTGATGTACAGTAGAGGCAGTGAGAACAGCGCCTCTACCATCATGGCTAGTTAGTTTCAATACACCCAGAAAGAGCATTGATCTAAGATTACTATCCACCCACATGGATGAACATGTACCTCTCCCATTTCCTTTCCCTTTCGGGCCATGAACCCATCTTTCACCCCTCGGTTCCCTGCCCCCATTAATACATGAGATTCTCTTCTCCAATCCCCACTACTAATCTGGAATATTTCAGACAGCAGACTGAGAGAGAACTGAGAGAAAAGGCTGAGAACTTTCAATAACGGGGACTTAGTCCTAGTGGAGAGAATGCATGAGACGAAGGGGCGTCACAAATTTGAGCCAAGGTATGGGGGTCCATATGAGGTACTAAGAAGAGCTGGTGATACTGTATATCTCTTGAAGAATCTAGAAACTGGGAATTTGGATAAATACCATATAGATAGGTTAAAACAATACCATATACCAATTAGGATTTTCCCCACAGAGGAGGAGGAAACTAGTGATGGTAATTCAAGTCAAGGTTCCAGTGATGAAGATCATTGGATTCATCTTACAGGTCCAGCTTATCTCCCTAATAGGTCCGTTAATGTAGTGGTTCCACAAGGGGTGACAACCAGAGCGAACTCAGAAGTAATGAGACGAGGGGAAGTTGACAGAGTTAGTGTGAACAGTTTAACTTTACGCAGGTCTACAAGGGTGAAAAGGCCCACACAGTGTAAATTCTGCTTAGACTGTCGACACTAACTAGAATTTTGGAGTGTGTACGGAGAATCAGCTCGATAGAATGAGAAGTTTAGAGATTTCAACCTTTTTTTTTTTTCATTTAAAAACCTTTTTTTTTTTAAGTAGAACTTCATTAGGATTCCTTTTTTTTTATACAAACTATTTCTTGTTAAAACCCGAGTTTCAAAGACCAATGAGAATAATGTATACCATTGTGAATTAACTATTTAGTGTAAATCTGAAATTTTAGTTATTATCAGGAGTAATAGGTGAAGGAAGGTGTAGGAAATCACAACTTAGAGGGGGCTATGTCTAAAACAACAAACCTAATAGGCATCCTATGGCTTGTGTTGGGTAATTCAGAAACCCTATAATCCCTGGCCTTCAGGTAGTAGCTTTGAAATAGGTTTCTAATGAGGACATGAAAGGTCAATCTTTCAGAGTAAAGTTGTGAAGTATAGGGACCCTAAGCCAGGGGTAGAAGTTAAGTAGGCCCAGACCGTAGTCGATCCTCGGAAAGCACTTGAAAATGTTAGTGTTGGGTAGTGAATCGTAAACCCTATAAATCCATCTTTCAATAGAGTGTTGAGGTCGGACTACTGCAAAGGGGACAGACGCAAGATGAAGTAGGAAGAAAGTGACTTCACCCACGGTGGCTAGGGGAGTGACTCAATTCCGCTTTTATGAGGTGTCACGTTTAATGGTCCTTTATTCGCCATTATAATTTGTGAGTGTCTTTATAGAATTATCGTGAATAGTCACTTAGTGTCAAAGCAAGGGCAGTTTTTGAAATTACATTTTTTTAGGTAGGTTAGCTTTCAGATTATTTAGAATTGTTAACCATTTTATTAACAATCATTTATCGAGTATAAAGTATTAGTATATATAGAGTTTGTATGAGGCATTTATTTAAGTCAATAGGGCTTTAGTCCCCACTTTGTTCTAATTAGAAAACTTTATTTGATTTCACATTAGTCCTGGAATTTAGAAATTGTTAGGGTTTATTTGATAGAGATTATTGAGTGTTTTGGCGTCTATAGCAGTTTTTAACTTTAGAATGAATGCCCACAGTGACTGAATTTTTTTTTGTTGTATGAATGTGAAGTGGATTAAATGATGAGAAGGTTAAAAACTAGTATACTGTTAGACCAAAATTGCTTTAGAGTAGTGTTAGGGAATTTAATAGGTTCAATTTTCAATTTTGATTTCTTTATTTGTTAGGAACGATAGCCTCACAGGGCAACTACAACTCTATCTAGTTAGAAAATATTCGCTCCCTTTTGTTAGGTCCCTCGTTAAGGGGTATAATTTCCCTTTGATTTTCTTTTATCTTAGTTTAGCTTGAATTCTAAGGATTGTGGATAAATGATCCCTATCCCGACCCTCAGACTTGGAGATAGTGGGAGGCAGGGATCAAGCCGACAGCCCACTCACCTCCTCCTCGCAAGAGGAAGCGAAGAGGTATAGATTGAATTTTATGCAGGATGGGGGATTTGTTTTAGCCATGCCGTATAGCCTGGGGTATAACGGCGCGACCTTGGGTAACCGATCTGACACCGTAGTTTCGACGCTTTTAGCGTGGCTGGAGCGAGGGTGTTGCAGACGGGAGGTCCTGTAAGATTGGCAAGTAGGCAGAGATTGCCCAGTTATTCTAGACGAAGTGTTTCCGTCTATTGAATTTTTTTTGGTACCAGTTTGATCCCCCATAGCTAGCGGAAGTTTCTTCTAATAAAGGATTCGCCCTGCCATACGTTTTGTTGGAATGAATTCGAGCATAAGACCGATTCGAGAGACAGAATAAGTAATTATTAGGACCTTCAACGAGTTTAGACTCGTTCCATGTTAGGATAAGATTTTAAAGTATTAGTTAACTATAATGACCGCGAACGAGACGCCAGAACAAGCCAGTGAGTCAAAGTTTTAGAAGTGTTGTATTGAGGACAGTAGAATTAAGAGCAGTTATACAGGGAGTAGAATTCTGAAGGAATTTGTAAAAGAACCAAAATTTCAGATTGATAAAATTCAAATTTACAAGATGTAGATTTATAGGGTTCAGGTCAATGAATAGGGAGTATATTGGTAGATGAAAGTAATATGAATTTCTTGGAAGGGGGAGGTAGCTGAACTGTACACACCCCAGAGACAAGGTAAACGGAGTCACAAACAAAATGGGAGAAGTTGATTAGTTTCTCTGTCAAACAGAGAGCTCTCTTCATACGGTTGTCACCCTAGATTTAAATGGACTGTGTAGTTTAATAGAGGTCTGGGCTATGTTCCATTTGACCAAGATTCTAAATGACGTACCCATCTGGGTTGAGAGAGTATTGTAATTTGAGGAATCTAACACACAAGAGAGAACACACCCTCCAATAGGATCGGGATAGACGAATATTACCCAGTGACCAACTCGTGATTCCAGACTGGATAAGATTGAAAACTTAACTGAGATACTAAACCTTGAACCCTCAGCGCACAAATATATATTATGTTTACATTTTCTTATTCAATATGTTATTATTTTTATGTCATATATATTATATTATAGTCGTATACTATTCATTTCAACAATTTTATTTTGATATTCATGATATTAATATTTATATTAAATATTTAATTATATATATTTTGTCACCATATATAATCTTGTAGTAGTTTCTTTTGTCATCTATCATGGGATGATTTTTTTTATCACTTATATCTTAACATATTTAATCACTATCTACATGATATGTTTACTTCAATATATATATTATACTCATCATATAACATGGAAGGATTCATTTTATCATTACATATTTCGTGCCTTATTTAATAATTACTTTCACAATTTGTTTCTGTAATTTTTTAATTTAGCAAAAGTCATCATGTCATAGGCTAATTATTATGTATCAAGATATTTCTTTCAGCTGACTATAATTATCCTTTCCTTTGATTGTATATGTATAACTATACCACACGAATGTCTTGATTGGTACTTAAATAAAGATGCTGGCATGTTTTAGGAGTTGGACTAGTCAGTTATTTCTAAACGACTTCTTGGCGCCCAATTTTTTATATATAATATGTAATAGGGAAATGTTCTAACTGTATTGTTAGCAGAAAGAAGGTAGCAATGAATCCAGCACCACAAGAGGCAAGGATGGGGTTGAGAGGACTTACCACAAGGAAGGCCTACTCCTCAAGGCCAAAGAAGAAAGTGGAAGGGTGGTATATATACCCATGAATGGTAAGACAGATGACCTTGCTTACTTCCATACATATGATATGACTGTCCCCCATAACCTATGTTGATAACAGTGTGCTGACGGAATAATAACACGTAAAAACCCCTTTGCCAGGATGCGCAATGCCCACTAATGTTCGGAATAATAAACATCTAGAATGGCATACCATCATTTTGACTTGCCTTATCTTCCCTACAGGTTTCGGTACATCTGGCTTCACCTAGTAATGGAAAATGCATTTTGCTAGAAATGGGCCTGCTTTCATAGTAACTGATGAAAGGCAGATGAATAATGAGTAGCACAAACGCATTTGTCCATTACTTGGCAGGGGGAGGATTGTTAGGGCACGTTTTTGTAACCATACCCCAACAGAAGGCGTATGTATAATCAAATCAAATGGATACATGGCTTCCCTCCCACATAGACTTACAGACCACTTTTGCCCAGAAACCTAGACAATTGATGACACCAGACTTCCATGCCGAAAGCTGATGCCTGATGAAGAAGACACCAGTGACACCCAGAGACATCCGCGCTGGAAGCTGTTGTTTCATATGTACATATATTCCCCTCACCAAAAATTTAGGTAAAGGTGACCAGAAAAAAAAAATGGAGAAGGAAGATCTCTAAAGGACTGAACCTTATAAAATATCCTTCCCGAGAAAGGAAAGCGTTATATTACAGTTCAAGTGAAAAGGGGCCTGTGTCGATTTTTAGCTAAGACGGAGGGGGGCGATATATATATACCGTCCCGAGAAAAGGGGAGGATGGTATTTCAATCCATGTGGAAGGGGGGGCCTGGCGTCTGAAATTTTACACTATCGCCGTAGCTGTTTCTCTCTTTAGATTTTTTTTTGTTTTGGTAATACTATATGTTCTATTTCGATGGGAGAGGCCTGGGGCGTCTATGAAATTGATACTGGAGCCGTTGGCCATTTTGATTGGTGTTTCTTTCGGCGAATGAAAATGCCAGCCAATAGAAACTTTGGCTCGGCAGCGAATGGAAACGGGGAGAGACATGAATAAAAGAGGGTTTCTTGGCCAAAAGGCAGATTCGATCGGAGTCGCTCAGTGAGAAGGACGATTTTTAGTCGGGCCTGAGACGTAGAGGAGACCAGACCTTGCCGCCGCTTTCGAGAGAAGGTAAGCCCCTCGCCATTATGGTTTAGCCCCCCCCTTTTATTTTTCGAACAGAAGCTAATCTATTTAGATTCTGAATGGGCCCTAAAGGGCTTTAAGTGACTTAAAAAGGAGTGTTAGGGTTCGTATATTTGTCCCGCTAGAATAGATGGAGATCTAGGTTCCCCCCCCTTTTTTTTTGTGTGTAGTAACCAACCTAGATTTCGCATGGGCCCTAAAGGGCTATAAAGTAACTTCAGGTCACCTCTATCTAAATTTTACTATGTAAATAGCATATCTCGTCAGTATAGACATGTTCCCAAATTTTAATTTATTTAAATAAATATCTAGATAAATTTTCTTGTTTCCTCTCATACATATTTCATTCCTTTTGCTTTATGGTACTACCCCCACACCTTAAATGTTTGTACTTTTATGTGTTTCAGTGTGTTATTCCATCATATTTACCATTATACCATATTTAATGATTTCTTGGGCTATTATTACGCTGTTAGGAGGGTACAGCATGATGCAACAGATTTGTATGTTTGACTATTGTTTGTGTTATTTGGGCTATAAAAAAAAAAGCCTTAATATAGGTTGTCTGATGAAATTGTATACTAGTGTCGTAGCTGTTTCCATCTTTAGACCTTTATTCTGACAATATCATATGCTCGATCCCTGCTTTAGCTCAACTCTTAATCAATTACAGAGTTCCCCCCTTTTTTTTTATTCATCCTGTTTGCACAAATTGCATTACATGTGATGATGTAAAGACATATGTCGATAGTGCATCATTGACAGCTGTGCTTCTATTATACAACATTAAGGTCTTGCTGCGGGTTATATACATGGGGTTGTTGGCCTATATTGCTATATATATATATACTTAAGTAAGGAAACTTTAATGGGTCACATCGTGTATCCTCCCTTTTCATCTATCCAAACCGGGAACGCAACATATATATTCAGCTACCTACATTCAAAATTTCTTAATGGAGAAGAGTAAAAATATTACAATTTATATTTAATTAAAAAGGCATATATTGGATCAAAATATCATTTATTTTACCAATATTTCAGTTGTATGAATGCCAACCTTTATCAAGGTATTATAACATACTAGACGAATGACCCGGCTTCGCCCGAGGATTCCCCCAAGTGCAATTTCCTTCATACTGAAAGTATATCAATAATAAATAGGATAGGTGCATCGAATAGCAATAAAGAAGTAACACACAACCACAGGCAAAAAGTGTGTGTGATGGCAAATATTGTATCATATTAGTGTTTAGGTATTTGATTTAATCATTTTTTGTAATCCATTTAGTTGTTTCAAAATCAATATAGTTTAAATAGATGGCAGCTTTTCCACCCGAGGTATCCGCCTAAGCGCATTAACCCTTGAAATTGCCCGAGTCGAGTGAGCGACTGCGATGAATCTTGTCTGCGATGCCCATCTTCTCAGTAAGAATAAGAAAAAAATAGGTTTATTAAGAAAGTAATCCAAAATACTGGCATGTAAATATTTTTCTGTAATAATAAAAGAGCACATGGAAATTATGCAAATATATGTGTTTGCTATTGACTGCGACTGCATTTTAAATGATTTTTTTTTTGAGTGATAAAACAACAAAGGCCAGAACAAAAAAAAAATACGAAAGCCATTATTTACACACAGTAACGCTAATTTTATAAAGTGTTCATTAAAATTGCATTGTGTGCACTTACCGTAACTTAGTTATAATATAAATTTCTTTCTCAATACTCAATAATATTGTAAAAAAAGTAACACTCGTATAAAAAGATATTTCAAAAAAGGTACATAAGAAATTCGAAAAAAAATGCAGAACGCTCATTGGTCGATTAATTGGCCCGGTTTTGTCACTTCGCCTCGTATTTACTCCGCGGTAAAAATAAGTTCTTTAAATGAAAAATAATAAATAGCCAAAAATAATAATCAAAATGTAGCCGAAATATTTCCTCAGGTTTATAAAAAGCGACATGCAAAATTTGGTACCAATTGTTTCAGTAGTTTTTGAGTTTATCGCGAAACAGACCTTTACTTTTATATATAAGAAGATTAATATATGTTACGATGTACTAGAGCGCCATCTGTTATCAAATTATAAAACTATTTTAGAGGCGTATTATTCTTTTTAAAATAAAACAATTTCTACTGTCCTTACTGCGATGTAAAAATTAAAGGGAGGGCCTGGCTCATCAGTGGTGAACCTTCCCAGCGGTTTCGCCAGTTTAATCTACCATACCGCTGTTATATTGCATTTTTGGAACTTCCTTTTATAGGTGACTGTTGTTAAACTCTTGGAATGGGTATTTTAGAAGAACTATGGACATAAGCTTTTAGGACAGCAGAATTAAATATAATTATAAATATATAACATGCTTCGAGCAATCGCTCTTCCGCAAATATCAATTCCGCAGTAAGGACAGTAGAAATTGTTTTATTTTAAAAAGAATAATACGCCTCTAAAATAGTTTTATAATTTGATAACAGATGGCGCTCTAGTACATCGTAACATTATTGTTCTAATAAACTAGCCGAGTGACCCGGGCAACGCCCCGGGTTTACCCGAAGGACCCGCAGGTGAGAAACTATAGAAGAAAAATTTTAACAAATCCGAAAATGAAATTGCAAACAACAGAACTACACTTCTTTAAGGACATGAGAGCACATGCACTGTATCACCATACGTGTACCATTTTCAAAGACCCTGCTTAGGATTAAAACTTCTCAGAAGCATAACAATAGTACCAACCTAGAGGTTAACTGGTGTGGATGCATTCCTCTCGGAGTAAGACTATTGAGAAATTCAGTAGGGAGTTATTTTGCTTCTCCGCATTCAAACACTCCAACTGTTAACACTGTGGAAACACTGACTCATGTTTGGTAAGCAATTTCAGGGAAGAAACTATAGACATTGGATTAAATAAATTATTAATCAAATTGCATTAAATAAAAATTATTAGATTTAAATAAATATTATTAGAGTGAAAAAAAAAGAAAAAATTAACAAATTAGAAAATAAAATTTCGAAAAATACAACTATATTGCAGATAAGATAAGAGGACCTTATTAAAAAATAAATAAACAAACTGTAATTCGACACTATCGATAATTCGACACTTTCGATAATTCGACACTTTCGATAATTCGACCATTTTAAAAATCAAATTTACAAGGTTGATTGTTGTTTAAATACAACTTTGATTTTGCATGCATAAACACAGGCTCTTGTAGCAAGAACCCAAATATTATTTATAGTCATAGCAAAAGCCAACTTTAGTGAAAACTGATGCCTCTTCAGAATGAATGGAAGACTGAAATCTGAAGGAGCAGAAGATATGGGTCATCTTTACATGTATGCTATCCAATGTTCGCACACTTGAAAAAGCCACATATAAAGTAGTCCGTGCGTAAACACAGGCTCTTGTAGCCAAGGTTTGGCCTTGAGCCTTATTTATAGTCATAGCAAAAGCCAACCTTAGTGAAAACTAACGCCTCTCTAGAATGAAGCGAAGGTTGGTATCCGAAGGGGCCAAAGATATTTCAGACACTATACAGTGTGTTCAACTTTGGGCACTGTCAGTATATTTGCTTCAAGGACATGAGAGCACATGCGCTGAAACACCATACGTGTGCAATCGCAAAGATCCTAAAGGCATTGGTGAAAGTATAAATAAATATTTTGGAAATGAAAAAAAAATACATATATATATAAGAAAATAAATTGGAATAAAAATTTACAAACTATATTTCAGAGTGGATACATATTTGAAAGGAAAAAAAAAGAAAATTGCAAACAACAAAACTATATTACAAATATGACATGAAAACTAACGCCTCTCTAGAATGAAGCGAAGGTTGGTATCCGAAGGGGCCAAAGATATTTCAGACACTATACAGTGTGTTCAACTTTGGGCACTGTCAGTATATGTGCTTCAAGGACATGAGAGCACATGCGCTGAAACACCATACGCGTTCCATCGCAAAGATCCTAAAGGCATTGGTGAAAGTATAAATGACCCATATCTTCTGCTCCTTCAGATTTCAGTCTTCCATTCATTCTGAAGAGGCATCAGTTTTCACTTAGTTGGCTTTTGCTATGACTATAAATAATATTTGGGTTCTTGCTACAAGAGCCTGTGTTTATGCACGCAAAAGCAAAGTTGTATTTAAACAACAATCAACCTTGTAAATTTGATTTTAAAATGGTCGAATTATCGAAAGTGTCGAATTATCGAGTGTCGAATTACAGTTTGTTTATGTATTTTTTAATAAGGTCCTCTTATCTTATCTGCAATATAGTTGCATTTTTCGAAATTTTATTTTCTAATTTGTTAATTTCTGTCTTTTTTTTTTCACTCTAATAATATTTATTTAAATCTAATAATTTTTATTTAATGCAATTTAATTAATAATTTATTTAATCCAATGTCTATAGTTTCTTCCCTGAAATTGCTTACCAAACATGAGTCAGTGTTTCCACAGTGTTAACAGTTGGAGTGTTAGAATGTGGAGAAGCAAAATAACTCCCTACTGAATTTCTCAATAGTCTCACTCCCAGAGGAATGCATCCACACCAGTTAACCTCTAGGTTGGTACTATTGTTATGCATCTGAGAAGTTTTAATCCTAAGCAGGGTCTTTGAAAATGGTACACGTATGGTGATACAGTGCATGTGCTCTCATGTCCTTAAAGTAGTGTAGTTCTGTTGTTAGTATGTATATAAAAAAGCAAAGCCCAATTCTAAACCCAAATATTTTTTTTTATGAGAAGAACATCAACATATTGCATGATTACGGCAGTCCATAGCTTCCCTGACAAAAATTCACCAAGAAAGTTAAATATTCCAAAATTTTTCTGTGTGTAAATTGCTAAATATGTAAAAAACATGTATACAAAAAAGCAAAGCCCAATTCCAAACCCAAATATTTATTTTATGAGAAGAACATCAACATAATGCATGATTACGGCAGTCCATAGCTTCCCTGACAAAAATTCACCAAAAAAGTTAAATATTCCAAAAATATTTCTGTGTATATATTGCTAAATGTGTAAATAACATGTATATAAAAAAGCAAAGCTTAATTTTAAATTTCATTATCCTTTCCACAGGAAAAGCATCAAAATACTGCATAAGTACGGCACTTTTGCAGCCGCATGATTACGGCAGTCCATAGCTTCCCTGACAAAAATTCACCAAGAAAGTTAAATATTCCAAAATTTTTCTGTGTGTAAATTGCTAAATATGTAAAATACATGTATACAAAAAAGCAAAGCCCAATTCCAAACCCAAATATTTTTTTTATGAGAAGAACATCAACATAATGCATGATTACGGCAGTCCATAGCTTCCCTGACAAAAATTCACCAAAAAAGTTAAATATTCCAAAAATATTTCTGTGTATATATTGCTAAATGTGTAAATAACATGTATATAAAAAAGCAAAGCTTAATTTTAAATTTCATTATCCTTTCCACAGGAAAAGCATCAAAATACTGCATAAGTACGGCACTTTTGCAGCCGCATGATTACGGCAGTCCATAGCTTCCCTGACAAAAATTCACCAAGAAAGTTAAATATTCAAAAAAATTTCTGTGTGTAAATTGCTAAATATGTAAAAAACATGTATACAAAAAAGCAAAGCCCAATTCCAAACCCAAATATTTTTTTTATGAGAAGAACATCAACATAATGCATGATTACGGCAGTCCATAGCTTCCCTGACAAAAATTCACCAAAAAAGTTAAATATTCCAAAAATATTTCTGTGTATATATTGCTAAATGTGTAAATAACATGTATATAAAAAAGCAAAGCTTAATTTTAAATTTCATTATCCTTTTCACAGGAAAAGCATCAAAATACTGCATAAGTACGGCACTTTTGTAGCCCCCCCTGACAAAAATTCACTAAAAGAGGTAAGTATTCAAAAATATATTTTGGTATATATATTGCTAAATGTGTAACAAACATGTATATAAAAAAGCAAAGCTTAATTCTAAGTTCTAATATTTTTTTAAAAGAAAAGCTACAAAAGCAAATAGGGAGAAGTGAAGCCATTTAGCCATTTTCAAAATCTGATTGTGAAAGAGTAAAAAAATGAGTAAATAAGAGCAAATATAAAGAAAAAGTATTGCTAAATGTGTAATAAACATGTATATAAAAAAGCAAAGCTTAATTCTAAGTTTTAATATAAAGAAGAAATAAGACACAAAAATGGAGCTAAATTCAAATGAAAAACTATAACAAATCAATAAAAAAAAATAAGACCTAATTCAAATGCCACCATCATCAGACAAAAGAAAAAATGAGATTTTATTCTTTAGTTCATTTATTCTTCTGTCTGATGCTGTTGCTGAAACGTCACACACTATTGAAGACACTATAAAAGATAGATTAAAAGTAATAATTCAATCTACAATTCGAAAAATAATATAACCTGGTGAGTTCCCAGAAAAGGTTAACTTTGGTAGGCGGCGCTGTACGTTGACACCGCCGTACCTTCGAGCCGTTTTACACGAGTTAAAGCGAAGATTTTGGACATAGTGATTTTTACATTTCGATCTTTTATATTAATATATATACTTACTATTTCGAATTATTTTTCTAAAAACGAACATTATTTTTTTAATTATCTGAAACTAACCTAATTCAACTTATCTAAAACTAACCTTATTTAGCGATTAAACTAACATAATTTAACCTATTTGAATCTAACCTCATATACACTTTTACACTACCTTTTCATTTCAAAATTAAATTAAAATAAGTTTATATTAAATAATAACATTTTTAAAAATCGACTTTCTGGTTCACACTTTTGTATCTAATCAATTATGTATTTCTTTATTTCTCTCTATAAAAGTACGCAATTGTAAACAAAAGAATTGATGATGATAAATGCAAAAAATCTACGATTGTAAAATAGATTAAATTAAAAAATAAAAATAACTGTTAACATTAGGAAAATAAAAACAGGCCTATCATACGAAGAAAAAAATAACGAAAATTTTGGTATATAGATCGTTATGTGTAGTTCAGAATCTTCGGAGGAGATAGCTCACGACTTTACAATGGAAAACTCTGTTACGGTATTATCTATATAGAAGACACAATTTGATATTTGCGGAAGAGCGATTGCTCGAAGCATGTTATATATTCATAATTATATTTAATTCTGCTGTCCTAAAAGCTTATGTCCATAGTTCTTCTAAAATACCCATTCCAAGAGTTTAACAACAGTCACCTATAAAAGGAAGTTCCAAAAATGCAATATAACAGCGGTATGTTAGATTAAACTGGCGAAACCGCTGGGAGGGTTCACCACTGATGAGCCAGGCCCTCCCTTTAATTTTTACATCGCAGTAAGGACAGTAGAAATTGTTTTATTTTAAAAAGAATAATACGCCTCTAAAATAGTTTTATAATTAATATATGTGTCAACAACAAACTCAGCGCCACATAACATCAATAGAATCAAGTTCTTATTATTCTTATAGAAATAATTATAGTGACGTTATGTGGCGTTGAGTTTTTTGTTGACACACATCAATATGTTATAATACCTTGATACAGGTTGGCGTACAGCCATCTGAAATATTGGTAAAATAAATGATATTTTGATCTAATATATGCCTTTTTAATTAAAGATTTATTTATGGATTGCTCTATTTTCAAATTACAATTTATCTTCACAATAAAGGATTCAGTAGGGAGTAGATGCTAGCCCCGCAATAATTATTTAACAAATATTCGTTATTGAGTGAAATTAATCAGGTCTCCAGGGGTCCTGATTAAATTTACTAAATATTGAAACAAGTGATTAATTTATTGAAATGTTCGTTGGGCAAACTTTCACTCGGTTAAAGGAAATATCTTTATTTACGGGGCTGCTAACCAGAATGGATTATTTTTGAGCCCCAATGGACGCATAAAGCGGAATATATACAAAGTACTATATACATTGCACAGTTGGAGGGCCTGGGTGGCCAGAGGATCATCGCCGGGTAAGGTCAGGAGAGCCGGGATGTAGAGGAGGATCAGGGTGGTGATCCGAAGAGGTCAGGGGGAGGGGGGGGGGGCAGAGTCGGGTTCAATAGTATGAGTATTGGGATTATATGACTCGGTTTAAACAAACCGGGCGAAGCCGGGTATATTCGCTATTTTAGAATATAAGTTGGTAGCACGCCCTTGCATTTTGCATTTATATGGCGTTGACCTAATAGTAGATAATCTGCCTTTAGAAGAGGTTTCTAAATATAAGAGCAAATGAAAATGCCCTCCCACCGATCAAGATGGAATTGGAGATTTATTTCAGTCTCTTCACGGACTCGTCCTAGCTCAGCCGCTCTAAGGCGTTGTCCACCACATGGAGGCGCTAGGTAGGGATCGTTCCTTTCCTTGAAGATGTGGGACTCCATAGCAAGACATTTACCATGTGGATTCACAGGCGATGGCATCTCCATCAATCAAGCCAGTTTCTCCTGGTCTGAAGACATCGAAGCCACTCCTGCGTTAAAGAACCTCACCCTTAACATTCCCAAAAGATCCTTAGTGGGTGTCATAGGCAGAGTGGGTAGCGGCAAGTCCACGCTGCTATAAGCCATCTTGGGCGTAGTCACTAAGGTCTCAGGATCCATAGACATCCAGGTATAACACGGTAGATTCAGTATAAATGCTGTAGACTTACCTTGATGTCCCAGGGAGATATCGCCTATGCCTCACAAGACGCTTTGATCCAGAATGTCGCTGTCAAACAAAACATTCTCTTCCTGAATAACTACGATTTCAAATTGTACCGAAGAGTACTGGAGAATTGTAGCCTGGAGTTGGACTTGATCATTCTTCCTGGAGGGGATATGACGGAGATTGGAGAAAAGGTAGCTATATGGATTTCTACTATCCTCAAATCGTATTACATAGTACATTTAAAATACCTTTTCAGAGATATTATCTTCAGTATCGGTTTTTAAGCTGAACAGCCTAATACAATATTAGATAGGTATGATAGATTAAACTAATGAAAAAGCTAGGAGGATTCACCCCTAATGAACTTGCCTTCCCATTAATTTTATCATTGCAGTAAGGAGAGAGGTAAGGGCAGTAGGAAATTGTTTTATTTCAAAAGAAGCATACGCGTTAACATGTTGTTTAAATTTCCAATAAAAGACAGTTTATTGTTAAATTTTTGTTATATCTACGTAGGAATATATTCCAATTTATATATTTTTGGGAGAATAAGAACGTCATATTGGATTCAGAAGAATTCATGGTTCGTTTTTTTTTCGATTTTGTGAATAAAAGAATCACCTCATGTTCTATCAGGGTCATATTTACACTCATGAACAAAACTTTAGGAAGTGGAAAGTCTTTTTTTTTGTCGCTAGTCGTATATTTTTCTTTTTTTTTTTTTTTTTAAGGAGACAGAGATAATTTTGTTCACTCTTGGTTATCTCGTGTGTCTTCAATAAAGGTCACTGTAATATCTTTCAGAGTTATTGTCTGAATCCTGATATACATGATAAAAGGTAAAACTTCCTTAAGTTTATATTCTAAGTTCCAAAATCACTTTATTAGGTACCGCTCAAAAAGAGCAACATAGTTTATGATATTTTCAACAATGAAAAATATGTGAAGGTATTCACACATCGAGGGTGTTACCCACTCGACTACCGACTCTTTTTTTTTTTGTTTATATTCATATAAACACATAATATTAGACTTTAAAAGAAAAAAAAGGAGGTATCCTAAACGTCAAAAGAACAATAAACTTCTATAAAAAGGTTTATAGAGTCTTCAGCTTGAATTAACTGAAGGATGTGACCCCAGGGAGTGAACCTGAGCGGCGGGAAGAAGCAGCGAGTCAACCTGGCCCGAGCCGTCTACCAGAACAGATACATCTACCTCCTGGATGATTCCTTGAGCGCTGTAGAGGCCCACGTGGGTCGACACATCTTTCAGCACATCGTCGGGTATCCTCAAGCACAAAGTGACATTTCCCCCGTGTATCCCTACATGTGCCACAACGGTAGTGTTGGGTGTCAGACCCGTGTGCTGGTGACCCACGCCCTCTCCGTGCTGCCCGAGACGGACCTGGTGGTGGTGATGGAGGGGGGACAGGTCCGGGAGATGGGGACCTACCAGGACCTGCTGGCCAGGCCGGATGGGGCCCTCGCCCTGCTTATGGAGGAACACGCTCAGCAACTTATTCAAGACCAGAAAAATGCTCCTTCAAAAACCGAAGAAATCCAAAGGCAAGTTAACATACAATCGTCACCACTACTTCACCAGCTTAAACTCCTTTTTGACAAATTCGAACGGTTGCTGAAAGCTCACCTCTTTCATCGTTAAATCGATAAAAACTTGACACAAATATTGACACTTTAAGTCTTTAATTTGAAAAAAAGAATCTCCTGATCATGTAACCAATAGAAGCTGATGTCTTACTCCATCTATCTCTCGGATTAAATATCAACTAATAGTTTTTTATATTATTCCAGAATATTTGTGGGGTTGAATGCCTTTTCTTAATCAATATTTATGATATTCATGCTGATATATAACTCAAGCCATCAGAAACCTCTAGTTTCACGATCAATAGATAATTTTTCAAAAATTATTCCAGAATAATTGGCCACTAATACCCTTTCTTAATCAATAATGTTGATATTTATTTCGACAGAACAACTTTTAGTTACACGATCAGTACATGATTTATAAATTATTCCAAAATAATTGGCCACTTTTACCCTTTATATTAATCAATAATATTGATATTTATTCCGACATATAACTCAAGCCATCAGCACAACTTTTAGTTTCACGATCAGTACATGATTTTTAAATTATTCCAGAATAATTGGCCACTAATACCCTTTTTTAATCAATAATATTGATATTAATTCCGACATATAACTCAAGCCATCATCATACAACATTTAGTTTCACGATCAGTACCTGATTTTTAAATTATTCCAGAATAATTGCCCACTAACACCCTTTATTAATCAATTATATTGATATTAATTCCGACATATATATAACTCAAGCCATCATCACACAACCTTTAGTTTCACGATCAGTACCTGATTTTTAAATTATTCCAGAATAATTGGCCACGAATACCCTTTATATATATTAATCAATAATATTGATATTAATTCCGACATATATAACTCAAGCCATCATCACACAACTTTTAATTTCACGATCAGTACCTGATTTTTAAATTATTCCAGAATAATTGGCCAATAATACCCTTTATTAATCAATCATATTGATATTTATTCCGACATATCACTCAAGCCATCATCACACAACCTTTAGTTTCACGATCAGTACCTGATTTTTAAATTATTCCAGAATAATTGGCCACTAATACCCTTTATATATATTAATCAATAATATTGATATTTATTCCGACATATAACTCAAGCCATCAGCACAACCTTTATTTTCACGATTAGTACCTGATTTTTAAATTATTCCAGAATAATTGGCCACTAATACCCTTTATTAATCAATAATATTGATATTAATTCCGACATATATATAACTCAAGCCATCATCACACAACCTTTAGTTTCACGATCAGTACCTGATTTTTAAATTATTCCAGAATAATTGGCCACGAATACCCTTTATATATATTAATCAATAATATTGATATTAATTCCGACATATATAACTCAAGCCATCATCACACAACCTTTAGTTTCACGATCAGTACCTGATTTTAAATTATTCCAGAATAATTGGCCACTAATACCCTTTATTAATCAATAATATTGATATTTATGCCGACATATAACTCAAGCCATCATCACACAACCTTTAGTTTCACGATTAGTACCTGATTTTTAAATTTCTTCCACAGTATTTGTTTTTTTTTTCTCATCCTTCACGACTCCATATAGGTTATAGGCCAGTTACGTCGAAGCGCTGGTTTTATCCATCATTTCCCCGAGGTAACCTACAGAGAGGTGTAACTTGGACTTTTACCTGGTATTAAATGGCCGCCCCTAACATGAGGAACAGACGCCTTGTGCAGCCGCTCCTAACATGGAGAACAGACGCTGCTGATTATCCTGTAACCCAAGGATAGGAGCCCTTACAGGGTGCTGTCAGTCGGGCTAACTAAACCCTGTTTTTTTAACGAGCTTGTTACTGCCCCCCCTCCTCCTTTTACATCCGGGCTTGGGACCGGCAATGGCGGAGTTACAGTATTTGTGGCATTAAATACCTTTTTTTTTAATCCATAATATTGATATTTATTCTGACAGATAACTCAAGCCTTCAGCAACTTTCACGATCAGTAGAGGATTTTGTCTTAAGATAAAGGTGTGTTGTGTGCAGCGAGCATGTCCGGCGCCGCGCTCTGACCCTCCTCAGCGAGGAGGATGAGAGAGAGGAGTCTGTGCTGAGGAGAAGGAAGAGCAGGAAGGAATCAGAGCGATCCTACATGAGTTCTGTGAACGGACGGTCCTCCATGGCCTTGGAACTGGAGCAAGTCACTCGGCTCATCGAGGAGGAGAGACTGGAACTGGGGAAGGTAGGCTGGGGATCTGGTACTCCTGATGTTATAAGAATTCTGAATATGGGAAGATAATGCGAGAAATCGAAAAAAAATCAGACTAAATTGTTTATTTTGGGATCACAAAATGTTTCTCTAATATATATCGCTGAATTATCCTTGTTATAATATAATGTATTCTTATACAATTCTTGTAATACTAGAATATTAGCCTGTTATACAAACAGATCTATAATGACAACCAGTACCGAGCCTTATTAAAGTTTTATCTTAAAACTGAAAAATAAAGTATGTGAAATCTTAAGTATGTGAAATGATTTTTAAATTACCAAACGTACTTATTTTTATGATATAATGTTAACATAATTCTTTATCTATTCTTCCAATATACATATATGTTGACATATGCTAACCGATGTTCTTTCACTTTTATTTAAGTTATCACTTCACAATATATCTAATATTTATTTTTAAGTTATATTAAAGCGATTTATATTGTCAAGTAGCTCCATCCAGATGGGACAACTGTCAATCATCCCTGGACCCCGGGGGGGGGGACCACAGGTGTGGGGGCTTCTGGGAAGCTGATCTGTAAATAAGGAAAACGGGATGGTGGCTAACGCCGTTCATTAGGATTATCTTTTTTCAACTTGGGGTAAGTTGTACAAAACTCTCTCTCTCCCTATAAATACCCCTTATAATAAATTATTTATTTCCAAATTTGCCCTTGTTTTATTTATCTCCGCGACATATTTTGGCGGAGACGCTGGGTAACGTGACGGAACTTCGAAGAAGTCGACGTCTACAGGGACGTGAACCAATTATTGAACTTTTGCCACAACGAATAAAAATGGAAGACGACCACAGACCTACTGTTAGCGGATCCTACCTCCCTTGTCAGCGCCAACGAGATTCATCTACCTTTTCTGGAGATGGAAATATAAACCCTGGACAGTGGTTGAAGGAGTACGAGAGAGTTTCAAAGTACAACAGATGGGACGACACCATGAAGCTTGCCAACGTCGTCTTTTACTCGAACGGAACTGCTGGAAGGTGGTTTGATAATAACGAAGAATCACTCAACTCGTGGAGAAGCTTTGAAGACGAATTCCGCGGTGTGTTCGGACTGCAGGAGGATTCTGCTCGACGCGCCGAGGAAGTTCTGAAGTCAAGAGCACAGAAGGCCGAGGAATCCAGCGAGTCATATATCCAGGAGATTATTAGTCTCTGTCACCAGGTGAACCCTCGCATGGAAGAAGGTGAGATAGTTGTTCACATTATAAAGGGAATTTCGGAGGACACATACCAGGTATTGGTGGCGAAAGACATACAGACGGTAGATAAAATCCTGAAGTTTTGCCGTCATCTAACAACCGTCAAGCAGCGCAGGATCGGCCGTACGAAATTCGCCAGGTTGTCAAACGTAATGCCCATTTCATGTGTTGACGACTCAGACGACTTGGCCGCGTTAATTCGCCGCATCGTTAGAGAAGAAATACAAAAGGTCCTCTCACCACCTGAAGTGGTCAATCCTCTCCGAGAAGTGAACGCCCTGGAACAGACTGTGAGGGAAGAAGTTAGCCGTGTTCTCCAACCTACCAGAGCACAAATCAACGTGGTACAACAACAACCACGCACGCCCTATAATATCGACCGACCAACCCAACCCAGGAAGACGGAACATTGGAGAACCTACGACGACAAACCAATTTGCTTCCACTGCGGACGACCTGGACATGTCGTCCGTTATTGTAGGGAACGACGGCAGGTCTTTGTGATGTATTGGCGGATTAGTTTAATATTTGTTTTTATTTATTTGTTGTCACAGAGTTGATGATGATAATTGTGTATATATGCATATATATAGTGTTTGTGTTTTGAGCAGTTAGTTATTTTTCTAATATGGAATAGTTTTAACTTTGTTTGTTTCTTGGCATTAAAAAGATATACACTTTCAAGTCTTATCTTTGGAAACATTGCATTGGCGACGAGGTTTAAGAGTAAGTACCCAAGCGATGGTATAGCGTAATATGAAGAATTTTGTTTAATATTAAAGAAGAAATAAGTTATTGGAAATTTACATAAGAAAAATTATTTCATGATTGCTCATTACCATTTTAGGGAATTTGAAGAAAAAAATGAAAATTTTTGCTCATTTATCGAGCGTTTGGAGCAGTTTCTAATTCTAGAAGAGGCTAGTGAAGAAAAGAAAAAAGCCTATTTGTTGACTCTAATTGGCAGGAAGGCGTATGATACATTGAAAAATGTATGTAGCCCGAAGTTGCCTAAAGAGTATAAATATGAAGAATTGATTGAAAAACTGGTTGAATATTTTTCCCCAAGGCGATCTATAATCGTAGAGAGATTCATGTTTTTTGGAAGAATACAAAAGGAAACGGAAAGTATTTCAGAATATCTGGTGGAAATCAAGCGGCTAGCCTCAACGTGTGGATTTGGCGAATTTTTAAAGGAATCCTTAAGAGACAAATTGGTGTGCGGATTGAGAAAAGCAAAAATCCAGAGGAGGATCTTGTCGGAAGGAGATGTGCCGTTGGCAAGAGTAGTTGAAATTGCGTTGTCGATGGAGGCAGCAGAAAAAAATACCAGAATATTCCATGTCAATGAGCCTGCAGATAGCGTGGACAAAATACGCGCAGAAGTCAGAGAGCAAAAGAGAAAGTGCATACATTGCGGGAGGTTGCATAAAGACTTATGCAGATTTAGAGAGGCGACCTGTTTCAGATGCGGGAAAAGAGGTCACTTGGCAACCATCTGCAGGAGCCGTGGGGAACATACAAGCGAAAAACAGGTGAGCCGGTTTCTGAACCAGAGAAAGATTAATCAAATCGTGGATCAGGAGGAGGAAGAATCCGTTCAAAGAATGGTCTTCATGAGGACGTATGATTATAGAGTCAAGTATGCTACGAATAACCCTCCCTATGTGATTAAGATGAGAGTAGAGGACACTTTGATGACTTTTGAAATCGATACGGGTAGCTGTCTGACTTTAATATCGGAGAAGGATTTCAAAAGATACCTCCCAGACGTGCAGGTAAAAGAAGCGGGAATAATTGTTAAGACCTATGACGGAACTGTGGTACCGATTCTGGGTGAAATAGATGTCAAGGCCGATTTTCGGGGAACGATCGCTAAGCTTAGAGCTGTCGTGGTGAGAGGAGAAAGGAAGGCCTTGTTGGGGAGAGAATGGATCAATGTTTTGAAAATTGGAAATTATTTTGTGAATCACAGATGCCTTTGGAGGACACGTTGGCGGAATTATTGAGTGAACACCAGGTTGTGTTTGGGGAGACAACAGATCCAATAAAGGGATTCACATTTGCAGTGAATATTCAGGATGTAAACCCCATATTTCATAAGGCCCGACCAGTTCCCTTTGCGATTAAAACGGCGGTAAACGATGTACTAGAAAGAATGGTGGAGAAGGACTACTTGTATCAAGTACCCAGCAGCAAGTGGGCAACTCCAGTGGTGGTTGTGCCCAAGAAGAATAAAGAGTTTAGGATTTGCTGTGATTTCAAAGTAACTTTAAATAGGTTCTTGGATACTGCGGCCTATCCGCTGCCTACTCAGCAGGACCTGTTTTCCGTATTGGCTAGAGGGAAGTATTTCTCTAAACTAGATTTGAGCAATGCATACCTTCAATTAGAGGTAAACCCTAGCACCCAGCCACTCCTGACTATTAATACGCATAAGGGGCTTTTTAGGTTTAAAAAATGCCTTTTGGATTGGCAAATGCCCCTAGTTTTTTTCAGTCAGTTATGGATAGAATATTGGCGGGAATTAATGGGGTTATTTGTTACATTGACGATGTACTCGTATCCACGGCGTCAGTGGAGGAACATATGGTAGTATTAAAAACTATTTTTGTTCGGTTGCAGAAGCACAACATAAAATTAAAAAGGGAAAAATGTGAATTTCTGCGAAGAGAAATACAGTATTTGGGACATCTCATCAAAGAAGATGGTATTCGGCCTTTAGAGGACAAGATACAAGGGCTACAGAAAGCCAAAAGCCCGACAAATGTCTCGGAATTGAGATCTTTTCTGGGATTGGTGAACTATTATGGAAAGTTTATTCCGAATTTGCCAGAGCTGTTGGAGCCACTTCACAAGCTGCTGAAAAAGAATAGTTATTGGAAGTGGACAGGGGAGTGTGAGGAGACGATCTCGGAGTGTAAAAAAATAATTACCTCCGAGAAAGTGTTGGTGCCATATGATGCCACGTTACCTTTATCTTTGGCCACGGACGCATCTCAGATTGGAGTGGGGGCGGTGCTGTCCCATGTTATCGAGGGCCAAGAGAAATCAATCATGTTTGCCTCACGAACACTTTCCGGGGCCGAACGTAATTATTCACAAATAGAAAGAGAAGCTCTAGCAATAATATATGGTGTGACTAAGTTCCACCAGTTTATCTATGGAAGACAATTTACCCTGATTACAGATCATAAACCCTTGGTATCTATTTTGGGGCCGAGAGCAGGGATTCCCACTTTGTCTACTTCAAGATTGCAGAGATGGGGACTGACTTTGGCGGCTTATACATATGAAATTAAATTCCGAAGAACTCAAGATCATGGAAACGCAGACCTTCTCTCACGGTTGCCAGTAGAGAGTGACGAAAAACCGGTTTTGAATCAAACGTTCATATTATCATACGTGGAAGATTTGCCGGTTACAGCAGCAGAAATAGGGGTGGAAACTAAAAAAGATGAAGTATTGTCAGTGGTGAAGCGCTATACGCAGCAAGGCTGGCCTGAAAGAGTTGGGGAATACCTCAGACCCTACTTTCAGAGTAAGTTGGAGTTAACTATGGACGGGGAATGCTTATTGTGTGTGGGGAATGCGAGTGATCATCCCGTCTTCTCTTAGGAAAAATATGTTGAGTTGTCTACACGAGACCCATTCGGGGATGGGCAAAATGAAGGCGGTTGCTAGGTCGCATTTTTGGTGGCCGAATCTTGACAACCAGATTGAATGCATGGTAAATGGGTGTAAAAATTGCCAGCAAACTCAGACAGGCCCAAGTAAAGTAAACTTGAGACCGTGGGTGTGGGCAACCAGGCCCTGGCAACGGGTCCATATGGATTTTGCATTTGAAGATGGAGTGAATTTGTTAATTGTGGTGGATAGCCACTCAAAATGGGCCGAGGCAATCCCGATGATAGAGATAACCGCAAGAAAGACGATTGAGCAGTTAAGAAGATTGTTTTCAGCGTATGGGTTACCAGAGGAAGTGGTGTCGGATAATGGCCCACAGTTTACAGGGGTAGAGATGAAGAGTTTTTTCGAGAGAAATGGAGTCAGACAAACTCTGATTCCAGCATACCATCCACAGAGTAATGGTTTAGCGGAAAGAGCGGTTCAATTGATAAAGATGGCCTTGGAAAAAATAAAAGGAAGTTTGAAGATACCATTCAAGATACACTGTCAAGAATTCTATTCACGTATCGATGCACGCCGCATGAGACAACTGGGAAAACCCCATCAGAGCTGTTTATGGGTCGGTCTCTGCAGACCAGACTGACATTAATACACCAGAGCCTGGACAATAGGGTGAGGGAACGACAGGCCAGGCAGATGAGGTATGATCGAGGAAGAGGCCAAGAGGAGTTCGAGGTGGACGATAAGGTGTGGTGTAAGAATTTTAGAGGTGTCGGATGGATCCCAGGAAGAATAGTGGGCAGAAAGGGGAGCAGAGTCTATACAGTTTTGATAAATGGACAGGTGAAGACCTACCACCGAGATCAGATAAGGAGAAGATGGACTAGTGGTGAAGATGGAGATGAGGCCAGAGAGAAAAGAGAGGAGGAAGATGACCCAATATGGATGGCTCCTGAGAGTATGAACAGCCGGAGGGACAGAGAATCGTTTTCGTCGGAAACAGCTGGACTGCCGCAGGATCCAGTGTCCGGGGACCAAGGTGTGGAGATTGAAAGCAGCCCAAGGGAATCCGCGTGTTCCTCAGACAAAGAAGCCCGGACGGAGGAAAGGCCCCTGCCAAGAAGAAACCCTCCAAGGGATCGGAGACCTCCTGTGCGATATCAAAGCATGTAGGGGGAAGATGGTGTGATGTATTGGCGAATTAGTTTAATATTTGTTTTTATTTATTTGTTGTCACAGAGTTGATGATGATAATTGTGTATATATGCATATATATAGTGTTTGTGTTTTGAGCAGTTAGTTATTTTTCTAATATGGAATAGTTTTAACTTTGTTTGTTTCTTGGCATTAAAAAGATATACTCTTTTCAAGTCTTATCTTTGGAAACATTGCAGTCTTCGCTGAAGCCAGGTCAAGGAATGGCGGAGAAGGAAGAAATGTTGGGTTTTCGAGTCGACCCCCGAGATATGACGCCGACGACGACTATGTAACGCCCCAAACCTCGATGTACTTCTACCGGAGCTCTTCCCCACATCCAAGCCGTGCAAGGTCGCCAGAGGATTTTGTCTTAAGATAAAGGTGTGTTGTGTGCAGCGAGCATGTCCGGCGCCGCGCTCTGACCCTCCTCAGCGAGGAGGATGAGAGAGAGGAGACTGTGCTGAGGAGAAGAAAGAGCAGGAAGGAATCAGAGCGATCCTACATGAGCTCTGTGAACGGACGGTCCTCCATGGCCTTGGAACTGGAGCAAGTCACTCGGCTCATGCTTCGGTACTGGTTGTCATTATAGATCTGTTTGTATAACAGGCTAATATTCTAGTATTACAAGAATTGTATAAGAATACAATCCCAGTCGCCAGCCCGTCGTTTCAGCCGTTCTCCCAATCCTCAGAATTTGAAAAACTAGGTGGAGCGGCTTCTACCGGGAGTGAGGTCGCCATTGAGGAAAATCCTCCAGGGTATATCGCCGCTAAATTAAAAGAAAATTTTGTTATGGTCGAAATAAATGGACGCAAAATTAAAGCATTGGTGGATTAAGGAGCAGACTTTTCTGTTATTTCAGACAAATTTCGACGCGAACTAAAGACACCTCTCTTCAAAGAACCAGGTCCCATTCTTAAAGCCGCAAATAAAAATTTAATAGAGACCCTAGGAAAATGTGTCCTGAACATAGGAGTTAATGGTCTGAAGATATCCTTTGAATTCGTTGTTATGGTGGAATGCAGCCATGACATCATATTCGGATGGGACTTCTTCAAGGCCACCGAAGCCGTCATTGATTGTGGCAGAAATGAACTCCATCTCGGGGAAACCTCCGTCCTGGAATCTCGAGAGGAGGAAAACCAGAGATTGTTTGCTTCCAACGACTTTGTCATCCCGCCTAAATCAATAAAGGAGATCAGTGTGATAAACGAAGAAGTATGCGGTGTTAGAGATATTTTAGTCTCAACTTCTAAGGACTTATTATTAAGAAAATAAGTTCTTATACCAAACTCATTGGTTACATTTCGACACGACCGAGGTAGCATTTGGGTTGCGAATGGAGCGTCTTGGCCGCAACTGATTTCATCAGGAATAAATATGTGCACCATG
The DNA here is from genome assembly GCA_030710605.1 of Cordylochernes scorpioides. Classification (NCBI taxonomy): domain Eukaryota; kingdom Metazoa; phylum Arthropoda; class Arachnida; order Pseudoscorpiones; family Chernetidae; genus Cordylochernes; species Cordylochernes scorpioides. The sequence goes on along the minus strand of CP092880.1, from coordinate 17,010,585 downwards.
GAAAGTTATGAGAATGGAAATATCTGCAGTCTAATTGAATCCAGCGATAAGTTACAAGAAACGCAGCTAAAGTCACGTGAATGGTCACAGAAGCTAAACCTTACTCTAGATCCAGGCCTGTCTGAAATTCAAAGGTTACAGCTTGTTTCATGCCTTGACGAGTTTATTGACATATTTGACTTTGGGGGAACTCCTATTAAGCCCACCAGTACTGTGAAGCACAAGATAAACACAGGAGACCACTCTCCTATTAAACAGCGGCCCTATAGAGTAGCACCAAGTGAACGACGACTAATTCAAGATGAAGTGAACAAGATGATTGAAAATCACATCGTGAAGCCCTCTGAAAGTCCTTGGTCATCTCCTGTTATTCTAGTTCGAAAGAAAGATGGGACCTGGAGATTCTGCGTAGATTATCGTCGATTAAATAAGATAACAAAAAAAGATGTTTACCTGCTGCCACGCATTGACGATGCCTTGGACAGTTTAGCCGGCTCTAGTTACTTCTCCACGATGGATCTTCGGTCCGGGTATTGGCAGATTGAAGTGGACGAAAAAGACAGGGAGAAAACTGCCTTCATCACTCCAGATGGGCTGTATGAATTCCGAGTAATGCCTTTCGGGCTATGCAACGCTCCAGCAACGTTTGAAAGGATGATAGATAGTGTTCTGGGCAGTCTTAAATGGAACATGTGCCTTTGCTACCTGGACGACATCGTAGTTTACGCACCTACCTTTGAGGAACATCTACGTCGTCTACAACTTGTATTAAGGTGCATCCAGAAAGCTAACTAAGCTTGAACCACAAAAAGTGTCTTTTTTGATCAAGGAGGATAAAGATTTTAGGACACCTTGTTGACGCCAATGGAATTCATCCTGATCCAGATAAAGTTGAAGCCATCTCTAAATTTCCGAGGCCAAAGAATATCTCTGAACTGAGGAGCTTTCTTGGATTATGTTCCTATTACCGAAGATTTATTGAAAACTTTGCTGACAAAGCTAGATCTTTTCATGACCTACTGAAGACTGAAAAACAATTCTATTGGGATGCAGCTCAAGAGAAAGCGTTTGAAGTCCTTAAAACAGCTCTAATTTCAGAGCCTGTCTTGGGACACTTTGATAATTCCGCTGATACCCATCTACACACGGATGCAAGCGGACATGGTATTGGAGCTGTTCTTCTACAAATACAAGGTGGAAAGGAGCGGCCTATAGCTTATGCATCTAGGTGCTTGACAAAGGCTGAACATAACTATTCTACAACAGAAAAAGAATGCCTTGCTGTAGTCTGGTCTATTAGCAAATTCCGTCCATATTTGTTTGGTCGACCATTCACGGTTGTCACTGACCATCATTCTCTATGTTGGTTGGTAGGACAGAAAGATCCTTCTGGCCGTTTGGCAAGATGGGCGCTGAATTTGCAAGAATTTGACGTGACCGTTATCTACAAGAGCGGACGCAAACATAAGGATGCCGATTGTCTGTCAAGGAGCCCGCTTGAGAACGATCAACCAAGTGCTATGATGTCACTAACCAACGTCGATATAGAGCAGACTAAACACCCGGATTTAGCTAAAATAATCGATAATTTAAATTCAGGCTACACCAGAAAGGAATTCAGCATTATCGACGGCATCTTATACAAGAAAAACTATAGCACAACTGGAAGACCCTAGCTTATGATGATTCCTAAACACTTAAGATCGGAAGTTATGGCAGATTTACATGACGCTCCTACAGCGGGCATTTGTGTTTCGCCCGAACGTATGACAAAGTGAAGAAACGATTCTATTGGCCTGGCCTTTATAGAACTGTTCGCCAATATGTAAGCCATTGTCGGGAGTGTCAACGAAGGAAGAAATTACCTCGACGTTCGGCTGGACAACTTGTATCCATACCACCTGTAGTAAAGCCATTCTATAAAGTCGGGGTTGATCTCCTTGGAAGATTTCCAGTTTCTAAAGATGGAAACCGTTGGATCATTGTGTGCACCGATTATATGACAAGGTATGCCATAACGAAAGCAATCCCAGACGGAGCAGCAATCGAAACAGCTAAGTTCCTGGTTGAAGATGTTATCTTGAAGCATGGAGCTCCTAGAGAAATGATAACAGATCGCGGAAGAAATTTCATTTCTCAAGTAATAAAAGAGATCAATGCTCTGTGCGGAATTGTGCACAGATTTACAACGGCCTACCATCCCCAGACCAACGGCCTGACTGAAAGGTTCAACAAAACTCTGGGAGACATGTTGTCCATGTACACAGGTGTCGAGCAGAAGGACTGGGACCAAGTTTTACCCTACGTAACTTTTGCTTACAACACTGCTAAACAGGAGGCGACCGGCTACACTCCGTTCTTTCTTGTCCACGCCCGCGAGGCCGAGACCTACATCGATTCCGTACTACCCTACCTACCAGATGAGATCTCTGACGACTACGTTGGAGAACTTGTGACCAGAGCTGAGGAAGCGCGTCAACTCTCCCGATCACGCCTTCTACAATCACAGGCGAAAGACCGTAGACTTTACGACCAGAAACATACTCCAGTCTATTACCAGAAGGATGATCTTGTGTGAGTTTTTACTCCCATCCGAAAAGTAGGGCTCTCAGAAAAGCTACTGAATAAATACTTCGGTCCCTACAAGGTGACCAAGAAGCTTTCAGAAGTTACGTATGAAGTAGAGCCCGTGGACCCGTCTCCCCGATCACGAAAATCCAAGGATATCGTTCATGTCATTCGGATGAAGCCCTACCTGGACCCTGAAGAACAACATTCCATTCTGCTAGGGAACACAGGCCGTGATAGATTTCCTTCCAGAACAAGGGCTGAGACAAGCTAATCAGCGGGTCGCTGTTTTCTCTAAAGAGGAAGTAATGTCAAGTAGCTCCATCCAGATGGGACAACTGTCAATCATCCCTGGACCCCGGGGGGGGGACCACAGGTGTGGGGGCTTCTGGGAAGCTGATCTGTAAATAAGGAAAACGGGACGGTGGCTAACGCCGTTCATTAGGATTATCTTTTTTTAACTTGGGGTAAGTTGTACAAAACTCTCTCTCTCCCTATAAATACCCCTTATAATAAATTATTTATTCCCAAATTTGCCCTTGCTTTATTTATCTCCTCGACAATATAAATATGACTCTTTCGACATTTTTCAACTTACTCCTATTAACCGTGAAATAATTTGATTATTTGGAATTATTGTTTTAATATATGACCCATTTTGACATAATATAACTACGACCCATTTGATTAAAATTATATATTTAAACTAGCGAAACCGCTGGGAGGGTTCACCACTGAAGAGCCAGGCCCTCCCATTAATTTTTCCATTGCAGTAAGGGCAGTATAAATTGTTTCATTTTTAAAAGAATTATACGCGTCTATAATAGATTCGAATTTTCATAACAGATGGCGCTCTAATGCATCATAAAATTATATATAACTAGCCGAATGGACAGGGTAACGCCTAGGTTTTAATGGAGTGAATTTTCCCCTCTCTAAGTGTGTATTTGATAAATAAAATTATTTTAGAGTTAAATAATAATTTCAGAAAAAAGTATCCAATACGGGATTCGATCCCAGGTCGTGACTGTCGACGGTTTATACCACTCGTGTCTACCAACTTCCTTTATCCTTAATGTAGTGATATATATTTCAATATACACCGAATTTCATATGTACAATAAGTATAAATATTTTAACGGCCCCAAAATGTAGATACAATTTAATGTGTCAGCTTTGCCATCATGTAATCATAAACAAAGAAATAAAGTTTTATTGAGAGTCCGCCGCACACAAAACAGAACGAAGTCAAATTTCATATGCCGTTAATTAGTTTTACGCTCTACCCTACTGACAAACGGGCCGGACAACAACAGATTATCTCTCCCTCTCGGGTAAGTTAGATATCCCTCCTGGACCTTGCCGCGTCTTTGGCTGCTTGGCCCCTTTCCTAGGTACTATCCAACCTGCCTCGCCCTTTGTGTTACCCATTGACGCCTGAAGACGAGGCCTCATTACTGCTAGTGCTTGTGGTATTTATATATATAAATGTGATGAGATCCTGTAGCCTCTTGTAGAATACTGTCGACTAAAACTGTGGTGAGGTATCCAGTCGACTTAAACTATGGTGTGAGTCCCTGTCAACTCTCGCTATACTGTGTTGACCGAGAGGAACAGTCTGGATGGGGAGTTTCCAGTACCTCTCAGCCCCTTGTAAGACCTTTAAAAGTTCTCACAGAGTACAGGCAGTCGTGGTCGAGGCAGAGTGGAAAGCTTGGGAATGTCCATACACAAAAAAAAACGAAGACACAGTTGCACTAAGAAAGTTTCGTGAACAAATAAAAGTTGAGCTAGGAGCGAAAGATATAGATTGAAGAGTTCTTACTGGGCTACATGGTCGATGAGGTGGACCTGGGGTACAACCGACGAGGGCTCACGCAGATGGTGAAGTGACTGTGAAGTAACTATCAAGTGACTGTATTTTTGGCTAAGGGGCCCTTTTATATCTTTTCCGAGAAAGGGAGTATTGCATTTCTGCAGATGCGACAGGGGCGTGGATCGTCTGGCGAAATTCTAGACTGGCGCCATCCTGACAGTTTCCAATCTATCTTTAGTGTTGTTGAACTTCTAAATCTATCTCGATTCTAGACGTTTTGACCTTTTGCTTTAGCTCAACTCTTAATCTATTACAGAATTTTATTTATTTATCCTCAGTTTGTACAAAGTACATTACATATGATGATGTAATGACACATGTCAATAATGCGTATAATCATTTACAGATGTGTTTCAATTATACAACATGAAAATCTTGTTATAAGTTATATACAATATGGGGTTGTTGGTTTAAATTACCATAGATGGGCCCCGGGAGTGAAAGGGTTTATCCGGGTCTAAGTGGGTAAAGCCTCTCTAACACAGGTAAGTAATTAAAATTTCTTTTAATTAATTTAAACTGTGAGGGTTAAAAAGGGCTATAACGAGATGATTTGTTTGGATATATAAAAGTGAAATAAAAATGACATTTTTGTTTGATTTTTAAAAAATGATTAAAATAAAATGATGACATAAAAATTCACATTCTAAGAGAATATTGGCGGGCGTTGGATAGGGTTAATAGTTGAAGAATATGCAATTGTTAGGAGTGCACATGTAGACCAAATACTTAGATCTAGGTGCAAAGCGAGGAAATAGACTTGAGCGTCTTTCCAGGCAATGTTTCACTTGCGATCCTATATAAGCATTACCGTGCATTGTCACAATTTTAGGGGTATTGGGTTAAAAAGTTGAAGAAATAGTTGTTCATTAATACGATTGGGAAAGGAGTGAAATAGAGCCATGCGATAAGTAGAATTGTAGCGACAGTAGGTGATCTGACTTGACATGAAATTGAAGGTTGATTGTGGTCCGCTAGAGCTGAAAAAAATTGAAAGTTGAAAAAGTGAACGCTTTGTGCATGCGTTGGTGATGTGCTCTGCAGATGATTGAAATAAACTCTTGAGGCGTGTTCAGACCAGAGGTTTGGATTTTTAAATCTGGGGAACTGTGTTCAAAGAGTTTATTGAAATTACGAAATAAAAAAATTGCCAAGCAGTGCTGTCGTTTTTCTACTATGAAGTGAAGCAATGGCTGAAATAGATAGTGATGAAAAGTATAGAGAAGTGGTTAAAGAATACGATTGTTGTAGATGCCCGATAGTTGATGAAAAACATTGTCATATAATAAGCTATTTAAACAAATATAAAATATAGTGAATAAAAAGGTAGAAATATGATTGCGGATAAAAAAAGTGTAAGTGGACAAAATCAAACATGTAATATATAAAATATATAATAATTAAGAAAATAAAAATGATTTTTGAAACAATTAAATGTTTTGCAATACTAAAATAATATCATGAAAAAAAGGTAGATTTGATTAATTTTTTTTTTTTTTAATAATGTTGTATTAAAATTTGATTATATAATTGAAAGGTAAACATAAAAATAATTAATCAAGATTTTATACAAAAATTATAATATAATTAAAGATTATTATAGTGATTAAATAAATGTTGGGTAGTGGAAAATTGAACAAAATTGTCAATTTTTTTCTATCATTGATTATGGTAGTTAAAATGTTTCTTTTAAAAGGGCAATGTCGTGATAGTGACAAGAATATTTTGAATTGTTGTGTTTACTTAAAATGGTGAATATGACAAATATTTTTGAAAATTTTTAAGTATTTGATTAAGAAATGGGTGTTTTGGTATAAAGATAACTAATAAGAAAAACAAAAATAAGTTTAGAATTATGATGAATGAGAGATTTTTAAAAATAATAATAATGATTTTTTTTAGTTGTATATTTGGATAATCTCATTTTTGGCAAATTTAAGAAAGGCATGTAAGATTAGTAATTTGGTAAAAATGCGTGATGGGCGAATTTTTTTTTCTAAGTAAAATTGAGAGAAATAACTTGAAATTTATAATCTGATTAAAATTAAAGTAAATTTGATAAATGAGAATGTGAAAGTTTTAAAAATATAATTAAAAAATAGTATAAAAAAGGTAAAAATTGGATTTAAAATTATTAAGGTGAAAATAAACAAATTTATGGAGAATTAGATTGTGGGCTTGTGGAGAAAGTTATGCAAGAATTCAAAAACTTACAGTTGTGTGATGATTGTTCAGTCAGGAAACTTGGTATTTGGTTGTTGTCCTGCTGACGTGGAAAGCGCTGCATGTTGGACTTGTAGAAGCTTGTAAATTCTGTGAAGTTGATCGCGGCTTGTCGCCTTAAGCATTGTCTCTAGGTGGGGTACTTGTCACCGGGTTTTCACTACTTCGCTCCTCGATTTCCATGATGTGCGGGAATTTTTACTGTGTGGTTGGGGTGGTCAGAGAGCTTGCTCCTGGCGTTGGCGATCTATTAGCGGGTCTGCGGAGGTCCCTTGGGGCGTCGTGTCTTCCGTAAAAATATCGTCTCTTGTTGGGGGAGAGATTGCTTGGTCGTTTCGTTGGAATTGCTGGTTGCTCCTTCATCTTTGCTCTTTCTGGCCTATCTGGACTATCTGGCCTCCTTCGTTTGGTATCCTTCGTTTTGGTCATCCTGTCGGCTATAAATGTGGTGAAGTACTTTTGACTCTTGTAGAATCCTGTCGACTAACTATGTGATGAGGTCCTGTCGACTAAATATGTGATGTGGTCCTGTTGACTCTTGTAGAATCCTGTCGACTCTCGCTATAGTGTGTTGACCGAGGGTCTCTCGCTGTGGAGAATTTTCCAGTACCTCTCTGCACCTTGGGAGCCCTTTAACAGTTCTCACAGAGTACAGGTAGTCGTGGTCGAGGCAGAGTGGAAAGCTTGGGAATGTCCACACAAAAAACGAAGACACAGATACACTAAGAAAGTTCCGTGAACAGATAAAAGTTGAGCTAGGAGCGAAAGATGGAGATAGAAGAGTTCTTACTGGTCTAGATGGTGGATGAGGAGGACCTTGGTGACAACCGACGAGGGCTCGCGCTGATGGTGAAGCGACTGTATTTTTTGGCTAGGACGGAGGCCTTTTATACAAGGGGGATCAATAAATAAGGTGAATTATCTTATTTCTTAAAAATTAAAAAAGCAAAAATAATTTAAACCACAGAATATTAAAATATAACATCGAGAGACTATTTAAGGTGTTCTGTTCTTTTTTCCCACGCGCAGCGCGAGACTTATAAATAAACTAAAATGGAAGCTCCACTGAAGGATTGCACCACGCTTGAACAACGTGCAGTTATTCGTTTCTTGAATGCAGAAGGTATTCAAACATCTCAAATATGCCAAAAAATGAAAAATATCTATGATGAGTCTTGTTTGTCTCAAAAAACATTTATAAATGGGTTAACGAGTTCAAAAATGGACGAAATACATGTTCCTCAGGTCTCAAGGTTCGGCCGGTAAAGTTTTGTTAACAATTTTTCGGGATGTTGATGGACCAATCTGTCTTGATTTTTATCCTCAAGGCAACGTATGAACAGCGACCTTTATTGTGACATTCTTGTAAATAAGCTAAAGCCCGGTATAAGAAACAAAAGAAGAGGGGAGCTCAGTAAAGGTGTTCTCTTCCTTCATGATAATGCAAGGCCGCATACATCATGTAAAACTGTATCTACAATCATTAAATTAGGTTTTGAAGTTTTAGAACACACACACACACATCCTGCATATAGTCCAGACCTAGCCCCCTCTGACTATTTCCTTTTTGGACTACTAAAGAAGGAGTTAAAGGGAAAGCGATTTGACTCGGATGAAGATGTCCAGAAAGTGGTGCAAGATTGTTTTTCACACGCTTCCTAAGAGTGCCTATAAAGAGGGTATTTACAAGTTGCCAAAACGATGGAGACGATGTATAGAAAGCCAAGGTGATTATATTTTGAATAAATCAAGTCCTAATTTTTAATATCGTTCTTTTTTTTTAATAAATTATAATTCACCTTATTTATTAATCCCACCTTGTATCTTTTCCGAGAAAGGGAGTATTGCATTTCAGCAGATGTCAAGAGTGTGGATCGTCTGGCGAAATTCTAGACTGGCGCCATCCTAACAGTTTCCAATCTATCTTTAGACTATGTTGTGGGAATTCTGAATCTATCTCGATTTTAGACGTTTTGACCTGTTGCTTTAGCTCAACTCTTAATCTATTAGAGTTTTATTTATTTATCCTCAGTTTGTACAAAGTACATCACATATGATGATGTAATGACACATGTCAATCATGCGTATAATCATTTACAGATGTGTTTCTATTATACAACATGAAAATCTTGTTATAAGTTATATACAATATGGGGTTGTTGATTTAAATTACCATATATATATGTGGCAGAGAGGCAGGTTGATGCAGTCGTGGGGTCACAGTGGTTCCAGGCATCAAAGTGTAACACAAAGGACGAGGCAGATTGGATGTCACCTCAGAAGACGAGATTTCACCAGCGCCGAAGACGCGGACAAGCTCTATTCGGTTTTCCGGACGTTTGTTTTGTCGAGGGGGGAGGAGGGTAAAACAAACTAACGACTTCTGCATTAGTAGACTCTTCACCTGTCTTGGGCGCGGCGGATTTTCAATCAAACTTTATTATAATGTTTTGTATTACATGATGGCCAAGCTGGAACCTTGAATTGTATCTAAATATTGGGATTGTTACATTATTTATAATCATGGTACATATAAAAATCTATTGTATATTGGAATATATTACTACATATATATATGTTATTTTATAGAATTTAGAACATTGTTCATGTGGTATGTACAGAGTGATTGTAATGCACCAAGGCCATATCGTGGAAGAAGGCTGTCCATCCCAACTGATCGAGAAACCAACTTCCCATTTCTATTCCATGGCGAAAGATGCTGGTTTAGTCTGATTACATTGTTATATATAGTGCTGTAACATTGTTGTAGAGTTTCTTATAAAATCTCGTATTGTGTTGTTATTTATACCATTGTTTTATTGATCTTAGCTCCTATATTGTACAACTTGACAATAAATGTATTTTGAGTGTAAAATCTAGCTAAGTATTTTTTTAAATAGTATTTCATTGTTGAACCATTGTTAGAAGAATGCTAATGAACTTTCCTATTGTGTTACAATACGTATATTTTGTTTTATATTTGGACTATATATTTGTAATATATGTTGGGGAGACACATTATAATGTATCAATCAATATCCAGTATTTTGTGGAAAGAAGGTGAAAATTCACTCGGATAAAACCTGGACGTTTACCATCACTGTTCATTCTGTTAGTTAGGTATATTTTAATCAAATGAGCCCTGATTTTATTTTAATATGATATCTCTGTAAAAATTCCAAATAATTGAACAGTAACATCGTGAGTAAGAAAGTAGAAATAATGCTGAAACAGTACAAAATATATAAAACTCTTTCATATGACTTGTATTAAAAAACAGGGTGTAATTTCAGATGTGAACAGAAATATTTTGAAAATAGATAAACTTTATTCGAAACATTATTCAGGATTATCAGGAAATAATGTTTCAAGTAGATAAGAGAGAGTTACAAATATATTTATGGATATTCGAAACTAGCACAGACGGGTAAATTCTTTTTTAAAAATAAGACAATTCTACTGCCCTTACTGCAATAAAAAATTAACCAAGCCCTCCCATTAATTTGTCATTGCAGTAAGGGCAGTAGTTATTGTTTAAATAAAAAAAAATAATCATACGCTTCTATAATAGTTTCGAATTTTCATAACAGATGGCGCTCTAATGCATCAAAATATATTTATGAAAACATATACTCTCTCTCACACTTACTTTATTTCAGCTTTAGTAAGATACAATTTTTGACAAGCCATTATGTGTGTGTGAACTGGTTGCCGTTCTAGATCAGTTCATAAAATGGGCCATTGTTCTAATATTGTTATAAGAAATTGTCAATACAGCAATATTAGCATCACATTTTCTGACTTAAAAATAAGCAAATTAGTCTGATATTTGGATAGTTTCAAGTTCTATGGTCAAATCCTTTCATATCATTTTTCTATCACAAATTATGTAAATTTTATATAGGTTTAATTTGAATAGACTTTGTATATCCAATATTTTAAACTACTTCTTCATCTAAACATATACTCTTGTTGAATTTATAATTTTATTTGTAGTTTTATTCGAAAGAGTGTAAAAATTTCCTTTTTGAACTTTTATTTTATACTAGCGGATGTACCCGGCTTTGCCCGGGTTTTACCCGAGTAAAGGTTTATCTAACGAACATTTGTTAGAACAATTCTCTATAAACTTATTCAAAAAAATAATAGATATATTTTGATAATTTGAAACTCGTAAATTTGAATCTCTCGATAAAAGTGATCATTTTTTCCCGGTCCCTGTGTGCCGTGTCATCCTGAATTTTGTCTTTCCTAATTTTCTACATTAAAAAAATCATCGTTTTATCTAGTGAACATTTTTTCCCGGTCCCTTGAAAAATACTCGATAAGTTGAATAAAATCATGGTCGTTTATGGAAGATGGACGAAATTCCCGGAGGTCATCTTGGGCAAGACCCCGCGAGGCTTTTTTCTTGACTACTTGGCACAGCTGTGTCACCAACTCTGCCCCCGCGCGCCATTGGACTGTTCATCTGGCCGGCGGCCGGACGATTACATTCTCCCGACAGGGGGTGGGGCAGACCTAAGCCTATCTCCGTCGCAAGGTGGCGCTGCTTGCGAGTTAAAGCTACAAATCTGTAAATAACTCTAAGGATATTCAAGATATTCAATAAATTATTTTTCGAAAACCTTTCCGGGGATATACCTAATAATATCACTGAATTTCACGGCGATTGGATGTATGGTTTTGAATCTATAGAGTACACACACACACACAGACAGACATTAATTTATATATATATATAGACTAGCCGAATGACCTGGGTTTTACCCGATCAATTGTTTTTATTCAAAAACTATTTGTTACAATTATAAATTGGTGCCGTGGATGTCACTCTTGTGAAACATCCCGTTCCAAACTTGACATGTACATTATGTCAGCTGCTATTACCTTCCATCTTCAACGCTAGAGGCGCTGCTCGCGAGCGAAAGGGCAAATTGCAAAGCAAATTTGCAAATAACTTGACCAATATTCGGGATAGAGACCAGAAATGTTCATTATAAGTTTTTTCAGATTATACTTTATATACCGTTAAAATATCAGTCAGATTAGTTACGTAGGGTGGAGCCGTAAAGCCGACATATATATATATATACCCATTATAGAATATACTTAGTATAATGAATACACATAACATAATAAAAACAGTTAGCGTAACTATCAATTTCATAGTCTATAAGATTGATTCAAATAATCCAAAAAACTGGAAATTAATTAATTCAATTTACTTTATGGACCAAATATCAGGTCGACGGTAGCGCTCAAGTGGCAGAAGTTGGAACTGAATAATCTAATAATTGTTTTACGTTTCCCGTTTAAAATGAAGTCACTTCTAGATGTGTGTGTTGTTATTCATAAATGAGCATAAGTTTGATTATATTTTATTGTTTCACTTTAAACGAGGTGTAAATATTCCAAAGAGAATTTAGTTCCAACTTTGGCCACTCGAGCGCCACCGTCGAGCTGATATTTGGTCCATAAAGTTGACTTAAGTGAATTGTCTTTTGGTTTCTATTTTTTTACATTAGTGTATATTTATATAGAATTTCTCTATATCAAGTTTTATTGAATATATCCAGAGAGTACTACATTTAAAAACATATCTACATAACGGAAAATGTGGATTGGCCCGCCATCTGTTATCAGAATTTTGAACTATTTATAAGTTGTATCATTCTTTCAAATAAAACAATATTTCTGCTGCAATAACCTCAAGGTCTTCCTATTATATTTATCATTGCATTAAGAAATTAAAAACTTGTTTGATTTAAATGATTCATACGCCTAAAAATAATTCAAATTTTCAATATCGAAAAATTCGATTTTTTTCACAAATAAATATTTTTCCCTAAAACTTATAGAATATTGATATATTATTGAAATAAAATTTAGAGTAATTAAAATGGGCATTAAAACAAGATGAAAATGATGAAAAATGTTTTAATGGTCGTTCATTGGATCTCGCGATAATAGGTTTACAAGGAACATTAAATCTTGCCTTACAAGGTGGTCGCTCATGAGAGACTCTACCGCATATTAAAAGTGAAATGGCATATTTCCTGGCCGCCCACATGATAATTTAGATAACAGAGTGCCATCTACTGGAACGAAAATACACTAAATTTAATTGAGGCTTGTTCCCCAATATTTGGCCAACCCATTTTCTTAATATATCAATAAAAGCTAACCACGTACACATTTCGTTCTGTTGGCCTTGACAGTGTAATGCAGGCTGTATCTCAACTACAAAAGTTGGTCCTTGAGGCTTACAGAGAAATAAATAAATATGTTATTTTTGTTGGTAAATAGAAAAGTCTTCCAATTTGTTAGTTGTGAATTTTCAAGTGGACTTTTACAAGGTTCTTTGTCTACTTGGTCAGCAACCTCGTAGCCTCTGATTTTAACCTGGGAAGTGATACATTGGAATATGACAGGATTTTAATTTTGAATCATTTTCGAGGTTTTTGTATAAATTTGATGGTGGCAGAGTGTGTTGTATCCACATATGTTGTAAGGACTGATTAACTCTGTTTCATCGATAATTCAACTTGATGTATATATATTCTTGGTGTTTTATATAATTTGTCATTTAAAACTGAATTGTGTTTCAATATCAACCTAACACAGATTTAAAATTGTAATGAATATTTATTTTGAAGTGACCACACTATAAATATATTTGGAGACATTGCGTTTTGGAAAAAATATTTTGGTATATATAAAATTATGTAAAGAATAATAAAAAAAAAATATATATATATATACTTTAAAATATTTAGACCCGGTGTTTTAAATATATTTTAAAATATTATGCTCCATTTTCATTATTTTCAATGAAAATAATGAATGAAATTCATTATTTTTTAGAATGATAAATCTATCTTACCCTTATTCTTACGTTACTCATATATAATTATATAAAATATATTTAAAATATCATAAAAATATATTTTAAAAGTTCATAAAATATCTAATTAACGACAAATAAGATTACCTTGTAAATAAAAACAAGGAAGACCAGAGAGACAACTAAGATCTGTACTATGTCGTCCCGACATAGCCTACCTCAACTAAACATAGCCTAGCACAACCAAACATAGCCTTCCCCAACCAAATATAGCCCACCTCAACCAAACATAGCCTACCCCAACCAGACATTGCCTACCTCAACCAAACATAACCATTCTCAACCAAACATAGCCTACCCCAACCAAATATAGCCCACCTCAACCAAACATAGCCTACCTCAACCAGACACAGTCCACCTCAACCAGACATAGCCCACCTCAACCAGATATAGCCCTCCTCAACCAAACAGAGCCTACCTAAACCAGACATAACCCACCTAAACCAAACATAGCCTACTTCAACCAAACATAGACTACCTCAACCCGACATAGCCTACCTCAACCAGACATAGCGTACCTCAACCAAACATAGCCTACCTCAACCAAACATAGCCAACTTCAACCAAACATAGCCTTCCACAACCAAAAATAGCAGACCTCAGCCAAACATAGCCTTCCCCACCCAAATATAGCTCACCTCAACCAAACATAGCCTACCCCAACCAGACATTGCCTATCTCAACCAAACATAGCCTACCCCAACCAAATATAGCCCTCCTCAACCAAACATAGACTACCTAAACCAGACATAGCCCACCTCAACCAGACATAGCACACTTTAACCAAACATAGCCTACCTCAACCAAACATAGCCGACCTCAACCAAACATAGCCTACTTCAACCAAACATAGCCTACCTCAACCCGACATAGCCTACCCCAACCAAACATAGCCTACCTCAACCAAACATATCCTACCACAACCTAACATAGCCAACTTCAACCAAACATAGCCTTCCACAACCAAAAATAGCAGACCTCAGCCAAACATACCCTACTTCAACCAAACATAGCCTACCTCAACTCGACATAGCCTACCTCAACCATACATAGCCCACTTAAACCAAACATAGCCTGCCTCACCCGACATAGCCTACCTCAAACAAACATATCCTGCCTCAACCACACATAGCCCACTTCTACCAAGAATAGCCTACCTCAACCCGAAATAAACTGCCTAAACTAAACATAGCCTGCCTCAACCCGACATAGCCTACCTCAACCAGACATAGGGTACCTCAACCAAACATAGCCTACCTCACCAAACATAGCCTATTTCAACCAGACATAGCCTACCTCAACCAAACATAGCCTAAATACACTAGACATATCCTACCTCAACCAAACATAGCCTCCCTCAAGCAAACATAGCCTACCTCAAGCAAACATAACCTACCCCAAACAGAAATAGCCTACCTAACCAGACATAGCCTACCTCAACTAAGCATAGCCTACCTCAACCAAACATAGCCTAACTAAACCAAACATAGCCTACCTCAACCAAACATAGCCTGCCTCAACCAGACATAGCCCACTTTAAACAAACATAGCCTGCCTCAACCAAGCATAGCCTGCCACAACCTGACTCAAATCTACCAAGTCTACTTCAATCAAACCAAGTCCACTTCAATTCAACCAAGTCCACTACAATTCAAACAAGTCCACTTCAATTCAACAAAGTCCTCTTCAATTCAACCAAGTCCACTTCAATTCAACCAAGTCAACTACAATTCAACCAAGTCCACTTCAATTCTACCAAGTCTACTTCAATCAAACCAAATCCACTTCAATGCTATCAAGTCTACTACAATTCAACCAAGTCCACTTCAATTCAACCAAGTCCACTTCAATTCAACCAAGTCCACTACAATTCAACCGAGGCCACTTCAATTCAACCAAGTTCACTACAATTCAACCAAGTCCACTTCAATTCAACCAAGTCCATTTCAATTCAACCAAGTCAATTTCAATTCAACCAAATCCACTTCAATTCTACCAAGTCCACTTCAATTCAACCAAGTCCACTTCAATTCAACCAAGTCCACTTCAATTCTACCAAGTCCACTTCAATTCAACCAAGTCCATTTCAATTCAACCAAGTCAATTTCAATTCAACCAAGTCCACTTCAATACTACCAAGTCCACTACAATTCAACCAAGTCCACTTCAATTCAACCAAGTCCACTTCAATTCAACCAAGTCCACTACAATTCAACCAAGTCCACTTCAATTCAACCAAGTCCACTACAATTCAACCAAGTCCATTTCAATTTTAACAAGTCCACTTCAATCAAACCAAGTCCACTTCAATTCAACAAAACCATTTCAATTCAACCAAGTCCACTGCAATTCAACCAAGTCCACTTCAATTCTACCAAGTTCACTTCAATTCTACCAAGTCCACTCCAATTCAATCAAGTCCACTACAATTCAACCAAGTCCACTACAATTCAACCAAGGCCACTTCAATTCAACCAAGTCCACTTCAAATCTACCAAGCCCACTTCAATTCAGACAAGTCCACTTCAATTCAACCAAATTCACTTCAATTCTACCAAGTCCACTTCAATTCTACCAAGTCCACTTCAATTCAACCAAGTCCACTTCAAAACTACCAAGTCCACTCCAAATCTACCAAGTCCACTTCAATCAAACCAAGTCCACTTCAATTCAACCAAGTCCACTTCAAATCTACCAAAGCCACTTTAATTCAGCCAAGTCCACTTCAATTCAACCAAGTCCACTACAATTCAACAAAAGACACTTCAATTCTACCAAGTCTACTTCAATCAAACCAAGTCCACTTCAATGCTACCAAGTCCACTACAATTCAACCAAGTCCCCTTCAATTCAACCAAGTCCACTACAATTCAACCAAGTCCACTTCAATTCAACCAAGTCCACTACAATTCAACCAAGGCCACTTCAATTCAAAGTCCATTTCAATTCTACCAAGTCCACTTCAATTTAACCAAGGCTACTTCAATTCTACCAAGTCCACTTCAATTCTACCAAGTCCACTTCAATTCAACTAAGTTCACTTCAAATCTACCAAGTTCACTTAAATTCAGCCAAGTCCACTTCAATTCAACCAAGTCCACTTCAAATATACCAAGTCCACTTAAATTCAGCCAAGTCCACTTCAATTCAACCGAGTCCATTTCAATTTTACAAAGGCCACTTCAATCAAACCAAGTCCACTTCAATTCAACCAAGTCCATTTCAATTCTACCAATTCCACTTCAATTCAACCAAGTCCACTTCAATTCTACCAAGTCCACTTCAATTTAACCAAGTCCATTTCAATTCAACCAAGTCCACTTCAATTCTACTAAGTCCACTTCAATACTACCAAGTCAATTTCAAAACTTCCAAGACCACTCCAAATCTACCGAGCCACTTCAATCAAACCAAGTTCACTTCAATTCAACCAAGTCCACTTCAAATCTACCAAGTCCACTTCAATTCAGCCAAGTCCACTTCAATTCAACCAAGTCCACTACAATTCAACCAAGTCCACTTCAATTCAACCAAGTCCATTACAATTCAACCAAGTCCACTCAATTCAACCAAGTCCATTTCAAATCTACCAAGACTACTTCAATTCTACCAAGTCCACTTCAATCAAACCAAGTCCACTTCAATTCAGCCAAGTCCACTTCAATTCAACCAAGTCCACTCAATTCAACCAAGTCCACTGCAATTCAACCAAGTCCACTTCAATTCAACCAAGTCCATTTCAATTCAACCAAGTCCACTTCAATTCTACCAAGGCTACTTCAATACTACCAAGTCCACTACAATTCAACCAAGTCCACTTCAATTCAACCAAGTCCATTTCAAATCTACCAAGACTACTTCAATTCTACCAAGTCCACTTCAATCAAACCAAGTCCACTTCAATTCAGCCAAGTCCACTACAATTCAACCAAGTCCACTCAATTCAACCAAGTCCACTGCAATTCAACCAAGTCCACTTCAATTCAACCAAGTCCAATTCAATTCAACCAAGTCCACTTCAATTCTACCAAGGCTACTTCAATACTACCAAGTCCACTACAATTCAACCAAGTCCACTACAATTCAACCAAGTCCACTTCAATTCAACCAAGTCCATTTCAATTCAACCAAGTACATTTCAATTCAACCAAGGCCACTTCAATTCTACTGAGTCCACTTCAATACTACCAAGTACACTTCAGAACTTCCAAGTCCACTCCAAATCTACCAAGTCCACTTCAATCAAACCAAGTCCACTTCAATTCAACCAAGTCCTCTTCAATTCAACCAAGTCCACTTCAATTCAACCAAGTCCCCTTCAATTCAACCAAGTCCACTTCAATTCAACCAAGTCCACTTCAATTCAACCAAGTCCTCTTCAATTCAACCAAGTCCACTTCAATTCAACCAAGTCCTCTTCAATTCAACCAAGTCCACTTCAATTCAACCAAGTCCACTTCAATTATACCAAGTCCACTTCAATTCAACCAAGTCCATTTCAATTCAACCTAGACCACTTCAATTCAACCAAGTCCACTTCAATTCTACCAAGTCCATTTAAATTCAACCAAGTCCACTACAATTCAACCAAGTCCACTTCAATTCTACTGAGTCCCCCCCCCCCCCCCCCCCCACTTCAATACTACCAAGTACACTTCAAAACTTCCAAGTCCAATCCAAATCTACCAAGGCCACTTCAATCAAACCAAGTCCACTTCAATTCAACCAAGTCCTCTTCAATTCTACTGAGTCCCCCCCACCCCCCCACTTCAATACTACCAAGTACACTTCAAAACTTCCAAGTCCACTCCAAATCTACCAAGGCCACTTCAATCAAACCAAGTCCATTTCAATTTAACCAAGTCCACTTCAATTCTACTGAGTCCCCCCCCCCCACTTCAATACTACCAAGTACACTTCAAAACTTCCAAGTCCACTCCAAATCTACCAAGTCCACTTCAATCAAACCAAGTCTACTTCAATTCAACCAAGTCCTCTTCAATTCAACCAAGTCCACTTCAATTTAACCAAGTCCTCTTCAATTCAACCAAGTCCACTTCAATTCTACCAAGGCCACTTCAATTCAAACAAGACCACTTCAATTCAACCAAGTCCACTTCAATTCTACCAAGTCTACTTCAATCAAACCATGTCCACTTCAATACTACCAAGTCCACTACAATTCAACCAAGTCCACTTCAATTCAACCAAGTCCTCTTCAATTCAACCAATGCCACTTCAATTCAACCAAGTCCACTTTATTCTACCAAGTCCACTTCAATTCAACCAAGTCCATTTCAATTCAACCAAGTCCACTTCAATTCTACTCAGTCCACTTTAATACTACCAAGTCAATTTCAAAACTTCCAAGGCCACTCCAAATCTACCGAGTCCACTTCAATCGAACCAAGTTCACTTCAATTCAACCAAGTCCACTTCAAATCTACCAAGCCTACTTCAATTCAGCCAAGTCCACTTCAATTCAACCAAGTCCACTACAATTCAACCAAGACCACTTCAATTCAATCAAGTCCACTACAATTCAACCAAGTCCACTTCAATTCAACCAAGTCCATTTCAAATCTGCCAAGTCTACTTCAATTCTACCAAGGCCACTTCAATCAAACCAAGTCCACTTCAATTCAGCCAAGTCCACTTCAATTCAACCAAGTCCACTACAATTCAACCAAGTCCACTTCAATTCAACCAAGTCCATTTCAATTCAACCAAGTCCACTTCAATTCTACCAAGGCTACTTCAATACTACCAAGTCCACTTCAATTCTACTGAGTCCACTTCAATACTACCAAGTACACTTCAATTTAACCAAGTCTATTTCAATTCAACCAAGTCCATTTCAATTCAACCAAGTCCACTTCAATGCTACCAAGTCCAATACAATTCAACCAAGTCCACTTCAATTCAACCAAGTCCACTACAATTCAACCAAGTCCACTTCAATTCAACCAAGTCCACTACAATTCAACCAAGGCCACTTCAATTCAAAGTCCACTTCAATTCAACCAAGTCCTCTTCAATTCAACCAAGTCCACTTCATTTTTACCAAGGCCACTTCAATTCAACCAAGACCACTTCAATTCAACCAAGTCCACTTCAATTCTACCAAGTCTACTTCAATCAAACCATGTCCACTTCAATACTACCAAGTCCACTACAATTCAACCAAGTCCACTTCAATTCAACCAAGTCCTCTTCAATTCAGCCAATGCAACTTCAATTCAACCAAGTCCACTTCAATTCTACCAAGTCCACTTCAATTCAACCAAGTCCATTTCAATTCAACCAAGTCCACTTCAATTCTACTCAGTCCACTTTAATACTACCAAGTCAATTTCAAAACTTCCAAGGCCACTCCAAATCTACCGAGTCCACTTCAATCAAACCAAGTTCACTTCAATTCAACCAAGTCCACTTCAAATCTGTTATGATTGATCCGGCAACACTGCCGACTCGACTTGTAAACACTCTTAGATATATAACCAGGTTAGAATAAATAGATGTGAATAAATAAATACTTAGTTCAGTTGTATTCTGCGTGATCAAATAGACACAAGAACAACATAAACAACATGGTGGCAGCGGAAAAGTGAGTACTTTTTCAAATAAAAATATTATTGACAAATATTAGCGAAAAAAAGAAAACATGGACTTTGTTAGGCCTAGCGAACTCGCCTTGCACGGAAATGT
>CP092880.1:16871490-16990203 GCA_030710605.1 Cordylochernes scorpioides | reverse complement strand
GATCGCTTAAAACTGGCTCAAGTACATTTAGCCTCATGGGCAAAACTTGAGGATGTTGTACCTTTTATCAGGTATATCAGGATTCAGGCAATAACTATGAAAGATATTACAGTGACCTTTATTGAAGACACATGAGATAACCGATATACTCTCATAGACAAAACTTAAGGAAGTTGTACCTTTTAGCATGTATATCGGAATTCAGATAATAACTCTGAAAGATATTTGATATACAGTGACCTTTTTTTAAGAAAGACGAGATAACTAAGTGTGAACAAAATCGCCTTTGTCTTCTTCAAAAAATAGACGACCAGCGACCTTCCACTTCCTTTAGTCTTGTCCATGATTGTGCTGTATAGTTTTAGTGACGTGGTTGTCGCGGGTTTCACTGTAGACGTTAAAAGGAAGTATCCTTTGAAAAGAATGGCTAAGAGGAGTTAGTCCTAGACTCGAGTAACCTGTTGGCGCGCTAAGGCTGACAGTGCCTTTAAATTCAGATATCTCCCACGTGGAGACAATTTCAAGCTGTAAAGGAGGTTCAGTAAGACGTCCGAGACAACTTCACTTCACACTGATCTTTATTAATCCAAATGTTTCATTTTATCCTAACCTATTTTACATATATTGCATACATTACACGAAAAACAACAACAAAAAAGACGATAAATTTACATAATACCTACAATTTATGTGCGTCCGATACTAGCATGCAAAGAGAACAATTCGAATCTTATAGATAACCTCTGGGAAGGAGTTCAATTACTAGTAAGTCAACTATAATTTTCTCATTATAGCAAGGGAAGTAGGCAATTGTTTCAATAGGTTCTTACATATGTGCATTCACTACTGTAAGCGTACTAGTGAGTTCAGGCTACTAGTTGGACGACTTGACGGCCCTGTACTCCTGGATGAAGGTGTAGAGGTCCAGGAAGTCGTTCACCTCCACCAGGGCAAACCCCAGCCACATGCCGATGTAACCCCCGAAGTAGCCGAAGACTTCAATGGTCTAACACATGGGACATAAGTATAGATCAGTATAATACCCTCGACTACAGAGAACTAGTACTCCAGTGGAAATAGAAGGTTTTTTTTGCCTATCCCTAATATACGTGGTACAGGTCATGATGATGATGGTGGGTAGAAGTTGGCGACTGTTTTTACTGTAAGTGCACCACATGTCTACACATGTGAAAAGCAGTTCGACTTTGCACTTACAAATGTGTCAGAGCCACGTTTGGTTACTTGCACTCGCTGGTGGTGTTGGACTTTTGCAAGAATCGTAGGCCATTGGAGCATATTTTTTTAATCAGAAAAAAGTTTCCAATGCAGGAATCGAACCCGGGTCATAGCGGTCGAAAACCAACTGTTTAGACCGTCCTTCCACCTACCCCCAGAAGGTATGCTACAGTCAACTGATAAAATATAATGAAACTTGAAATAAATCTACATACTCTGTTGCATAGACCGAATTATCAAGAAATGATAAGGATCGAATAAAGTGTATTGGTTTTTTAACCATTCGGTCTATGTAATGTCTGTGCATTCATGCCAAGTTGTATGCTATTTCAACAGTTATTTATGGGTGTAACATTTTTCTTTCTTTCTCTTTCCCTCTAATTAAAAGAGCATCTATCTAAATTTCAACTAATAGATTATTTTAAAAAACCTATTTTATATACATTCATAGACAAAACTTAAGAAGTTAAAAGTCTTTAATGTCGCCGTTTATCTGTTTTTTTTTTTTAAGGAGACAGAGACAAATTTTGTTCACACTTGGTTATCTCACGTCTTCAATAAAGGTTATTATGCATCAAATATCTCTCAGAGTTATTGTCTGAATCTCGATATGCATGCTAAAAGATACAACTTCCTTAAGTTTTGTCTATGATTGTAGATACGTTTCCAATTTGAATAGTTTTCTACAAGAGAGGTAGGTACCTACAATGTACTTGGGTCTGAGCGTGTAGACCGTCAATTCTGGCTGCTTGAGCCTGAAGGTCAGTTGAGCGTATCTATCCTTCCTGTGACACCCACCAGCAATGGTTGCAGTTCCATTTGTACTTTACCTCAATCGTTGTGAATAGTTTGAAAAAAAAAAAACAGGCAGAATTATGCGTCTAACAATGTACGATGATATTTTTGTGTGTATCCCTAGTGTCTTCAAGCCTTTAAACCATATTAAACACTTGCGAATAACTAGAAGAGCAACAATAAAATGTTAAACAATGTAAGATGTGATTGTTGTATCATTAGTGTCTTCAAACCTTTTAACCATTCTAAACACTTTACATTAACTAGAAGAACACAACAATAATACGTCTAACAATTTAAGATATGATTGTTGTATCATTAGTGTCTTCAAACCTTTTAACCATTCTAAACACTTTAGATTAACTAGAAGGACACAACAATAATACATCTAACAATTTAAGATGTGATTGTTGTATCATTAGTGTCTTCAAACCTTTTAACCATTCTAAACACTTTCGATTAACATGAACAACAATCCTTGTGTCTAACAATGCAATATGCGATTGTTGTATCGCTAGTGTCTTCAAACCTTTCAACCATTCTAAGTAAAGTATTTCCATGAAGGGTTATATGATACTTAGAACTATACATGAATGGTTATAAAGAGAAACTTTAAATATATTTTACGTATTAGTGTATGTTTTATCGCTTACTAGAGGGCCTAGTCACCACTAGAGTGGACATAAATAAATAGACGTTATATAGACGTACAATGTCAATGACAACTTAGAGAACCGACTTCCTAAAACCATTTGAAACCATAACTCACTGGAATCTCTCCTAGAAAATAAATAAGTTCATCTTTCTATAAAATAAAGGTCACCTCTCCCGGCAAAATAGACGCTAAGACTAAGCACCATATATTGACCGTCTCCACAAACTAGTGGACTCAAGTCAGTGGCAAAGCCACGACACCAGCTTCGGCAAACTGGGAAGCGTCCACCTAAAGACCATGGTTACGGGCTAATGGCCCTTGTGAGTCCAGGACGGGCTTTATTTTCTGAGATCCACGAGGGATCAATTGAAATATTCACAATCTGACAAAGAGGTATTTAGCTGATAAAGTGTCTAGACCAAATCTATGGACAAAATATAGATGGAAATTTTGTCGGGAGGAAATTGATCTAAGTCACCTCTGCCCGACCTGAGTCTGCTTGTTTGTGGAGACAGTCAATAAATGGCCGTTTAGTTTTAGCGTCTATTTTGCCGAGAGAGGCGACCTTTATATTTATGGATCAATATCCTCCAGGGGAAAGTCCATCTTTGGTATTACAAAGGTTCAAGGCAAGTAGTACTGGATGTATACAGTCTCTCCAGCCGCAGAGTTTCCTCCACACAACGGATCCTAATTGACTCCACTCAATTCAATGTTTGAAAACCTCGAGATTTCTCAGTCGATGAGTGAGTTCTGTTATTCATGCTTTCCTAAAAGTCTGGTGACTTACTCAAGGATGGTGAAACATTAATCTATAGAAAACAAAGTAAAAATTTCAAGATGCACTATGGTAATGGCAAGTTCTAACATTTCATCTAATGTTATTCTGAACGATCAAATTACTAATACACTCACACAAAGCTTTATTAAGACCAGCGGTCTTATACAGATTCACCAAAGGAAGAAATAATAAATGGAGCTCCTATACTCCAGACAGCGTAGCACCCAACAACAGCCTCCTGGTCTGACGCATGTCCAATGACCACACGTTCCTTCGTGCATGCGTCATGGTTAGCGAATCACTGAACAGGCTAGTGTGGAATCAGCCGCGTTCTAGTCTTCGCTTTCCTCATCCAAATGGACCACGGCATTCGGCGATTCAATTAATCTCCTCCGAACGGTGACTGTGGCCTTGTAGAATTTATATAAACCAAAAAGAAGACCTTGATAAAACGTCATTACATTCATCCAGTTATATATTTGTTGACTATCGGATTGAGACAAGGATAAATCACCCAAGAGTTATCCAAGTAAAAGCAATCAAAAATTGCAAATTACTAATACAACTTACTTATAATTGAGGCTATAAAATGAAAGCTTACTTTTTCCCATTAAAATGGACGCCAAACCTATATTCCACATCTCTCTGAAAACACAATCCTCAACATAAATAATTTTAAAAGAAAGATAATCCGCTAAGGGAAGAGTTATTATGTTAATAAATATTTGCATATCCATATCTCATATTTCCTACCTTTTTGTATGTGTTTATTTGAATCTATATAATTTCCAAGTTTAAGTATCGTAATTGTAACTGCCGAAAAGGGCGAACACGGCTGATTCCACATTCGCCTTTTCAGTGTTACGCTAACCTATACACGATGGATTATGTGGTCACTGAACATGCGTCGGACCTGGAGGCTGTTGTTGGGCTCTAGTCCGAACGGGAGGGCTCGGTCAGCAACCTTGCCATGAACTCTCGGAGACGCCTGTAGGTTTGATTGGTCGAACCTATGGAGCCAGACCATAATGGCGGGCGCGAGGGGCCAAACAATGGCCGCTCGGTGCATGGAGAATGCATCATTTCCTTTTGGCTGGGTGACCTGGATGTCAGCAATGGGTGTGCATTCGCGCGCCGGTTAATGGACCGAAAGGTCTGGGAAACCATTATTGCTCCAAGTCTGTTGTTGGGCTCTGCGCTACCTGGAGTATAGGAGCTCCATCTATGCTTCCTCCCTGTGGTGAATCTGTATAAGACCGGTGGTGAAGCTTCTATTGTCGCGGCAAAAAGAAACTCTTCCCTCACAGCATAGATTGTCTTTTATTTATCATTTTTCTGAAGGGATTATAATGGTAATAATTTCTCGTCATGAATAATTGTCGTAAAGATGGCTGCCTGGCAGGCATTCATATTTATATAAAAAATAGACACTTCGGCCAGTTAGAGTTTTTTTTTATTAAAAAAACTTCAATTGGCCGAAGTGTCTATTTTTTTATATAAATATGAATAATTGTGGCTGATAAAATTGACATGAAAGTTTGTTTGTGAACTTTTAAAAAGTAAAATTACTCACTCAAATATGTTTTCGCAAAGCTTTGCGCTGATGTTCTGAAACACCAAGGTAGAAAGTTAGGCAAAATGGCTTATTAAAAGATTATTAACAGACTCCATATATCCTGAATGGAATCAGAAACAACTTGAAACAAATCCCTCATCCCTGAAGAGGGCCATCTTACATTTCTGAAAACTTAATTGACGATTTTTATATCTTTTCACAAATTTAAGGAAGTTGTACTTTTTAGCATGTATATCAGGATTCAGACAATAACTCTGAAAGATATTTGATACACGGTGACTTTTATTGAAGACACACGAGATAACAAAGAGTGAACAAAATTGCCTCTGTCTCCTTTAAAAAATAGACCTCAGATGACATCAAAACATTCCACTTTCTTAAGTTTTATCCATGAGTGTACATATATTTAGATATACAAGGTGGGCCAAAATGACACAAGCCCTACGTGGCCTTGTAAATTTTGTTTAAAATTTTTGTTAAATAAATAGATAAAGAGAGGAACATTCTCTCGAAATATTTCGAAAAAAAAATTTTACAATCACATATTCATGTACGCCTTTTGTTAAATAATTTTATTAAACTGTATGCGCTCCCCCCAAGAACCTCGGTTAACTAAATAAAATTATATTCAATGAATGTTCTTCAAACTTCCTGTTAAGGTATATGAAAAACATATATGACTCGCTGTAATTCAATGTGTCCTATATTTTCGTCTCTTGTACATTGTGTATTTAATGAAAAATTCGAATTTATTTAATCATATTTAAAATTTAGGATAAACAGGTTTTAAATGCTCACTGAGGGGGGACATGAAGTCTTATAGAATATGGGGATAGCTACAGCCGTGTTGAAGGTGGCTGCTTTGGAAAATGATGTTTCGAATAAACGAATTGACGATTTCATTAAATCACTCAGAGCAAATAACTTCTGCGGTCAGCTTTTCCCTTCTGATTGATTTTAATATTTCAAATATAGAGATTATATATTATTTTATGGCGTCTTTTTATAACTTTTGATATATGATTATAATTACTATAATACATTCAGAGCTATATAGTTCATTTGTTAATATGTTCTCATTAATTAAACAATACCACCACAGTTTTCTGGAGATGAGTTTTTTTTTTCATTTTATTAACGTATTCTCAAGCTTTCGGGCATCTCTGTCCTTCTACTGGAGAACATAAATAAACGGATAAAACTGATGCTAAGCTATTATAAAATATTTGTAATAGTTTAGCGGCGTTTTATTCGTTTATTTACAACAACAACAACAAAAAGCTTTATTAAGACAATTTAGTCTTATACGAATTCTCCAAGCACAGAGATGTAGGGTACATACAAGAATAACAGTAGTAACAACAACAAAAGTCCCTGTTATGACCTTTTGGTCTTATACAACTTCTTCACGTAGAAGAGGGTATATACAGGAACAATAGTTACAATAATTAGCAATGATATTTACAATGTGTCAAGGGGGATAGTAGCAGGAAAGGGGTTGTTGGGGAACTAGAGTATTAACATGGGTTGATGTTATTATATCTCTTAAGGAAAGATTACGCGACAATAAAGTTGGGATATCCAGCAGGTTAATAAAATATTCAAGGTAGTTGGTGCGAATGTTTAGTTCACCATATAAAATTATCTCCAGTCCATTGTGTATCTTGATCGTAATATGTATATTCTCTAGTTGGAGTTCGTTAGGAGGTAGATACGCAAAAGTTATACAAGTCAGCAATGAATCTAAGTTTGGTTATTTTTGTTATAAATTCCTACAATGATGCCTTCAGAGCTTCTTCCATGAACCAAGGTTTTTCTGGCAAGTGATTGGTAAAACTGAAAATCCTCAATCACGAGTTTTAGAACAAATTGACACTAAGTTTCCGTTATAGCAAATATTTCAAACTGATTTAAATAATCAATGAAAGGGAAAACGAAATTTATTCTAAAGAAACCTTTGATATACCTGTTGTGTTCTCTACCTAACAAAAACAGCACTTGACGAACACTATAAGGTATAAACTATTTATTTCTATAAATAAGATCCTTTCACTCTCCTCTTACACTCTATATACATCCAATCATTTTACATATCTAATTTTCTATCAGAAAATTAATACATATATACATATATGCTGCATTTTTTCTTTAAGAATAAAATTTGAATATGGAATCATTATAGCACCCGCCACCGAAGATCCATCATCACTCCTGAGATGATTTTATTTCCACGGTGGTTCCCTTTGTCCGGATGTTAAAAGGCTGGACATTGGATATGTGAGCGGTTCTGGTCTGACGATTATGGAAATAGTATTCTATGTACTTAACCAGACCGTCCATTTCAGTTACACGACAGACTTCATGTGGTCCAGTCTGGTGCCGTTCTTTTCCTTTCCTTTGATGGCGTACTAGCACATAATCTCCAACTTTTAGCTGAGGTGGTGATCTTCTTTGTTTTCTATTATAGTAAAATTTTGTTTTTTGTCGATATTGGTGTTGTCCTTCTTCGTCTCTCTCCTTTTCTTCAAGTTGGCAACTTATACCAAGTTCATCATCAGCAGGTAAGCGTGGAGATTGTTTTGTATATTTAAATATAGGCGAGCAACCCATATAAGAATTGTAGGAGCGGTTATGATACCGAATTGCTCCCTCTAGACAGGACTTCCATCCTCCTTTGAAATGAGGGTAACAGGCGAGAAAGGTCTTTATTTCTCTTATGGTTCTTTCCGCCAGACCATTTCCAGCTGGATGATAGGGAGTGTCGTGATCAGTATTATGTTTTTAGATTTTGATCATTCCGGGAATTTTCCGTGAACAAAGGAATTTCCTTGATCTGTAATTATAGTGCGCACTTTCTTAAGATTTTCATGTTGTTCGAAATAATTTATCAATGATTACCCATCTTGTTTTATAGCTTTAGCCTGGGCTAATCTTGTTGCTTCATCTATTACTATTAAAAAGGTTGATCTAGCATCTCCCTTAGTTGGAGCTTCGGCATAATCTAAATGCACAGTATGGAAAGGCTCCTGTGATTGTGGCGGCAAGCTCATATGATTTGATCTGTACTTGTATTTAAACTTGACCTGTTGACAAACAGGGAAAGAGGCTATGTAACCGCGTATATCATTTTTAATCTTATACCACTAGAATCGCTGCCTTAATTTATGATAGGTTCTCAAAAACCCAGAGTGGCCACCTGAGAGAGGATCATCGTGATATAAGAGCAAAATTGAATCTCTATCCTCGGGAGGAACCAAGTACTTCTTGTTATCTCCGAGCTTCAGATCAATGCTCAGGTGATTCGTCCATAATATGGATTCATTTGGATCTGTGGGAGAATCAATGGCCAATCTCGACAAAGCGTCGGCATCTTGTAATTCCTTTCCGGATCGGTGATTAATATTCATTTCAAACGAACTAAGGAACAGTTGCCATCTGGCAAGTCTGTCTCTGAGATTTCCGCAGGAAGGCAGTTGAGTCAACGCGCGGTGATCGGTGTGGACTGTAAAAGATTTACATTCCAAATATGCGCGGAAATGTTCAACTGCTTTCAACACAGCAAGACATTCCTTTTCGGTAACAGAACAATTCTGTTCCGCTCTTGTAAACATATATGAATAATAATTTATTACTCGTAATTGTCGGTTTTTCTTTTCGGTAATATCTCGTTGGTATAATACTGCTCCTGTTCCATAGTAAGAAGCGTCGGTAGTCAGCTCGTATTGAAGGGAACCATCGGGAATCCTTAAAATCGGGTTGGATGTAATCAGGGTAAGTAATTTCAAATAAGACTCTTCACATTCTTCTGTCCATGTAAAAATGGAGTCTTTTCTTTTCAAGGCATCCAATGGTCTTATTATCATAGCATAATTCGGAATATACGGCCTGAAATGCCCAGTTAAGCCAGTGAAACATTGTAGGGATTTCAAATTGTAAGGCCTCCTCATATTCTTCACCTTTTCAATGACCTGATCCTTCATGTGTTTGAAATCGCCATTTATTATTCTTCCTAGTAACTCCACTTGAGGAACGCAAAACTGACATTTCCCCAGGTTAATGGTCATATCAAATTTGGCCAGTCTAGTGAGAATCTTGTAGGATAGGGCTGCACATTCTTCTTTAGTGGGTGCACCCAACAGATGTAATCAATATAGACAACTACTATTTGATCTAGCAGATCCCCCAATATTTCAGTGATTATGCGTTGGAATTTGGGAGGAGAATTTTTCCAACCAAACGGTACCCTCGTGAATTCGTACAGACCTTCTTGTGTTACAAACGCAGAAAATTTTCTGGATTCTATAGTTAGTCCTATTTGCCAGAATCCGTCTCGTGAATCAATTTTTGTAAAATAATGGCAACCCCCAAATCGGTCTATAATCCTATCAATGCTGGGAAAGGGATCCAAATGAGTTTCCTGATTGAGCCTTCGATAGTCCTGACAGAGTCTAAAGGAGGAATCCTTTTTTTGAACAAGTACGCATGGTGATGCAAACTCTGAGGTAGATGGAACAATGATTCCCCGGTCAAGCATTTCTTTAATTTTATTAGATATCCATTTTCTTTTGTATTCGGACGTTGAATATGGCTTAGACCGAATAACATTGCAATCAGGTTTCAACAAAAAGTCCACCTCAAATTTTGGGACCCTAATACGAAAAAATCCACAAAGACTTGGGAAGTTTTCCTGAACATCATTAATCGTAAATGCATATTCATTAGCATTCAAGGCCAAACATTTGATGTTATCAGAATGAAAATCCCATTGGATTTAGAAAATTTTCATGGTTGGCTTTCCTAGCAGAATCTCGAAAGGCATCTCTTCAATAATTACTGCAGTTACCTCGATTCTACGATTATCTGCTTCAAGCTCAAGGTCAATACATTCAGATGCAAAAATGCTGTTATGATTTATAGTTGTTAATTTTGTCTTTGCCGGATAAATTTTACAGCCATACTTTTCTAGAGTGTTTTTTTGAATCAAATCAATAGATTAGCCAGGATCCAAAAATGCATTAAATTTTACTCCATTAACATTAACGGGAAGCATTGAGTTAGGGGAAAAACAGGAAAGTACCCTTTTGACGGAGGGAAAGGCCAACCTTCATTTTCTAGTTTTTTGGAAGTGTGCTTTTCTTTTCTAATAGGCGAATGGAAGGCCTACATCTCTGAAGAACTTTTCTTAATTCCATAGTGGTGGAGAATGGGATCACAGCCAAACGTTGTTGCATTTATTCTGGTAGGCCGTGCAAGATGCCAGTTATCAAGATTCTCTCTGAAGCTCCTGGCAAGCCCAGCTGAAGTAGCCTCAGTTTTTTATAAAAAAAAGTCCACATATTGCCATTTAACAGCTTTATCAAATCTGGAGATGGGATCCTCGCGAAACGCCTCAATGAAATCATTCTTCCATTCCTCCCAATCTCCATCTGCTACTTTTTTTATCTTGGCAGTCATACCAAAGCAAGGCGGTATCTTCTAACAATGCACGCATTCCATTTACTTCAGTTTGAGAAGATTTCCCGTTATTATTCTGGCAGATAATTTCGTAATTTTGGATCCAAATCAACGGATCAACATTATTTCCATTAAACCTTTCAACTTCCATTTTAGCCATCCCCTCCTGTCCCGTGGCCAGATGATGCAGCTCTTCAAGTTTATTAAGCAACTGCTGTTGGTTATTTAGTACAGTAACGAGTGCAGCGACGTTGGGCTCGACTTGAGAACTCCCAGGAGCTATGTCTGGCTTCTCATCCTTAAGTAGATTTTCTTTACTTGGATCAGTTTCTGCTTGACCTTTGCTGTCACTTTCTCTTCCGTCCACAATTCCAAGTTCTCCTTCAGTGCTTTCTTGGTTCTGCTTCTAAGAGAATATCCTGTCGGCTGCGCCATGTTGTTGTGTTCTCTACCTAACAAAAATAGCACTTGACGAACACTATAAGGTATAAACCATTTATTTCTATAAAAATATACTTTCACTCTCCTCTTACACTCTATATACATCCAAACATTTTACATATTTAATTTTATATCAGAAAATTAATACATATCTACATATATGCTGCCTTTTTCTTTAAGAATAAAATTTGCATATGGAATCATTACAATACCAATATTTATAATTTGTATATAATTGTGACCAAGTTTTTAATAGTTGTTCGATCAAGTAGTTTAGTTTTCCATTCCTATTAGCTATATGTGGTTGATGATGGTATTTTCTTGCCTGTAAAAAGATATATCATGTGATCCTTCCAGTTCATTTCTGTGTGTTTGCTATATCTCAGTTCCTTCTGAACTCATGATCTTGTCATTTATCACTCGGTAAATAATACTTCCAACAATCAACTTGCTATCTCGATCTTTAAGTATTTTAAAGAGATAATGGAAATGGATGATGCAGTATCAAGTACACAGGGTAATGACATTTGATTTATAAGAACAGAGAATAATAATAATGTTCTACCTGGGTTTATGGGCTTTGGAGGAGTATTCTTCTTAAGTGGACAGTCCCTATGAAAATGCATCTGGTTGGGTATCTGGTTTGTAGAACATATCTTGCAGGGGTATGGGGGTAGGTTAATGGGTTTGTGGGTTTCTTGCTGGTGGTGAGTTGCTGCTGCTGTCCTTGGGAATGGTTGGAATTTCTTAGTTTGGGAGTAGTTGAGGTTAAATTTTACTGGAGTAAATTGTCTATTTCGTGTACTGGTAGAGGGTTGTTGGGGTTCTTCTAGACTTTTTTCTATTTTTGTGGCCATTAATAGCCATTCTGAGGGTTGTACAGAGTCTATGGTAGCTAGATAGGGTTTGAATTTTTTCTTTATTCCCTCATTTAATAATTCTATTATGGAGGTGAGGTTTAATTCTACACTGTTGATCAGCTGCATTTTTCGGTGATAAAATTGGGTGACTGTTTCATTTTCTTCTTGTATGATTTTCATCATTTCAACCAATGGTGTAAGTTTGGTTTTCTGGAATCTGGTTATAAGGTTTCCTTTGAGTTTATTCCAGTCCTCAATATGGCAACGGCTTTCGAAGTAATATGTTAAAGCCTCATCCTGTAAGTAATCCGATAAATGAAGAACCTTCCAACTATTATCAAACCCATAAGAATCACTTTTTCTTTCAAAATTTATAATCCAAGTTTTGATATTTAAATTATTATTGTATTTTACAGAAGACGGCATCACTTGATATGCAAATTCAACATCTTTTTCTCTTTTTGCTTTTGCCATTATTTCACAAGTTGCAAATAATTTGATATAAAATTTAATAAAAATTAGTTGAATCCTGTCGACTCATATTGTTAAGATTATTTTTTGTTTTGTTGTTGTAAAAGGGGTGCAGTCGTGAAAAAGTTTTTATAATTAATTACCTTTCAAGTAGTTTTTATTTGAATTACTTGAAGTAAATTTACACATAAAATTATTTATCACAGCAATATAGAATTTATATAATGAATTCTATATTCGTGATTTTAAAAAATAGGTAGGGTTAACTATAATATTTACAACAATAATTAAAGTGGTATATTCTAAATATATGGTCAAAATATATGTCAATGAATGAAAATGAAATATATGTTTAAAAAAATATATATGGTAATTTAAGCCAACAACCCCATATTGTATATAACTTATAACAAAATTTTCATGTTGTATAATAGAAACACATCTGTAAATGATTATACGCATGATTGACATGTGTTATTACATCATCATATGTAATGTACTTTGTACAAACTGAGGACAAATAAACTGTTATATATTCATATTTTCATTGAGATTGTTTATCATCATCGTTTGTGGAATAAATACTTTGTTTTTTCATTAAAATAGTGGTATGCAAAAATAACTTGCGTTGCGTCTTATATTTTTAATTAGATACATAATAATTGGCGACGAAGGTAAATCTTTTTATTTTTAATAAGTTAAAGCTTAGGTAAGTTGAATTTTATTTTTAAAATGGCAAATTTTGGAAATATAGAATCTTTTGATCCTAAAAATCCTGAGAAATGGATAACGTACTTGGAGAGAATGGATTTTTTTCTTCCTGGCTAACGATATTGTAAAACTTGAAAGACGAAAGGCTATATTTCTTACGCTAATAGGCGCTGAAACTTATGCTATAGCAAGATCGTTGGCCTCGCCAAAAGAATTATCTCTCTTTGAATATGATAACATAATTAAATTATTAACATTTTTGTCCTAAGCCAAATTTAATAGTCCAAAGATTCTTTTTCAATAAAAGAAATCAGGGTGAGGAATCAGTTAGTGCCTATGTAGCAGAGCTAAAAAAGTTGAGTGAAAATTGTGAATTTGTTGATTTGGAGGATCGATTGAGAGATGGACTGGTGTGTGGATTGAGAAAAGAATCAATAGTGAAAAAAATATTATCTGAAAGTAATTTAACTTTTGATAAGGCCTTAAACATTGCTATATGTGATGAATCGGCTAGTGCGTGTTTTGCGGGAAAAAATTACGGAATTAAATATGATGAAAAAAGCTAGCAAATCTGAACCACCTAAATTTAAATCGGGCAAAGTCATTTTAAGGAATTCAAGAAAATAAATAATAAAATAATCATTTGCATACGTTGTAAAGGAAATCATATGCCAAATGTATGTAAATTCCGAAATGCTAAATGTTTTAAATGTGGCAAGATTGGTCATGTACAAAAAGCTTGCTTAACAAATGTTGGTAAATCTGGAAACCTATACAGGGCTAATAGTAATCCAACTTTATGTTGCCTGAGAAGGGAAGAGATAAGCAATCCTTATTATATAACAGTAAATTTGGATAACCACGATGTACACATGTTAATTGACTCGGGAAGTGCATACTCATTATTAAATAAAGAGACTTTTATTGAATA
Organism: Cordylochernes scorpioides; assembly: GCA_030710605.1. NCBI lineage: Eukaryota > Metazoa > Arthropoda > Arachnida > Pseudoscorpiones > Chernetidae > Cordylochernes > Cordylochernes scorpioides. The sequence continues at coordinate 16,976,292 of CP092880.1, read as the reverse complement.
TTGGAAATTGACGCAACTTTTTTAAAAGATCTGAGATACTTCTAAATACATGGTCATCCATGTCAAGTAAAAATTCTTGGGAAACTCTATGTTAAAGCAAGACTATCCCATGGTAGTAGAAGTTTACCAATTTTAGTGGCTGATGGATTAGGTCCCAAAATTCTGGAAAGGCAATGGTTTGCAGCTTTTCGCCTGAAGTTAAACTTTTTAAATTCATTGGAAACTAATCCTATTTCACCTGATTTCAAATAATTGTTTAAGAAAGAAATTGATGTCTATGGCCATTGATTCACATTGATATTCCTGATAATGCGGAGCCCAAATTTATGAAGGCCAGAACCGTGCCGTTTGCTCTACGAAATTTATTGGATGAAAAATTGAAAGTACTGGAGGAACAAGGTGTTATCGAACCGGTAAAATTTACTAAATGGGCTTCTCCAATTGTTACGGTTCTGAAGAATGATGGTTCCATAAGAATTTGCCACGATTATAAATCAACAGTTAATTTATATTATAATCCTGATAAATATCCGTTGCCTACAATTCCGCAACTATTAGATAAGTTGAGAGGAGGCAAATTGTTTACTAAAGTAGATATGGCTCAAGCGTACCAGCAGTTTAAAGTTGATGAGGAATCTTCAGAAGTCCTGGTTATCAATACACATAGAGGCTTATATAAGATGAAACGTCTACCTTTTGGTTTGAATTCTGCTGTTGGAACTTTCCAGAGGTTTATGGACACTCTTTTGAGTGGAATTGATGGAGTAGCGGTATATTTGGATGATGTCCTTATCGCAGGAAGTAATTGTGAAGACTTAAAAAAGAAACCTGAAAAAGTTATTTTGCGTTTCAAAGAAGCAGGACTTCGGCTTAAAAGAGACAAATGCAAATTCTTCGTGTCTGAAATCGATTTTTTAGGACTGAAAATTGACTATAGAGGAGTTCATCCATCTGATGAAAAGCTAAGAGCTATTAAAGATGCTAGACCGCCATGTAATAAAAAAGAGTTAATGTCTTTCCTTGGACTTTTGAATTACTATGAAAGGTTTTTAAAAAACAAGTCCACAGTGGTTGAACTGCTTCATAGACTGTTGGATAGTAATTCACCTTGGAAATGGAAAAGAGAACACCAAAGATCTTTTGATAAGGCAAAAGATTTGATTAGTTCTGAATCGGTGTTGGCTCTTTTTGATGACAATTTACCTATTTTAATCAACTGTGACGCATCAGAGTATGGCATTGCCGCCATTTTGTCTCAAATACACCATGGAGTGGAAAACCCAGTTATGTTCGCCTCCCGGACTTTAAATAAAACCGAAAGAAGATATGCAGTAATTGATAAAGAGGCGTTAGCAGTCATTTTTGGTCTATCAAAATTTTCGCAGTATCTTCTAGGGAAAAAAATTAAAATATTAACTGATCATAAACCCCTAGTTGGAATGTTCAACCCAAAAAAGCCGATACCTCAAGTGCTATCGCCGCGCATGTTGAGATTGTGTTTGACTCTGGCTGCGTATACTTATACTATAGAGTATAAACCGGGAAAAGTAAATTGTAATGCCGATGCATTAAGTAGACTTCCTTTAAATGAATGTCCAAGTGTAGTTCCGAACCCTTCAGAGGTGTTTTTTCATAGAATCGGAGCATGCTGCAATTAATTCTTCGGAAGTGGCAAAACTAACTAGTAAAGATCCAATCCTTTCTAAGATTAAATTCTGGGCAATAAATGGGTGGCCTGAAAGGAAGGTTGATGATAAATTTTAACATTTTGTCTCCAAATCTAATGAAATATCAGTTCATAAGGATTGTTTATTGTGGGGGAGCAAAGTGATTATACCTGAAAGATTAAGAAAAGATATTTTAAATCTGTTACATGATACTCATAATGGCATAGAGGGGACAAAAGCGCTAGCTCGAGGATTATGCTGGTGGCCCAAGATGGATAAAGATATTGAACGGATGATATCCAGTTGCGCAGTTTGTTTGTCGTGTGGTCACGATCCGCCAAAAACTGACGTATATCCTTGGATTTGGCCATCAAGACCTTGGTCGAGACTACAAATTGATCATGCGGGTCCCTTTCAAGGAAAACTTTTTCTGGTTGTAGTAGATGCCTATTCTAAGTGGATTGATGCTAAAATCGTATCTACCACATCTACTGAAATTACCATCAATAGTCTAAAAGAAATATTCGCGACTCACGGGTTGCCGGATGTGATAGTTTCAGATAATGGTACGGCCTTCACATCGGAACTTTTCAAGACTTTCTTAAAAAGAAATGGCGTAAGGCACATCTTGTGTGCGCCTTATCATGCGGCGTCAAATGGGCAGGTGGAGAGAGATATTCAGACGCTTAAAAATCTGCTAAGAAAGAACAGCTCGGGAAATTGGACGACTAGGTTATCTAGATCTTTAGTATCGATGAGAATAGCGATAAACAGCACGACGCAAAAATCCCCGGCTCAGTTGTTGATGAACAGAACCTTGAAGAGTCTCATAAATAAATTTCATCCTGAAAGTGTGTCTGAGGGAAGGATACGACAGGAAGACAGGTTTATAAGAAATTGGAAACCTCATAGAGTAGTAAATGAAGGACAGGCAGTTATAGCACGAGGGTACCATGGCCCCAGATGGCTACCAGGTGTAGTGCAAGAAAAAACTGGTCCTGTTTCTATTAAGGTAGAGACAGATGATGGAGAAATTTTAAACCGGCATTTAGATCAAGTCAGAGGTTGTGGGGAAAGTGAAGCAACTCCGTCTACATCGTCAACTCCACAAGAGTCAACTAAAATTGAAGACCCCCAAGCTGGTCAGGAAATAGTCCCTACTGGTGAAGCATCGGGTCCTATTTTGAGAAGGTCCTCAAGATTAAGAAGGCCTTCGAAGTTTTTTGAAATGTAAATTTTTGTTGTGCGGAGAAGTTGTTATATATTCATTGAGATTGTTTATCATCATCGTTTGCTGTATAACTACTTTGTTTTTAATTAAAATAGTGGTATGCAAAAATAACTTGCGTTGCGTCTTATATTTTTAATTAGATACATAATATAAACAAAACTGTGTAATAGATTAAGAGTTGAGCTAGAGAGATAGAAGTCAAAAACATCTAAATTCGAGATAGATGGAAGTCACAAACAACATCTAAAGATAGATTGGAAGCTGTCAGGACGGCGCCAGTTTAGAATGTCACCAGACGACCCACACTCTTCACATCTGGTGAAATGCAAAACCTCCTTTCTCAGAAAAGGTATATAAATCCCCGTCCTAGCTAAAAATACAGTCAGTTCAGCATCAGCGCGAGCCCTTGTCGTTTGTATCCCAGGTCCTCCTCATCCATCATGTAGACCAGTAAGAAATCTATCTCTCCATCTTTCGCTCCAAGCTCAACTTTTATCTGTTCGCGGAACTTTCTTAGTGCAACTGTGTTTTCGTTTTTTGTGTATGGACATCCCCAAGATTTCCACTCTGCCTCGACCACGACTGCCTGTACTCTGTGAGAACTTTTAAAGGTCTTACAAGGTGCAGAGAGGTACTGGAAAACTCCCCATCCTGACTGGTCCTCTCGGTCAACAAAGTATAGCGAGAGTTGACAGGGATTCGCACCATAGTTTAAGTCGACTGGATACCTCATCACATATTTAGTCGACAAGATTTTACAAGAGGCTACCAGACCTCACCACATATATATATTTGCATTTTAGATTATATATAATATATATGTATATGTCATAATATATACTCTTCCTGGAATAATAAAGCCAAGTTACAGACAACCCAGAGAGAGACGGGAGGGTCACTTAAGATACCAGCGACATTCCAAGGAGCGACCCCTGGGGTCCGTCAATTAACACCTCGGGACTTTTAAGACAATTGGGGATTGTGTGCGACACGAACGGCCGCCCGGCTGTCCTGGGCCCGTCTCTCTCCCTCTCTCTCTCTCTCTGGTTTCCTGGGTTCCTTCTCTAACTTGTGGTGTCCTTATTTCTCTTTCCACCTTATATTGTCACATATATATATGAAAAAATGAAAGAAAAAAGGTCAGATGTTAAAATCAAAATAAAAATGGCATATCCTGACCAGGAGCACATGTGCTTTACAGAAGGCAGAGCGCCATCTGGTGGAACAGAAATCAACTAAACATTGATTTAACTTGTTCCCTGATATTTGGCAACCCAATTTCTTGATAAATCAAGAAAAGCCATCCCCATTTATTGGTTTTTCAAGAAGCCTCTGGGACCAAAAAATATTTTTGGTCGCAGTGGTACAGCCTACTCCACGCTGACGAGCGCCAAAAGCGCGAAACGCGTTCGTGGATGGCTTTTGTTGATTTATCAAGAAATTAGGTTGGTCAAATATCAGGGAACAGGCTAAATCAATTTTTAGTTGATTTCTTTTCCACCAGATGGCGCTCTGCCTTCTTTAAAGAACATGTGCTCCTGGTCAGGATATGCCTTTTTTATTTTTGATGTATATATATATGAATGTGTGTCTGTCTGTACTCGATAGAGTCAAAAACCATACATCCAATCGCCGTGAAATTTTTAGGTATATCCCCGGGAAGGTTTTTGAAACATTAAAAAAAATCAGAGTTAGGGTTCTAGCACTACTAAGATAAAGTTAACCATCAATCTCATCAAATATCATTCATTTAATGATGATATTTAATAATTACAAAAAATTATTGTTCAATTGAAAATCGTTTGCAATATTGTTTAATATCAGTATGTTTATTATACCATCAACTATGTATATCTATCAATTGAATAAGCCCTGTACGATTTATAAATGTGCCCGAAAGCTCGTATATATTTGTTCTAATAAAGATACGCAGCCCTTGATGCTTTGTTTTATTCATTTATGTATATCTATGTTTTGTACATATGTTATATTCAAATGACATAAATGTAGAGATAATTTTATTGTTATTTTTAATTTTGATGTATTGTATACATTTGATCATTAATAAATTGCTTGAGATATCAAAACCTTTGTTCAAACACAGCAACGTGTGAACAGGTACAGCTAGGTGGAGCAGAGTATCAAACATAAAGTTATCTTGACAAGTATAGATTCAGTAGGGATTGGATGTTTGCTAGAGTCGTGTTAACAATTTTTCGTTAGGCAAACTTTTATTCGGGTAAAAACCGGGCGAAGCCGGGTACATTCGTTATTAGAATATAAAAATAAACAGGAAATAGGTTTCCCAAATTTCCTTTCTCACTATTATTTATTTAATTAAAAAAAAACGCTCAGAGCGGGCAGTTCCCAGTATTGAGCGATCATCAAAAGACCACAAGGATCCAACTTCACGCTCAGGGAAAGGCCCCCCACCTCCTCATGGCGGGTGGCGTCCCGTCGAAGTTCGGTTATCGAACTGCGTACGAAACTTTAGAAATGATCCCTTGAAGTAAGGTCATTCAACCTGTTCAAGTCCAGTTCCAGTTCAAAAATAACTTTATTAGGTGTCGCTCAAAAAGAGCAACCTAGCTTATGATATTAACAATAAATTATATGTACACGTTCTTCACATTGACAGGGTATTCACATCTCTACAAGGTTGGGGCCTGGCGCGCGGTCTTTAAATCGGTGTGTTCTTCTTTTCTAATATGTTCTGTTATTTTTTATTTTTATTATTTTTTTTTCTTTAACGTGTTTTTTCTTAAGATTTTTCCATTTTTCTACATTTGTTCTCAATCGATATAGGAGTTGCCTTGGCTTTGGTTTCCTTCTCTTCAGTTCTTGTTTGTAGTTACAGGCTTCTCTGAATGTAATATTTTCGAGATTTTCAGATTTATCGTAAAAGTTGAAAGCTTGTTTTATTATGAAATCATTTATATTTTCTAAATTGAGGTCCTTTCTGATGATACTACTTCTGACGAACCATGGGGCACCTATTATTTTCTTTAATACCTGGTTTTCGAAACTTTCGAATTTTTTCAGTGTAGTTTTGTTTGCGGTTATGAAGACTGGGTGGCCGTAGGTTAGGATTGGTCTTAGAATAGACGTGTATATGGTACGTTTGCAGTGTAGGGACAGTTTGCTCTTGTTCCCTAAAAATAGTGCTAGTCGGTTCTGGGCTGCTTTTGCGAGGTTTATTCGGTTTTGCACGTGTTCTTGGAAGGTCAGGTGTTGGTCAAGGATGACGCCCAGGTAGCGGACGCTGTCCTTCCATTTTATGGGTTCATCAGGGTAGCCTAGATCTTCCAAGGGCTTCTTCACTTTTAGTCTTTTGTCTGAGAAGAGTATAGCTTCGCTTTTTTGTAGGTTCAATTTAACCCGCCATTCGTCGCACCAAATATTAACGAATACCAGTGCTTCTTGAAGTTTGAGAAAGATGGTATCGAGGTTGAAGGCTGAGACTAGAGTTGCGGCATCGTCTGCGTATAGATGTAGGGACATTCCATCGGGGCATGGGTAGTCATCGATAAAAATATTGAAGAAGGTGGGGCCGATGACTGACCCTTGAGGGACTCCTGCTCGAATTTTCCTTGGGGTTGACAGAACATCTTTGACTTTTACTCTAAAGTTTCTGTCACAGAGGAAGCTTTTTGTCATTCGGATGATGTCTCCAGGTAGGTTCTTTTTTGCCATTTTATATAAGAGGGCCTCGTGCCAAACTTTGTCAAATGCCTTGGAGATGTCAAAGAAGATGCCTCCTGTTAATTGTTTTGATTCCATGGCCTTTCTTATCTTCTCCGTGACGACCACAAGTTGATGAAGGGTTGAGTGTTTTGGCTGGAACCCGAATTGTTCGGGCCTGAGGGGATGTTCGTCGCTGAGTGCTTTTTTTATTCTTCTTAAAATGATTCTTTCAAATAGTTTGGAGGTGACAGGTAGGAGGGAAATGGGTCTATAACTTGCTGGGTCGTATTTTGATTTACTTTGTTTTAGTATGGGACAAATAATCGATGTTTTCCAGTTGTTCGGGAAGTATGCGAGTTTCAATGAGGCATTAAAAGTGCTGGTTAGTGATTCGAGAATATGGTTGGGCAGTAGTTTTAGCGCTTCGTTCGTGATTCCGTCGATGCCTGGGGCTTTTTTCTTAGGGAAGGTGTCAATTATTGCTTTGATTTCTCCAATGTTAGTGGGTTCCAGAGCTGTTTTGTTGTTTGTTTGGAGGTGTGCGGTGATTCTTTCGTTCAGATATGTGTTTGAATATGAAGAGGTAGGAGGATTTGGGCTGAGCTGCTTTTCAAAGGAGTCAGCAAGTGCTTCAGCTGCCTCCTCGGCTGTTAGTGTCAGATTGTTATTGGTTTTCACGATAATTTCTTCTTTCTTTGGGGCTGTGAGGCGTCTAATGGCCTTCCATACTGTCTGATCGGATACGTCAAGGTTTTCTATGTAGGTGTCCCAGCTGGTGTTGTCGTGTTCTCTAGTAAGTTTTTGTGATTCTCTTCGTGCGGAAATGTACGCTTTTTTGTCGTTGGGGTCGCAGGTCTTTTTCATTTTTTTTCTTAGTCTGTTAGTTTTTCGTAATTTTTCTTTGATGTGGGCCGGATACTTTCTATCGAGGTCTGGTTCTTTATATTTTGTGGACTTTTGTAGATTTTGAATGATTTGGTCCTCAATGGAAGCTATGGAGTCTATTATTTCTTGCGGGGTTTCTGCGGTGTGCGCTGGGGGTTGGGTGTTTTCCATTTGGTACTTAAAGAGGGCCCAGTCGATGATTTTGATTGTTGTGTCGGAGCGGGTTATATTATAGTCTTGTAATATTAGAAGGACTGGGAGGTGATCAGACGTCATCTCGTGGAGGACTTTTGAGTGAACGGTCTGACTCAGATTTTTGTGGATTGCGATGTCCAAGATGTCGGGTGGTGAGTCATGTGTCGGTTCATCTGGGTAGCTTAAATCCAGGTTGAGGCATTCGACAACCTTTTGTAGGATCTTGCCATTAGGATTGGTGGAGAATGAACCCCAGGTTGGGTTCTTGCAGTTGAGGTCTCCGGCTAGGATTGTTGGAGTGTTGGTTTTGAAAATATTGTAGATGTCCTTTGGGTCAAGAGGCGTGTTTGGGGGCTTGTAGCAGGAGTATATGTTCAATGTTGTTCCATTTTTGTCTTTGATTGTTATTCCTGTGGTTTCCAAATTCAGGCAAGTGCTTTGGATGGGAACACAGTAATATTTCCTATGGATAAAAATTGCTGTGCCTCCGCCCTGTCCAGACATTCTGTCATTCCGAACGGTGTTGTAGTTGGGGATGTTCATCCTGTGACAGGGTTTGAGCCAGGTTTCGGAGATTAGAGCTATGTCTATGTCGTGGTCGTTCAGAAATTCAGTGAATTGTTGCCTTTTATTCCGAAGGCTACATGCGTTCCAATGAATGATTCGGAGTTTATTCTTTTTGTCTTTTGCGTTCATTGAGAACCGATGGTGGCGAGAACGTTCCTCACTATGGTGGCAATGATCTTTGGATCGCTGAGAGCCTTTTCGATGGCACTCTCGATGGGGCTTTGCTTGGAGGTTATCAGGGGAATACTTTTAGGTTGGTTTGCGCAGGTTTTCTCCTTATTTCCTGTGGTTTGAGGGATTTTTGCATTGATGGGTACCTTGGAGGGTTCTTTTAGTGCATTAGGGCGTGGGTTCTTTTGACTGGGTATATCCTTATTTATTTTTTTGTAGAGTGGACAACCACGCCAGTTTGCCGTGTGCTGGCCCTGGCAGTTAGCGCATTTTGGTAGGACTTCTTTTTGTTTAGAGCATTCGGAGGTGAAATGGTTCTCTCCGCACTTGACACATTTGGGGGTTTCTCTGCATTCAAACTTTGAATGTCCAAAGCTTTGACATCTGTGACATTGGCCTGGACCTTTGGGGGCCCTATAGGCCTCGACTCGGCACTTCATGTCGCAGATATCCGTTATGTTGTAGATATCTTTGTTCTTAGGCGTTTTGGGGAGAGTAACCTGGATTAGTGGGAGCTCTTCCTTTGTTCCCGCCCTGCGTAGTCTGACAATTTTTGTCATATGAAATCCCTTGTTGTCTAAGTCCTCTTGGATTTCGGGAATCGTGATGCAGCAGTCGAGGCCTCTGACTACAATTCTGAGGTTTTTTTCTTCGTCAAGTATTTTAAAATGGAATGTGTAGTGACGTTCTTCTAGCCACCTGGTTGCTGTGCGGTAGTCCGTCACCGAATGAGTCTGGACGTTTATGTGGCGCCCAGATGTGGAGAATTCAGGTTTTTTCTGCGTGCAGTTTATGAGTCCTTCTCTAAGTCCAGACCATTCAGTTACCCCACTGATTTTGATCGGTGGTATTCTTATTTTTGGGTTAGGGGTAGGGTTGTTAGGTCCTTTATCTGGGTTTTCCGTGTCTTTGTTGGGCGGGTTCGATTTTTTGGGGTTCTGTTCAGGATTTGAGTTCCTATTTGGAGTGACTTCAATTTCCATATCGGTGTTTTCTTTAGCTTGTGGTTTTTCTGGCTGTTTATTTTTTGATGTTGGTTTAGAGTTTGTGGGAATTCTTGAAGTCTGTTTGGGACACCAGGCAATATTTTGCGTGGCATGTGATTCTTTTATGGCTTCTGGGGATGTTACTCTCGGGCGCTTCAAAGGAGCTTTGCTTGTATTTTCAACATATTCTGAACGAATTTGTTTTAGTTCTCTGTCATAGAAGTCGAGGAAATTTATTAGCTCAGCGAAGGTGCTTTCAACAGAGCTACAGAAATTTTTCATAGCTTTGGAGTCTTCTTCGTTCTTCATTTTCGGGCATTCTGGCAATGTCCAGATAGAATATTTTCGTGTGCCGACCGGGTATCTGGAGTTGGTAAAATTGGTTTTGGGGGCTTCTGGTGCTGGGGGGTCTTCCATGATTCGGGTTTTTCGCGTGGGACTTGTCCTTCCCTGTTCAAGTTCCAGTCCAGTTCAAAAATAACTTTATTAGGTGTCGCTCAAAAAGAGCAACCTAGCTTATGATATTAACAATGAATTATATGTACACATTCTTCACATTGACAGGGTATTCACATATTTACAAGGTTAGAGCCTGGCGCGCGGTCTTTAAATCGGTGTTTTCTCTTTTCTAATATGTTCTGTTATTTTTTATTTTTTACTATTTTTTTTTCTTTAACGTGTTTTTTCTTAAGATTTTTCCATTTTTCTACATTTGTTCTCAATCGATATAGGAGTTGCCTTGGCTTTGGTTTCCTTCTCTTCAGTTCTTGTTTGTAGTTACAGGCTTCTCTGAATGTAATATTTTCGAGATTTTCAGATTTGTCGTAAAAGTTGAAAGCTTGTTTTATTATGAAATCATTTATATTTTCTAAATTGAGGTCCTTTCTGATGATACTGCTTCTGACAAACCATGGGGCACCTATTATTTTCTTTAATACCTGGTTTTCGAAACTTTCGAATTTTTTCAGTGTAGTTTTGTTTGCGGTTATGAAGACTGGGTGGCCGTAGGTTAGGATTGGTCTTATAATAGACGTGTATATGGTACGTTTGCAGTGTAGGGACAGTTTGCTCTTGTTCCCTAAAAATAGTGCTAGTCGGTGCTGGGCTGCTTTTGCGAGGTTTATTCGGTTTTGCACGTGTTCTTGGAAGGTCAGGTGTTGATCAAGGATGACGCCCAGGCCCTGTTCAAGTTCAAAAAACCGACGTCACCCACATTTTTATATTTTATCAAAACGGCATTTAACATTTCTTTAAAACTATCGAATACTTAACATTACTTTATTGATATTTCAAATGTAAGCAAAGTTTGTAATAGTTTAACGTTCTTGCATTTTAATTTTAAATATTCGAAATAAATGACAATTTCTTTTTTTGTACTGCCCTCTATCGTTAAAAACTTATATTTATATATATTTGAGGGGTTTTTGTAATAATAGTCGATGATAAAATATGATTTAAATTTTCTACGTATAACGTATTTCTTTCAGTTTATATATGTAAAGAGAAAACTCAAGGAAGTTGTACCTTTTACTACGTATATCGGGATTCAGGCAATAATTCTGAAAGATATTACAATGACCTTTATTGAAGACACACGAGATAACCAAATTCCCTCATGGACAAAACTTAAGGAAGGTGTACTTCTCACCATGTATATATCGGAATTCAGACAATAAATATGATAGATATTACAGTGACCTTTATTGAAGACACACGAGATAACCAACATACTCATGGACAAAACTCAAGGAAGTTGTACTTTTTACCATGTATATATCGGGATTCAGACAATAACTCTGAAAGATATTACAGTGACCTTTATTGAAGACACACGAGATCACAAATTTTATCTGTCTACTTAAAAAAAATTAAAATAAAAACGACACTGGCGCGACATTAAAATATGAAACTTCCTTAAGTTTTGGCCATAAATGTAAATCTGGCCTACAAAAAATAAAAAGTTTTCTATTTTTATTATGCGTCTGAAAAATAAAAAAAATCACTTTCATATAATAATCATTTAATAATAAAAATTGTGTTGAGCATAAAATATAATCGTTATCAAGTCTTGAACCCATAATTTTTTCACGCGTAATTATAAAATATTTTGATATTACCATTGTGAGCTGAATTGGCACGATGATTTGAAGACTAACTCAATGCGTTCTTACCAACTTCCTTGCTGTGCTAAAAAAGATCATATCCAGATACAAAGTCAGAATTATTGACAATTTCAAATAAACATCATCTACACTAAGAAGTAGAAACCTGCGGGTTGAAACAACTTCATTTTACAAGCGACCGATCGTAATAATTTTTATACAGTTAAACCTGTCTATAGCGCCTCTCTAAATAGCGCCTTTCTCTCTATAGTGCCCGATTTTAAATACGTAGTACGATGCGATTTACATTAAAAGTGACCTGTCTGTAGCACCCCCTCTCTATAGTACCCTATTTTGGTGAGTCCCAAGAGGGGGCGCTATAGACAGGTTTAACTGTATATTTTTAAACCGGGCCTTTTGAAACTAAAGAAGATATTTCATTTTGCACATTGAAAATCGTTTGAAATTTTTTACCATGATGGACCTAAGATTTCAAAGTGTGTTCTCCAGATGTGGTCATTATTCCTTACTGCTTCTTGTCGTTCAGCTACGGCCACAAATCTATGATAATCATTTGTTTTTAAAACCTATACAGTAGAACTACCTCCCTAAAAAGGACAACATCGAATTGCAGAGTCAAAGTGTCCTTCGACACAGAAAGGTGTCCTCTTATCAGAAAAGAGTTGGTAAATAGTAAAAATTTTAAAATGTTAAAAAAACACCCAAAATGACGATGATGATAGTAATAATGATAATTGGAATCATGATAACTACTGGTAAGAGTCTTAATGATATAATATCGTAATGCATATACCATCTATTATATGTTAATATATATATTCAGCTACCTACATTCAAAATTTCTTAATGGAGAAGAGTAAAAAAATATTACAATTTATATTTAATTAAAAATATATATATTGGATCAAAATATCATTTATTTTACCAATATTTCAGTTGTATGAATGCCAACCTTTATCAAGGTATTATAACATACTAGACGAATGACCCGGCTTCGCCCGAGGATTCCCCCGAGTGCAATTTCCTTCATACTGAAAGTACATCAATAATAAATAGGATAAGTGCATCGAATAGCAATACAGAAGTAACACACAACCACAGGCAAAAAGTGTGTGTGATGGCAAATATTGTATCATATTAGTGTTTAGGTATTTGATTTAATCATTTTTTTGCAATCCATTTAGTTGTTTCAAAATCAATATAGTTTAAATAGATGGCAGCTTTTCCACCCGAGGTACCCGCCTAAGCGCATTAACCCTTGAAATTGCCCGAGTCGAGTGAGAGACTGCGATGAATCTTGTCTGCGATGCCCATCTTCTCAGTAAGAATAAGAAAAAATAGGTTTTTTAAGAAAGTAATCCAAAATACTGGCATGTAAATATTTTTCTGTAATAATAAAAGAGCACATGGAAATTATGCAAATATATGTGTTTGCTATTGACTGCGACTGCATTTTAGATGATTTTTTTTAGAGATAAAACAACAAAGGCCAGAACAAAAAAAAAAAAAATACGAAAGCCATTATTTACACACAGTAACGCTAATTTTATAAAGTGTTCATTAAAATTGCATTGTGTGCACTTACCGTAACTTAGTTATAATATAAATTTCTCTCTCAATACTCAATACTTTTGTAAAAAAGTAACACTCGTATAAAAATATATTTCAAAAAAGGTACGCAAGAAATTCGAAAAAAAAAATGCAGAACGCTCATTGGTCGATTAATTGGCCCGGTTTTGTCACTTCGCCTCGTATTTACTCCGCGGTAAAAATAAGTTCTTCAAATGAAAAAAAAAAAAAATAAATAGCCAAAAATACTAATCAAAATGTAGCCGAATTTTTCCTCAGGTTTATAAAAAGCGACATGCAAAATTTGGTACCAATTGGTTCAGTAGTTTTTGAGTTTATCGCGAAAGAGACCTTTACTTTTATATATAAGAAGATTAATATATGTGTCAACAACAAACTCAGCGCCACATAACATCAATAGAATTAAGTTCTTATTATTCTTATAGAATTATTTATAGTGACGTTATGTGGCGTTGAGTTTTTTGTTGACACACATCAATATGTTATAATACCTTGATACAGGTTGGCGTACAGCCATCTGAAATATTGGTAAAATAAATGATATTTTGATCTAATATATGCCTTTTTAATTAAAGATTTATTTATGGATTGCTCTATTTTCAAATTACAATATATCTTCACAATAAAGGATTCAGTAGTGAGTAGATGCTAGCTCCGCAATAATTATTTAACAAATATTCGTTATTGAGTGAAATTAATCAGGTCTCCAGGGGTCCCGATTAAATTTACTAAATATTGATACAAGTGATTAATTTATTGAAATATTCGTTGGGCAAACTTTCACTCGGTCAAAGGAAATGTCTTTATTTACGGGGCTGCTAACCAGAATGGATTATTTTTGAGCCCCAATGGACGCATAAAACGGAATATATACAAAGTACTATATACATTGCACAGTTGGAGGGCCTGGGTGGCCAGGGGATCATCGCCGGGTAAGGTCAGGAGAGCCGGGATGTAGAGAAGGATCAGGGTGGTGATCCGAGGAGATCAGGGGGAGGGGCAGAGTCGGGTTCAATAGTATGAGTATTGGGATTATATGACTCGGCTAAAACAAACCGGGCGAACCGGGTATATTCGCTAGTTTAGAATATAAGTTGGTAGCACGCCCTTGCCTTTTGCATTTATATGGCGTTGACCTAATAGTAGATGATCTGCCTTTAGAAGAGGTTTCTAAATATAAGAGCAAATGAAAATGCCCTCCCACCGATCAAAATGGAATTGGAGATTTATTTCAGTCTCTTCACGGACTCGTCCTAGCTCAGCCGCTCTAAGGCGTTGTCCACCACATGGAGGCGCTAGGTAGGGATCGTTCCTTTCCTTGAAGATGTGGGACTCCATAGCAAGACATTAACCATGTGGATTCACAGGCGATAGAATCTCCATCAATCAAGCCAGTTTCTCCTTGTCTGAAGACATCGAAGCCACTTCTGCGTTAAAGAACCTCACCCTTAACATTCCCAAAAGATCCTTAGTGGGTGTCATAGGCAGAGTGGGTAGCGGCAAGTCCACGCTGCTATAAGCCATCTTGGGCGTAGTCACTAAGGTCTCAGGATCCATAGACATCCAGGTATAACACGGTAGATTCAGTATAAATGCTGTAGACTTAACTTGATGTCCCAGGGAGATATCGCCTATGCCTCACAAGAAGCTTGGATCCAGAATGCCACTGTCAAACAAAACATTCTCTTCCTGAAGAACTACGATTCCAAATTGTACCGAAGAGTACTGGAGAATTGTAGCCTGAAGTCGGACTTGATCATTCTTCCTGGAGGGGATATGACGGAGATTGGAGAAAAGGTAGCTATATGGATTTCTACTATCCTCAAATCGTATTACATAGTACATTTAAAATACCCTTTCAAAGAGATTATCTTCAGTATCGGTATAGAAGCAAAACAGCCTAATACAATATTAGATAGGTATGATAGATTAAACTAATGAAAAAGCTAGGAGGATTCACCCCTAATGAACTTGCCTTCCCATTAATTTTATCATTGCAGTAAGGAGAGAGGTAGGGGCAGTAGGAAATTGTTTTATTTCAAAAGAAGCATACGCGTCCACATGTTGTTTAAATTTCCAATAAAAGGCAGTTTATCGTTAAATTTTTGTTATATTTACGTAGGAATATATTCCAATTTATATTTTTGGGAGAATAAGAACGTCATATTGGATTCAGAAGAATTCATGGTTCGTTTTTTTTTTCGATTTTGGAATAAAATAATCGCCTCATGTTCTATCAGGGTCATATTTACACTCATGGACAAAACTTGAGGAAGTGGAAAGTCTTTTTTTGTCGCTAGTCGTATATTTTTCTTTTTTTTTTTTAAGGAGACAGAGATAATTTTGTTCACTCTAAGTATCCTGTGTATATTCAATAAAGGTCACTGTAATATCTTTCAGAGTTATTGTCTGAATTCCGATATACATGATAAAAGGTACAATTTTCTTAAGTTTATATTCTAAGTTCCAAAATCACTTTATTAGGTACCGCTCAAAAAGAGCAACAGAGTTTATGATATTTTCAACAATGAATAATATGTAAAGGTTATTCACATATCAAACAAAATGTTAACGCGGAATTCGATCAGGGTTCATGACTGTCGGGAATCGAGAGTGGTTACGTCAAAGCGCTGGTTTTATCCATCATTTCCCCGAGGTCACCTACAGAGAGGTGTAACTTGGACTTTGACCTGGTATTAAATGGCCGCCTCTAACATGAGGAAAAGAGCCTTGTGCAGCCGCTCCTAACATGGAGAACAGACGCTGCTGATTATCCTGTAACCCAAGGATAGGAGCCCTTACAGGGTGCTATCAGTCGTGCTAACTAAACCCAGGTTTTTTAACGAGCTTGTTACTGCCCCCCCTCCTCCTTTTACATCCGGGCTTGGAACCGGCAATGGCGGAGTTACAGAATTTGTGGTATTAAATACCTTTTCTTAATCCATAATATTGATATTTATTCTGACAGATAACTCAAGACTTCAGCAACTTTCACGATCAGTAAAGGATTTTGTCTTAAGATAAAGGTGCGTTGTGTGCAGCGAGCATGTCCGGCGCCGCGCCCTGACCCTCCTCAGCGAGGAGGATGAGAGAGAGGAGACTGTGCTGAGGAGAAGGAAGATCAGGAAGGAATCGGAGCGATCCTACATGAGCTCTGTGAACGGGCGGTCCTCCATGGCCTTGGAATTGGAGCAAGTCACTCGGCTCATCGAGGAGGAGAGACTGGAACTGGGGAAGTTAGGCTGGGGATCTTGTACTCCTGATGTTATAAGAATTCTGAATATGGGAAGATATAGCGAGAAATCGGGAAAAAAAACAATTATCAGGCTAAATTGATCATTTTATATATAGGGTCTAAAATGTTACTCTAATATATATCGCTGAATTATCCTTGTTAATATAATGAATTATTATACAATATTTGTAATATCAGAATAATAGCCTGTTCCACAAACAGGTCTATAATGACAGCTAGTACCGAGCCTTATTAAAGTTTTACCTTAAAGCTGAAAAATATAGTATATGAAATATATCGTATCTCACTAAATGATTTTTAAATTACCAAATGTACTTATTTTTATGATATAATGTTAACATAATTCTTTATCTATTCTTCCAATATACATATATGTTGACATATGCCAACCAATGTTCTTTCACTTTTATTTAAGTTATCACATCACAATATATCTAATATTTATTTTAAGTTATATTAAAGCGATTTATATAAATATGACTCTTTCAACATTTTTCAACTTACTCCTATTAACCGTGATATAATTTGATTATTTGGAATTATTGCTTTAATATGACCCATTTTAACATAATATAACCACGACCCATTTGATTAAAATTATATATTTAAACTAGCGAAACCGCTGGGAGGGTTCACCACTGATGAGCCAGGCCCTCCCATTAATTTTTCCATTGCAGTAAGGGCAGTAGAAATTGTTTCATTTTTGAAAGAATCATACGCGTCTATAATAGTTTCGAATTTTCATAACAGATGGCGCTCTAATGCATCATAAAATTATATATAACTAGCCGAATGGACAGGGTAACGCCTAGGTTTTAATGGAGTGAATTTTCCCCTCTCTAAGTGTGTATTTGATAAATAAAATTATTTTTACAGTTAAATAATAATTTCAGAAAAAAGTTTCCAATACGGGATTCGATCCCAGGTCGTGACTGTCGACAGTTTATACCACTCGTGTCAACCAACTTCCTTTATCCTTAATGTAGTAATATATATTTCAATATACACCGAATTTCATATGTACCATAATTATAAATATTTTAACGGCCCCAAAATGTAGATATAATTTAATGTGTCAGCTTTGCCATCATGTAATCATAAAAAAAGAAATAAAGTTTTATTGAGAGTCCGCCGCACAAAAAACAGGACGAAGTCAAATTTCATATCTCGTTAGTTAGTTTTACGCTCTACCCTACTGAAAAACGGGCCGGACAACAACAGATTATCTCTCCCTCTCGGGTAAGTTAGATATCCCTCCTGGACCTTGCCGCGTCTTTGGCTGCTTGGCCCCTTTCCTAGGTACTATCCAACCTGCCTCGCCCTTTGTGTTACCCATTGACGCCTGAAGACGAGGCCTCATGACTGCTAGTGCTTGTGGTATGATATTTATATATATGAATGTGATGAGATCCTGTAGCCTCTTGTAGAATACTATCGACTAAAACTGTGGTGAGGTATCCAGTCGACTTAAACTATGGTGCGAGTCCCTGTCAACTCTCGCTATACTGTGTTGACCGAGAGGAACAGTCAAGATGGGGAGTTTTCCAGTACCTCTCTGCCCCTTGTAAGACCTTTAAAAGTTCTCACAGAGTACAGGGAGTCGTGGTCGAGGCAGAGTGGAAAGCTTGGGAATGTCCATACTCAAAAAACGAAGACACAGTTGCACTAAGAAAGTTTCGTGAACAGATAAAAGTTGAGCTAGGAGCGAAAGATGGAGATAGAAGAGTTCTTACTGGGCTACATGGTCGATGAGGTGTACCTGGGGTACAACCGACGAGGGCTGACGCAGATGGTGAAGTAACTATAAAGTGACTGTATTTTTGTCTAAGGGGGGCCTTTTATATATTTTCTGAGAAAGGGAGTATTGTATTTCTGCAGATGCGACAGGGGCGTGGATCGTCTGGCGAAATTATAGACTGGCGCCATCCTGGCAGTTTCCAATCTATCTTTAGATGTTGTTGAACTTCTAAATCTATCTCGATTTTAGACGTTTTGACCTTTTGCTTTAGCTCAACTCTTAATCTATTACAGAATTTTATTCATTAATCCTCAGTTTGTACAAAGTACATTACATATGACGATGTAATGACACATGTCAATAATGCGTATAATCATTTACAGATGTGTTTCAATTATACAACATGAAAATCTTGTTATAAGTTATATACAATATGGGGTTGTTGGTTTAAATTACCATAGATGGGCCCCGGGAGTGAAAGGGTTTATCCGGGTTTGAGCGGGTAAAGCCTCTCTAACACAGGTAAGTAATTAAAATTTATTTTAATCAATTTAAACTGTGAGGGTTAAAAAGGGCTATAACAAGATAATTTGTTTGGATATATAAAAGTGAAATAAAAATGACATTTTTGTTTGATTTTTAAAAAATGATGATTAAAATAAAATGATGACATTAAAATTCACATTCTAAGAGAATATTGGCGGGCGTTGGAAAGGGTTAATAGTTGAAGAATATGCAATTGTTAGGAGTGCACAGGTAAACCAAATACTTAGATCCAGGTGCAAAGCGAGGAAATAAACTTGAGCGTCTTCCTAGGCAATGTTTCACTTGCGATCCTATATAAGTGTTACCGTGCATTGTCACAATTTTAGGGTTATTGGGTTAAAAAGTTGAAGAAATAGTTGTTCATTAATACGATTGGGAAAGGAGTGAAATAGAGCCATGCGATAAGTAGAATTGTAGCGACAGTAGGTGATCTGACTTGTCATGAAATCAAAGGTTGATTGTGGTCCGCTAGAGCTGAAAAAAATTGAAAGTTGAAAAAGTGAACGCTTTGTGCATGCGTTGGTGATGTGCTCTGCGGATGATTGAAATAAACTCTTGAGGCGTGTTCAGACCAGAGGTTGGGATTTTTAAATCTGGGGAACTGTGTTCAAAGAGTTTATTGAAATTACGAAATAAAAAAATTGCCAAGCAGTGCTGTCGTTTTTCTACTATGAAGTGAAGCAATGGCTGAAATAGATAGTGATGAAAAGTATAGAGAAGTAGTTAATGAATACGATTGTTGTAGATGCCTGATGGTTGATGATAAACATTGTCATATAATAAGCTATTTAAACAAATATAAAATTTAGTGAATAAAATGATAGAAATATGATTGCGGATAAAAAAAGTGTAAGTGGACAAAATCAAACATGTAATATATAAAAGATATAATAATTGAGAAAATAAAAATGATTTTTGAAACAATTAAATTTTTTGCAATACTAAAATAATATCATGAAAAATGAAGGAAAATTTGATTCAAGTTTTTTTTTTTTTTTGGAAAATAATGTTGGATTAAAAATTTGATTATATAATAGAAAGGTAAAAATAAAAATAATTATTCAAGATTTTATACAAAAATTAGAATATAATTAAATATTATTATAGTGATTAAATAAATGTTGGTTAGTGAAAAATTGAACAAAATTGTCTAATTTTTCTATCATTGATTATGGTAGTTGAAATGATTCTTTTAAAAGGGCAATGTCGTGATAGTGACAAAAATATTCTGAATTGTTGCGTTTACTTAAAATGGTGAATATGACAATTATTTTTGTAAATTTTCAAGTATTTGATTAAGAAATGGGTGTTTTGGTATAAATATAACTAATAAGAAAAACAAAAATAAGTTTAGAATTATGATGAATGAGAGATTTTTAAAAATAATAATTTTTTTTTAGTTGGAGATTTGGATAATTATATTTTAGGCAAATTTAAGAAAGGCATGTAAGATTAGTAATTTGGTAAAAATGCGTGATGGGCGAATTTTTTTTTTCCAAGTAAAATTGAGAGAAATAACTTGAAATTTTATAATCGGATTAAAATTAAAGTAAATTTGATAAATGAGAATGTGAAAGTTTTAAAAATTGAATTAAAAAATGGTATAAAAAAGGTAAAAATTGGATTTAAAATTATTAAGGTGAAAATAAACAAATTTATGGGGAATTAGATTGTGGGCTTGTGGAGAAAGTTATGCAATATTTAAAAAACTTACAGTTGTGTGATGATTGTTCAGTCAGGAAACTTGGTATTTGGTTGCTGTCCTGCTGACGTGGAAAGCGCTGCACGTTGGACTTGTAGAAGCTTGTAGCTTCTGTGAAGTTGATCGCGGCTTGTCGCCTTAAGCATTGTCTCTAGGTGGGGTACTTGTCACCGGGTTTTCACAACTTCGCTCCTCGATTTCCATGATGTGCGGGAATTTTGATTATGTCGTTGGGGTGGTCAGACAGCTTGCTCCTGGCGTTGGCGATCTATTGGCGGGTCTGCGGAGGTCCCTTGGGGCGTCGTGTCTTCCGTAAAAATATCGTCTCTTGTTGGGGGGGAGAGATTGCTTGGTCGTTTCGTTGGAATGGCTGGTTGCTCCTCCATCTTTGCTCTTTCCCGCTTCTATCTAGACTATCTGGCCTTCTTCGTTTGGTATCCTTCGTTTTGGTCATCCTGTCGGCTATAAATGTGGTGAAGTACTTTTGACTCTTGTAGAATCCTATCGACTAACTATGTGATGAGGTCCTGTCGACTAAATATGTGATGTGGTCCTGTTGACTCTTGTAGAATCCTGTCGACTCTCGCTATAGTGTGTTGACCGAGGGTCTCTCGCTGTGGTATGGTAACCAAAAGAGGCAAACCTGTAGTAACCGAGAGGGACAGTCAGGGCGTGGAGATTTTTCCAGTACCTCTCTGCACCTTGTAAGACCTTTAACAGTTCTCACAAAGTACAGCAGTCGTGGTCGAGGCAGAGTGGAAAGCTTGGGAATGTCCACACAAAAACCGAAGACACAGATACACTAAGAAAGTTCCGTGAACAGATAAAAGTTGAGCTAGAAGCGAAAGATGGAGATAGAAGAGTTCTTACTGGTCTACATGGTGAATGAGGAGGACCTTGGTGACAACCGACGAGGGCTCGCGCTGATGGTGAAGCGACCGTATTTTTTTTTTGGCTAGGACGGAGGCCTTTTATACAAGTAGCTTTTCCGAGAAAGGGAGTATTGAATTTCAGCAGATGTGTGAAGAGTGTGGATCGTCTGGCGAAATTCTAAACTGGCGCCATCCTGGCAGTTTCCAATCTATCTTTAGACTTTGTTGTGGGAATTCTAAACCTATCTCGATTTTAGACGTTTTTGACCGGTTGCTTTAGCTCAACTCTTAGCCTATTACAGAGTTTTATTTATTTATCCTCAGTTTGTACAAAGTAAATTACATATGATGATGTAATGACACACGTCAATAATGCGTATAATCATTTACAGATGTGTTTCTATTATACAACATTAAAATATTGTTATAAGTTATATACAATATGGGGTTGTTAGTTTAAATTACCATATATATATATATGTGGCAGAGAGGCAGGTTGATGCAGTCGTGGGGTCACAGTGGTCCAGGCGTCAAAGGGTAACACAAAGGACGAGGCAGATTGGATGTCACCTCAGAAGACGAGATTTCACCAGCGCCGAAGACGCGGACAAGGTCTATTCGGTTTTCCGACCGTTTGTTTTATCGAGGGGGGAGGAGGGTAAAAAACTAACGACTACTGCATTAGTAGACTCTTCTCCTGTCTTGGGCTCGGCGGATTTTCAATGAAACTTTAGTATAATGTTTTGTATTACATAATGGCCAAGCTGGAACGTTGAATTGTATCTACATATTGGGGCTGTTACCATATTTATAATTATAGTACATATAAAAATCTATTGTATATTGGAATATATTACTACATATATATATGTTATTTTATAGAATTTATAACATTGTTCATGTGGTATGTACAGAGTGATTGTGATGGACCAAGGCTATATCTTGGAAGAAGGCTGTCCATCCCAACTGATCGTGTTGCAGATCCACTGTCTTTTTTTGTGTGTATGTGTTTTATATTCATTTTATTTGAAGATAACCAGAGGGAGGCCTTAAAAAATGTAAGAAAGCCGTGTAAGAAGACGCCCCCCTCACCCCCCGCGGCGCGAGCGGCAGTGGTCACGCCCATGATGCAACTTCCGCCCTCTCTCGCCCCCCCCTCCCACTTCTCTTTGTTCTCTTGTTGTCGACGCCTGCTCGCGTCTTGAGCTCCCAAAACTCTATCTCTCTCTTTTGAAGTAATACTTTTCCTGTAATTTTTATATCAATTATAAATAAATTTCCCTTCTTCACAGCAATCATTGAGTTGCTATAGTTTTAATTATTTTATGCTGGTTACACCGTCCAGTGATACGAATTTCATTGTTCAAAGCTCGACATTTTTTGGCGTCCGCGACAGGACGGTGCAACAGCATATTTTGTAACTCAAAATGAATCGCCTCAAGAAAGGAAGAAGGCCTGTTCGTGGCCAAATCACAAAGCTCATCAACAGTGTTGAAACAGCCCTGAAGAAGCCAGTAGAAGAACTGGACAAGACAGACTTGAGGGTCTCAGCACTATAGCTTGAAGATTTATGTCGAGATCTTCATGAATGGGATGAGAAAGTAACCGAGGCTATGTTGGATGAAGAAGTGACTGAAGATGAACAGGACAAAGAATATGATGAACGTCTGAGGTATGACAGACAAACCAAAAGGATGAGATAAGAGTTAGAAAAGGTACTGAATCCGAAGAAAGGTGTGTCGCCCCAGCCTGATGAAACATCTTCGGAAACGAGCAACAGTACAAGCCGGAGAAGAATTCTGCTTCCAAAGAGAAAACTCCCAGAGTTTGGAGGTGATGTACGGGAATGGATAACCTTCTGGTCAAGGTTTGAAGACATCCACAACGACGAGGATCTCTCAGACTCAGATAAGTACCAATATCTAGTAGACTGCATGTTGGAAAATTCCGAAGCTCAGCAACTTGTTTTAAGTTATCCTGTCTCGGGAAAGAATTACGCATCGGTTATCAAAGATCTTAAAGAAAGATTTGGGCGAGATAACATGCTAATAAAGGTCTATGTTCGAGATCTATTGTGGTTGGTCATCCGAAGTGCACAAGAGAGAAAGGTCAACTTTAAAGATCTTGTGACAAAGTTGAACTCTCAAATTAGGCATTTAAGTATGCTTGGTGTAACTACAGACAAGTGTGCCGATATATTGTATCCGGTAGTTGAATCATGTCTACCAGAGGATGTCCTCATCTCATGGCAGCGCAGCAGTGAACCGGAAGACCTAGAAAGCTTGATGAAATTTCTTCGTCGTGAGGTCAATCAGACTAAGGATAGAGAAATGGCCTACAATAAGCATTCAGATTCCTTAGCTCAGCCTACACCAGGGAAGATAGAAACGAAGAAAAGAAGTTTCAATGCAAGGCGTGAAATTGCTACAACCTCTGGATTTATGCATTCCGACATCTCAACAACACTGCGTGAGAAAATTAAATGCATTTTCTGCGACAATGGTCATCCAAGTCAAGACTGTAGAAAAGGAATGAAAATGGGCATGGACCAGAAAAATGAGAAAATCAAGAGCTACAAGAGATGTTTTAAATGTCTGCTTCCAGGCCACAGAAGCAGGCAATGTAAAAAGAAAGTGCGCTGTGATTTCTGCAAGAGGGATGGGCATTATGCCATCATGTGTAGAGGTGCAGATCATGCTGAAACTGAAAGAGTCCACAACGAGCACAGAATTCAACGCCCACTCCAGGTTCGAGTGATGTAGCTACGGTGAACGAGATGTCCAACTGTGTAGGCACCAAAGCATGCCTTGAGACATTATTAGTGAAAGTTTGGGGTCCTAAAGGTAGCAAAGTGGTACGGGCAGTAATTGATAGTGGATCATCCCAATCGTACATTTTGGAACACATTGTAAAGGATTTGGGTGTTCCTATCATATGGGAGAAGAAGAGCTTGATCATGAAATATTTGGTGGGATCAGGTATACTGATCGACATCGGATCTACTGCCTGACTCTATCAAGTATTGAAAATGATAGATGCATTTCATGTCCGGCATCGGCCACTAATCAAATAGCCAGATGTATAAGAAAGCCTACATTTGGTTCATGGGCTCGCGAACTTGCGTCAAAGAAGATACAGCTCTCAGCATTTAAAGCCGAAAGTGATGAGGTAGAGCTTCTCCTCGGGGCAGACATTAACCCAAAAATAGCTACAGCCAATTTGATAAGATTATCGGATGTTCTTATTGCTCGAGAAACATTGTTAGGTTGGGTAGTTCAAGGCAAAATGGAAGGAAAATTCCCAGATAAAATTCCTAACCAGGTTCATAACAGTATGCTGATCACATCTTTAATGACACAAGAAATAAAGGTTTCCGATTTATGGTCTCTGGAAAATATTGGAGTCATGGATGACGGGCAAGCAGAGTCAAAGAAAGAGACAGATCAGGCTATTATGGATAAGTTTCGGACTGAAACAAAGCGATTGGAATCTAGTAGATACGAGGTGCACCTTCCATGGATAGAACCAGCCCAGAAGCTAAAAGAAAATAAAAAGCCATGCCGAGAAAAGACTCCGGAAGATGACAGAGGATCTAAAGAAAATAGGCTTTTATCACCATTACAACAAGATATTTGAAGAATGGGAGGAAAATGGGATCATTGAAAGAATCCAGTCAGATCAAGATGATACATTAGAATACTTTCTACCACACCGAGCAGTAGTGAAATCTGGTAGCAGCACGACACCAGTACGACCGGTTTTTGATGCTTCCTGTAAGACAAAGGGTGGATGGTCTCTGAATGATTGTTTGACGAAGGGACCCAACTTATTGGAGCTCATTCCGGATATCATGCTGAGATTTCGACTTAATAAAATCGGCGTAATAGCAGACATAGAAAAGGCCTTCCTTCAAATATCAGTGGCAAAAGAAGACAGGCAATTTTTGAGATTTCTATGGTGGGAGGACGGCAAGCAAGAGAATCTTCGGATTTATCAACACAAGAGAGTGGTGTTCGGAGTTACATCAAGTCCTTTCCTCCTAGCTGCTACATTGAAGTTACATTTGGAGCAATATGAAAGAGAAGTAATCCCATTGCTAAAATGTATGTACATGGACAACTGCGTCAATAGTGTTACTTCATTAGTAGAGGCACAAGTCTTTCAACAGCAGTCTATTGACCTGCTCAGCCCAGCAGGATTCAATCTAAGAGAGTGGCAGATGGGTGGCCCCGGCATAGTTAACGGTGAGAATATTTCTGTGCTAGGTATGAAATGGGACACAGCTGATGACACTTTAACAATTTCGGATAAGCTACTGATGACTCCAACCTACAAGTCATTTGATCAAGAGAATGATGCCGAAATAGAAAATCAGACTCATGAATTGACAAAGAGGATTATGCTATCGGAGGCCCATGCGGTGTTTGACCCTCTCGGTTTGTTTTCTCCATTCACCATAGTGCCGAAGATCATCCTACAACAATGTTGGAAGTCTGAGTTGAAATGGGATCAGCCGGTCCCAGAGGACATTGTGAAGAAGTTTGTGGAATGGCAGAGTCAAATTCCCGAATTGTTGTCTGTCAGGATTCCAAGGTGGGTGATGAGAGATGGGTTTGAACAGCCATCACTGCATGTGTTCTGTGATGCGAGTCAAGATGCCTATGCAACCTGCATTTACTTAAGAACGGTGAAAAATAAAGAAGTAAATGTACAACTCGTCGCATCAAAGGCAAGAGTAGCTCCCAAAAAGAAACTTACTATTCCGAGATTAGAATTAATGTCATGCCTCATCGGATCCAGATTGACTAAGCAAGTCATGAAGATTATATCGGAATCAATTGCAATTTCAGAGAATAATATTTGGTTTTGGACGGACTCCTCAACTGCACTTCGTTGGATTCAAAATGAGAAACCGTGGGCAACATTTGTCAGAAACAGAGTCACCGAAATCTGTTCTATTTCGAAGAAAGAGAATTGGCATCATGTGTCAGGGGTAAACAATCCAGCTGACCTTCCATCACGTGGGAGCAGTGTAAAGAAATTGATAGAGCAAAAATGGTGGGAGGGACCCTCTTTTCTCTGGGGAGAAGAAGCAAGCTGGAATCAATTTGATCCGATTTTTGATGAAGAAGAAATCAATAAGAAATTGAAGAAGACGGTAAACATCGCTGTCAACAGCACGAAAGATAATTTCATGGACAAACTTGAGAGGTATGGAGATTATCATCGTATAGTACGGATTGTCGCTTATTTACTGCGTTTTAAAAGGAAGACTATCTCAGATGAATCGCGACCCGGACAACATGATAAGATGTCAAAAGAAATCTCTGTAGAAGAATTTGAAGAAGCTGAAAAGGTAGTATTACGGCATATCCAACTAATAAGTTTTGGGAGAGATGATAAGCGAATAAACAAGCTCAATGCTTTTACAGATGAATATGGACTATATCGAATCAAGAGTCAACTGTATTTTGGAGAAGACGACTATGATACAAGATGCCCAATAGTTCTTCCGGGTGAAAACCAAGTAGTCAAACTTTTGATTCGAAAAGAGCACGAGATGATGTCCCATGCCGGGATTCAAACAACTCAACAACTAGTGAGACGCCGTTTTTGGATTCTAAAAGGCAAGAGAACCATAAGAAGTATCATCTCTGCATGTGCTACGTGTCGTCGTTACAATTCCAAGAGAGTCCAGACTGAGAGCATTCCAATTCCAGCAACCAGGATTGGATCGACACCAGCATTTGGAGTGATTGGTGTGGATCTAGCTGGACCTTTGACTGAGACCGGCGGAAAGAAAATATGGGTAGTGTTGTACACCTGTGCTGTGTACAGAGCTGTACATTTGGAGCTCACAAAAACAGTGTCTACTGAAGGATTTCTTGACACTTTTCGAAGATTTGTCGCAAGACGTGGTAGACCGAGCATTGTGTACTCTGACAATGGCCTCAATTTTGTCGGATGCAATAACTTATTCAAGAAAGTTAATTGGAATGATGTCCTACGTTATGCCACCGTACAACGTATTAAGTGGAATTTCAACCCCCCAACAGCAGCATTTTGGGGAGGATGGTGGGAACGCCTTGTGGGTCTCATGAAGCAACTGATCCGAAAAGTATTGGGAGACAAAACAGTCTCATATGAAGAACTACAGACTGTGATATGTGAAGTGGAGTCAGCAATGAATTCGAGAACTTTGACCGCGATCAGTGAAGAATCTGGCTTGGTACCTATAACACCCGCCAAATTCATGTGTGACAACGCATCATGCTTATTTGTACCTGAAGCGGACATTGTCGACTCTAAGTTCCTGAAAGAAAGTCATGGAAAAGTACAAAAGTTACGCGAGACAATTCGACAAAGATTTAGAAAAGAGTACTTAGGGTTTCTGCGACAAAATACTAGAAACAAGACAAAGTCAATTAAAGAAGGCGATGTTGTACTCATGGAGGTCGATAACAAAAAGCGAACAGAATGGCCAATCGGAGTTATTGAGAAGACCTACCAGGGAAAAGATGGCATCGTTAGAGTCGCTATGATAAAAACTAAGCGTGGAAATTTTTTGCGACCTGTTCAACGATTGTTCTTTCTTGAATCAAGCGAAAACCATTATGAAGAAGATTTCGGAAAAGGCCGTGATCTAGAGAAAGAGAAGATAAATCTTGACACACCAAGTATATCGCAACAGAGCATCCGAGGGAAAGATTCACCTGTTATCACAAGATCAGGAAGAATCGTTAAGCCGCCTGACAGATATTGATCATAGTGAATCCAGAAGAATAATTACTCCATAATTATTGGTGGGAGTATGTTGCAGATCCACTGTCTTTTTTTTGTGTGTATGTGTTTTATATTCATTTTATTTGAAGATAACCAGAGGGAGGCCTTAAAAAATGTAATAAAGCCGTGTAAGAAGACGCCCCCCTCACCCCCCGCGGTGCGAGCGGCAGCGGTCACGCCCATGATGCAACTTCCGCCCTCTCTCGCCCCCCCTCCCACTTCTCTTTGTTCTCTTGTTGTCGACGCCTGCTCGCGTCTTGAGCTCCCAAAACTCTATCTCTCTCTTTTGAAGTAATACTTTTCCTGTAATTTTTATATCAATTATAAATAAATTTCCCTTCTTCACAGCAATCATTGAGTTGCTATAGTTTTAATTATTTTATGCTGGTTACACCGTCCAGTGATACGAATTTCATTGTTCAAAGCTCGACAGATCGAGAAACCAACTTCCTATTTCTATTCCATGACCAAAGATGCTGGTTTAGTGTGATTACATTGTTATATATAGTGTTGTATCATTGTTGTAGAGTTTCTTATAAAATCTCGTACTGTGTTGTTATTTATACCATTGTTTTATTGTTCTAAGCACCTATATTGTACAACTTGACAATAATGGTATTTTGAGGGTAAAATCTAGCTTAGTATTTTTTAAAATAGTATTTCATTGTTGAACCATTGTTAGAAGAATGCTAATGAACTTTCCTATTGTGTTACATTACGTATATTTTGTTTTATATTTGGACTATATATTTGTAATATATGTTGGGGAGACACATTATAATGTATCAATGAATATCCTGTATTTTGTGGATAGAAAGTGAAAATTCACTCAGATAAAACCTGGACGTTTACCATCACTGTTCATTCTATTAGTTAGGTATATTTTAATCAAATGAGCCCTTGGTTTATTTTAATATGATATCTCTGTAAAAATTCCAAATAATTGAACAGTAACATCGTGAGTAAGAAAGTAGAAATATTTCTGAAACAGTAAAAATATATGAAACTCTTTCATATGACTTGTATTAAAAAACAGGGTGTAATTTCAGATGTAAACATAAATATTGTGAAAATAGATAAACTTTTATTCGAAACATTATTCAGGATTATCAGGAAATAATGTTTCAAGTAGATAAGAGAGAGAGAGTTACAAATATATTTATGGATATTCGAAACTATCACAGACGCGTAAATTATTTTTTAAAAATTAGACAATTCTACTGCCCTTACTGCAATGAAAAATTAACCAAGCCCTCCCATTAATTTTTATTGCAGTAAGGGCAGTAGTTATTGTTTAATTTTAAAAAAAGAAATACGCGTCTATAATAGTTTCGAATTTTCATAACAGATGGCGCTCTAATGCATCAAAATATATTTATGAAAAACATATACTCTCTCTCACACTTACTTTATTTCAGCTTTAGTAAGATACAATTTTTGACAAGCCATTATGTATGTGTGAACTGATTGCCGTTCTAGATCTGTTCATAAAATCGGCCATTGTTCTAATATTGTTATAAGAAATTGTCAATACAGCAATATTAGCATCACATTTTCTGACTTAAAATAAGCAAATTAGTCTGATATTTGGATAGTTTCAAGTTCTATGGTCAAATCCTTTCATATCATTTTTCTATCACAAATTATGTAAATTTGATATTGGTTTAATTTGAATAGACTTTGTATATCCAATAATTTAGACTACTTCTTCATCTAAATATATACTCTTGTTGAATTTATAATTTTATTTGTAGTTTTATTTGAAAGAGTGTAAAAGTTTCCTTTTTGAACTTTTTTTATACTAACCGAATGACCCGGGTTTTACCCGATCAATTGTTTTTATTCAAAAACTATTCGTTACAATTATAAATTGGTGCCGTGGATGTCACTTTTGTGAAACATCCCGTTCCAAACTCGACATGTACATAAGGTCAGCTGATATTACCTTCGATCTTCACCGCTAGAGGCGCTGCTCGCGAGCGAAAGGGCAAATTGCATAGCAAATTTGCAAATAATTTGACCAATATTCGGGATAGAGACCAGAAATGTTCATTATAAGTTTTTCCAGATTATACTTTATATACTGTTAAAATATCAGTCAGATTAGTTACGTAGGGTGGAGCCGTGAAGCCGACACATATATATACCCATTATAGAATATATTTAGTATAGTGAATACACATAACATAATAAAAACAGTTAGCGTAACTATCAATTTCATAGTCTATAAGATTGATTCAATTAATCCAAAAAACTGGAAATAAATTAATTAAATTTACTTTATGGACCAAATATCAGGTCGACGGTGGCGCTCGAGTGGCAGAAGTTGGAACTGAATAATCTGATAATTGTTTTACATTTCCCCCCCGTTTAAAATGAAGTCACTACTAGATATAACTGTTATATTTATATATATATATATATAGAATTTCTCTATATCAAGTTTTATTGAATATATCCAGAGTGTACTACATTTAAAAACATATCTACATAACGGAAAATGTGGATTGGCCCGCCATCTGTTATCAGAAATTTGAACTATTTATAAGTTGTATCATTCTTTCAAATAAAACAATAATTTTGCTTCAATAACCTCAAGGTCTTCCTATTATATTTATCATTGCATTAAGAAATTAAAAACTTGTTTGATTTAAATGATTCATACGCCTAAAAATAATTCAAATTTTCAATATCGAAAAATTCGATTTTTTTTTTCACAAATAAATATTTTTCCCTAAAACTTATAGAATATTGAGATATTATTGAAATAAAATTTAGAGTAATTAAAATGGGCATTAAAATCAAGATGAAAATAATGAAAAAAGTTTTAATGGTCGTTCATTGGATCTCGCGATAATAGGTTTACAAGGGACATTAAATCTTGCCTTACAAGGTGGTCGCTCATGAGAGACTCTACTGCATATTAAAAGTGAAATGGCATATTTCCTGGCCGCCTACATGATAATTTAGATAACAGAGTGCCATCTACTGGAACAAAAATACACTAAATTTAATTGAGGCTTGTTCCCCAATATTTGGCCAACCCATTTTCTTAATATATCAATAAAAGCCAACCACGTACACATTTCATTCTGTTGGCCTTGACAGTGTAATGCAGGCTATACGACAAAAGCTGGTCCTTGAGGTTTCCTTAGATATCAATAAATATGATATTTTTGTTGGTAAATAGAAAGGTCTTCCAGTGGGTTAGTTGTGAATTTTCAAGTGGACTTTTACAAGGTTCTTTGTCTACTTGGTCAGCAACCTCGTAGCCTCTGAAGTTAACTTGGGAAGTGATACATTGGAATGTGACAGGATTTTAATTTTGAATTATTTTCGAGGTTTTGTATAATTTTGATGGTGGCAGAGTGTTGTATCCACATATGTTGTAAGGACTGATTAACTCTGT
This sequence comes from Cordylochernes scorpioides, assembly GCA_030710605.1. NCBI lineage: Eukaryota > Metazoa > Arthropoda > Arachnida > Pseudoscorpiones > Chernetidae > Cordylochernes > Cordylochernes scorpioides. Next base: position 16,944,887 of record CP092880.1, on the reverse strand, counting down.
TTCATCGATAATTCCATTTGATGTATATATTTTTATGGTGTTTTATATAATCTGTCATTTAAAACTAAATTGTGTTTCAATATCAACCTAACACAGATTTAAATTGTAATAAATATTTTTTTTAAAAACGACCACACTATAAATATATTTGGAGGCATTGCGTTTTGGAAAAATATTTTGGTATATATATAATTATGTAAAAAATAATAAAAATATATATACTTAAAAATATTTAGACCCGGTGTTTTAAATATATTGTAAAATATTATGCTCCATTTTTAATTATTTTCAATGAAAATAATGAATAAAATTCATTATTTTTTAGAATGATAAATCTATCTTACCCTTATTCTTACGTTACTCATATATAATTATATAAAATATATTTAAAATATCATAAAATATATTTTAAAAGTTCATAAAATATCTAAGTAGCGACAAATAAGATTACCTTGTATATAAAAACAAGGAAGACTTAGACCAGAGAGACAACTAAGATCTGTACTATGTCGTCCCGAAATAGCCTACCTGAACTAAACATAGCCTACTTCAACCCGACATAGCCTACCTCAACCAAACATAGCCTACCTCAACCAGACATAGCCCACCTCAACCAGACATAGCCTACCTCAACCAAACATAGCCTACCCCAACCAGACATAGCCTACCTGAACTAAACATAGCCTACCTCAACCAAACATAGCCTAACTAAACCAGACATAGCCTACCTCAACCAAATATAACCTGCCTCAACCAGACATAGCCTGCCTCAACCAGACATAGCCTGCCTCAACCAGACATAGCCCTCTTCAACCAAACAGCCCACTTCAAAAAAACACAGCCTACCTCAACCAAACATAGCCTACCTCAACCAAACATAGCCTGCCTTAACCAGACAAAGCCTGCCTCAACCAGACATAGCCCACTTTAACCAGACATAGCCTACATCAACCAAACATAGCCTAACTAAACCAGACATATCCTACCTCAACCAAACATAGCCTAACTAAACCAGACATATCCTACCTCAACCAAGCAGAGCCTACCTCAAGCAAACATAGCCTACCTCAAGCAAACATAGCCTACCCCAAACAGACATAGCCTACCTAACCAGACATAGCCTACCTCAACTAAGCATAGCCTACCTCAACCAAACATAGCCTAAATAAACCAGACATAGCCTACCTTAACCAAACATAGCCTACCTCAACCATACGTAGCCTACCTCAATCAAACAAAGCCTACCTCAACCAAACATAGCCTGCCTCAACCAGACATAGCCCACTTTAACCAAACATAGCCCACTTTAACCAAACATAGCCTACCTTAACCAAACAAAGCCTACCTCAACCAAACATAGCCTGCTTCAACCCGACATAGCCTACCTCAACCAAACATAGCCTACATCAGCCAAACATATTCAAACAAGTCCAATTCAATTCTACCAAGTCCACTTCAAATCTACCAAGTCCACTTCAAATCTACCAAGTCCACTTCAAATCTACCAAGGCCACTTCAATCAAACCAAGTCCACTTCAATTCAACCAAGTCCATTTCAATTCAACCAAGTCCATTTCAATTCAACTATGTCCACTTCAATTCTACCAAGTCCACTTCAATACTACCAAGTCCACTTCAAATCTAGAAAGTCCACTTCAATCAAACCAAGTTCACTTCAATTCAAGCAAATCCACTTCAATTCAACCAAGTTCATTTCAATTCTACCAAGTCCACTACAAATCATCCAAGTCCACTTCAATTCAACCAAGACCACTTCAATCAAACCAAGTCCACTTCAAATCTACCAAGTCCACTTCAAATCTACCAAGCCCACTTCAAATCTACCAAGTCCACTTCAAATCTACCAAGTCCACTTCAAATCTACCAAGTCCACTTCAAATCTACCAAGTCCACTTCAATCAAACCAAGTCTACTTCAATTCTACCAAGTCCATTTCAATCTACCAAGTCCACTTCGAATCTACCAAGGCCACTTCAATCAAACCAAGTCCACTTCAATTCAACCAAATCCACTTCAATTCAACCAAGTTCATTTCAATTCTACCAAGTCCACTACAAATCATCAAAGCCACTTCAATTCAACCAAGTCCACTTCAATTCTACCAAGTCCACTTCAATCAAACCAAGTCCAGTTAAATTCAACCAATTCCACTTCAATTCTACCAAGTCCACTTCAAAACTACCAAGTCCATTTCAATTCAACCAAGTTCACTACAATTCAACCAAGTCCACTACAATTCAACCAAGTCCACTTCAATTCTACCAAGTCCACTACAATTCAACCAAGTCCACTTCATTTCAACCAAGGCCACTTCAATTCAACCAAGTCCACTTCAATTCTACCAAGTCCATTCCAATTCTACCAAGTCTACTACAAATCATCCAAGTCCACTTCAATCAAACCAAGTCCACTTCAATTCAACCAAGGCCACTTCAATCAAACCAAGTCCACTTCAAATCTAACAAGTCCACTTCAATTCTACCAAGTCCACTTCAATTCTACCAAGTCCACTTCGAAACTACCAAGTCCACTTCAATCAAACCAAGGCCACTTCAATTCTACCAAGTCCACTTCGAAACTACCAAGTCCACTTCAATCAAACCAAGGCCACTTCAATTCAGCCAAATCCACTTCAATTCAACCAAGTTCATTTCAATTCTACCAAGTCCACTACAATCAAACATTATCCATTTCAATCAAAACAAACCCACTAAATCAAACATAGTCCACTACAATCAAACATAGTCCCCTTCAATCAAACATAGTCCCCTTCAATCAAACATAGTCCCTTTCAATCAAACCAAGTCCACTTCAATCAAACAAATAATTTAAACGAACCAAGTACACTTTGCAAGCAAAACAAAGAATACTAAATGAAGACATCATGGAAGTTATGGAAAAGATCCACAACAGCCTTCTAGCTCTTTGGCAGAAGATCGACGCTACCAAGACCTTCATCTACCCAAGGTTAGAATTCTTTCTTCGGAGTTCCCCGAAACAGAAGGAATTCATTCAGGGAGTTCGACCTACTTGTCATGAGTCTAGGAAAAAACTAGATCAAACTGCCCCAGCGGGCCAGCAATGAGTTACTCTTCATCCTTCCTTTCAGAGGCGGAATCGGAATGGTGCCTTTAGGTGACTGGACCGATTTAGCCAATATCCAACATGCCTTCGGATTCCTCATGAACCCAGATTCTGAAACCTCCGCACTCGCCAAAAGTTTTCACAAAAGAGTTGTGGAGAGGAAGCAGGAACGGCCTGCAATGAAAGAAGATCTAGCAGGGTGTCTGTCAGTGAAACTTGAAATCTTTGCCAGAGATGGTTGAGACATCACCTCAATCTGAAGTGACGCCAGAAACGCTTCCTGAGGCCTTTCAAAAGGAATCGTTCTTCTCTAATGGATGCAAAATCTTACCATTGGGGACTTCCAAAATTGGCAAAAAACTGGACACAATAAATAGATTATCTGCAGTCGCCAACAGCTAAGTCATGGCAAAACTTCAGCAGACTCTTAAAGATTCCAATATGAAAAACCTAATCGGGGAAAAGTTTTCTAATTCACCTACCGAAACAAGTCTTTCAACGGCTTCATCAACAGTGGGAGATATTCATCATTACAGGAATGCGGATTACGATCATTTACAAAAATTCTTAAGACGGCAAAACTCATTTTATTCACATCATTGAAGGAAACTTACGGACAAGCCTTTCTTCAACTGAAGAAGTCTTACCCAAAAGCTTCCTTTAATCAGACGAATAAAATGAGTTAAAACGTCTTATGAATTTTGTAGTGGGAGATACATACACTTCGCTCTGTGTCCGTTCTTCGAACAAGGAGAGACTGAAGTTCTCCCATTAAATTGAGCCAAGAGATTTGAACACGACGACAAACGATGCAGAGCATATGGTCAAGCAGACCAAACTCTTCCCCACGTTCCACAACACTGTCGCAAGTTCTCTGTCGCCTTCAACAAGAGGAACCGCTACATTGTAGAATGAATAAAAAGGCCACGAGGTTACAGGAACGAACGCTCAACCATCAGAAAGTCCCTGAAATCTCCTCAAACCTTCGACCTGATATAGTAGTGACAGAGGAGAAGGTCACCATTATAGATGTGACGATGCCATTTGAGAGCCGCCACGTGGCCTTCAAGATGCAAGGGAGAGAAATTTCTCAACTATACTCCTCTTTCAAACGAACTGCTCGAAAAGGGTGTGAGGTTAAGAATTAGGTTCTCAAACAGTGACAACAAGGATCATGCAACTTACACGTGATATACACTACACTCAGTTAAATTTGGAAGCTTTTATCCAGACCTTAAATATTAATAGTTGTTATTTCAGTTGAATCGGTCTTACGACTGATGTATCTATTCAATCAGAATCTTTCATCTATAGTTGCGGCCTGCTTATAAAAATATTGTCTAGGGGTTCAGTGTTGTTCCATTATTTGAGGATTTTGGTAGGAGGGAATAATGCTGTGGTTTCTCCTTGTCTTCCACATCCTTATACCATTGATCTAATGGTAGACTTATCCGTCTTTAGCCTGCCCAGAAGTCCTCCTCTATGTGGCGGATAAGAGAAGCAGCACAAGTAAGGGACTTATCAGCTACTCTATGTCTATTATGGGGTATTGGTGATACAATCATTCACACAAGACTGCATATCCCAACATCATGTCAATGTATGGTGGTTGTCACATTATTCCTTCTTCAGTGTTGATCTTATCAGCTACTCTATGTCAATGATGGGGTAGAATGAGTGGCCTGTTGTTGGGATAAAAAATATATAAGACTTAAACATTTGACTGTTTACGAACAGGCTAGAATTTCAACAATAGGAGACATATAATACAGCCAATTCAAACGAATATTTCTCATATGGTTATTTTCTGTACAATCACTAGTCTTGTAGATATGCTGGATTTTGAATTATTCAAAATATTTAATTCAACATGAAAATGATCATTTTTATATAAGCTTCACTTTTGATGATTTATTGTCACTGAAAGGTCGGGAGTTAAATAAACTATTGGTTGTTGTAGCTATATTTTTTTCTAAATCAACTTCCAACCAATAAATGAACTTCACAACTTCTATTTTGAAGAATGTCGAAGAAATTGATCGGAACAACGTCGAAGACGCAAGATATCTGGCCGCTGTTTTAGAGGCCGCACGTTGCGAAGGTTCAAGAATTAATTGAACTCCGCCTTTGCCGGTTCCAAGCCCGGATGAAAAAGAAGGAGTGGGAGCAATACCAAGCTCGCTAAAAAACCTAGGTTCAGCTGGCCCGGCTGATAGTACCCTGTAAGGGCTCCTAATCCAGGGATACAGGATGAGCAGCGTCTGTACTCCATGTTAGAAGCGGCTGCACATGGCGTCTGTTCATGTCATAGGCGGCCATTTTTTTAACTAAGTCGGCCTGCCATTGAGTAGTGCTCCCAGTCTTAATTACAAAGGCAGATGCATTCTACTTCACCTAGTGTGGAGATAAGAAAGAAGAAGGAGAAGAAGAATTAATCAGAGCAACGTCGAAGAAGCAAGATATGGCCGCACTTTCCAAAGGCTCAAAGAATTCTTCAGAGAGGCATCTCCTCGGCAAAAACTGGTATCTAGTTTTAGATGCCGCACGTTGCGAAAACCTTTTTATTAGTACTTTTTAGTATCAGGGCTGAAAGAGCTGGCTGCTTGTTTTAGAAGGTTTTACAGACTGACTGTCAAGGGCAGATTTTTATTTCGGTTGCCCATTCATTGTCGGGTGGTTCAGCTCGTATTGATTCTTTATTGATGTGAAATTAGTGTGAGTTGTCACAATGTGCATCTACTTACCTTCTGGCTACGATTCGCAAACCTTCCCGTCTGTCTCCATTTGGCCTCGTAGTCCGTGCAGTTGGTGGAGAAGGGGTCAGGGAGCAGGCTGATCTCGGACTGGACAGACAACCATAGTATAGTGGTGTTGTTTATAGGCTTCTGTTTGTGCTCTGTCTGTACTTGTACAATTCTGATCGTCATATGGCTCACCAAAGCTCCCTTTTCCTCTTTAAATGAAAGTAATCTGTGACTTTCTAGTAGGTAGACTTGTCATTACCTTCTACAGAACATTTTCACTAATCTTCAGGATGAATAGTTCCATTTTAACACAACATCGACATACAGGCTTAAGAATTTGGTAGTTCTTCTCCAGGTTTTCAGGTATAGGTAGCGTATCTACGAAGAACGGCCAATTACAAAACTTTGTACGTCTTTATGCTATAAAGAAACTCTACCTGTGAGTAATGCGATTGTATATTGATTCTTAGTCAAGATATCTTTGGTTGATTATCATACATTATTCTCTGGTCTCTGAAGAGGTAGTTTGAATGGAATTGTTCTAGTTTATATCGATTATAGACACAGTTCTGTAGATTGTGGCGATATATATATATATATATATATATATGGCTAAACATGGCGCTTAAATGGTGTAGTCGGATATCGATGTCAAATAATTCTGTGAACTATTTAGCCATCACGCCTTGTAGAGTATTGTAGGTTGATCATCCTGTAATTTCAAATCAACTTATTGAGAGAAAGATACAAATTTATATAATGCAGGCTTCATTTTTAAAGCCATAAAAAAGGAAGAATATAAGATAAAATTATAGTAATTAATATCTTTTACATTATTCCTTCAGCGGTCAATGTGCAGGAGGTCTGTTGGATGGTCAATATATGGGTTAAGCCATTAAGCTATTTCACGTATTTAATTCCAAATATCCTACCGTCAATATTCAACTATAGCGTAAATATAGAAATATAATGATGACCAGCTGCATATTTAATAACTACTTATTTATTTTGATTTAAAAAAACAATTATGATTACTGGAATATCTAATAATTATATTGTGTGATTCACTAATTCTATTATAATTAACCCATAGATGTTGAGTTAGTTCTACCACATGGATGTGAGGCCAGCTCTCCACCCGTCTGACCCAGGGTAGGTATGTACCATAGTGAGAGAGAAGGATGTTGAGTCAGTTCTACCACATGGATGTGAGGCCAGCTCTCCACCCGTCTGACCCAGGGTAGGTATGTGCCATAGTGAGAGAGAAGGATGTTGAGTCAGTTCTACCACATGGATGTGAGGCCAGCTCTCCACCCGTCTGACCCAGGGTAGGTATGTGCCATAGTTAGAGAGAAGGATGTTGAGTCAGTTCTACCACATGCATGTGAGGCCAGCTCTCCACCCGTCTGAACCAGGGTAGGTATGTACCATAGTGAGAGAGAAGGATGTTGAGTCAGTTCTACCACATGGATGTGAGGCCAGCTCTCCACCCGTCTGACCCAGGGTAGGTATGTGCCATAGTGAGAAGGATGTTGAGTTAGTTCTACCACATGGATGTGAGGCCAGCTCTCTACCCGTCTGTACCATGGTAGGTATGTACCATAGTGAGAAGGATGTTGAGTTAGTTCTACCACATGGATGTGAGGCCAGCTCTCCACTTGTTTGACCCATGGTAGGTATGTACCATAGTGAGAAGGATGTTGAGTTAGTTCTACCACATGGATGTGAAGCCAGCTCTCCACCCGTCTGACCCAGGGTAGGTATGTGCCATAGTGAGAAGGATGTTGAGTTAGTTCTACCACATGGATGTGAAGCCAGCTCTCCACCCGTCTGACCCACATTCCGATCTCCGGCCAACAATGCAAATATATACATGTGAGTCTATGCGCACTGTGACATAAGTGATATACAAAATTTGATAAAATTTGTAAATTTATTACGGTTGAATTATTTTTCTTATATATGACCAAGTTATGTATTTTAGCGACAGGCTAACAGCTACCCAGTGTCATCTTTATCAGCTTCAGATAAAAGACTCCTCCAAAACCTCAGCTTGTTTTGTTCATTTACAATAAATGAATTAGCCCTTACCGATTTTGTACATGTCTCTGTTAATATTAATACCGTCATTTAAATGTTCTGCTATATATTATAAATCATTTTTCAAATTTGGATTTCATCACGTTCAGGTTTGAGGGTTTTTTAGCTAATTTTACAGTAGATTGGTCGAATAGTTATCTAGACATCATGTCTAACATCGGCACATATATGTCTGTTTGATTCAGGAGAGACAAATGAAGTTGAAGAATCAGAGATTGAAGTTTATGAACGAAATCTTTAGTGGGATCAAGGTAATATTTTCGTAATTTATATTATATATATACCATATATTGATTCACCAATTTTATTTGTTATAGGATGTAAAACTGCATTATATTACAATATTTTCGTTATTTAATAACATCATCTCTCTCTCTCTCCCAAAAAAATTATTCCTCAAAGATTCTTTAATAAATGCAGAGATATCAGAGAGAGAGAGAGAGAGAGAGAGAGATTGAGATTGAAACTACTTTATTTCAATGTCCATATAAGATTACTAGCCGAATGACCCGGGCAACGCCCGTGTTTTACCCGATTGAATGTTTTTATTCAAATACTATTTGTTACAATTATAAATTGGAGCCTTGGATGTCACTCTTGTGAAATGTCCCGCTCCAAACTTTACATGTACATTAGGTCAGCTGGTATTACCCCTCATTTCACCGCTAGAGGCGCGAGCGAATTGACTATTTGTAAATATACATAATTATAAAGATAGAAGCTTCTATAGAAGATAATGATCATAATTATGATGCGCGCGCATCCGTGACAGCGGCCGATGAGGAATTGAGAAATTGAGGAAAGACGGTCGTGACTATATATATTAATATAAGGTTAAATACAGAATAAATATAAATATGGATAAATATGATTATTTAGGATAAAATATTAATAAATAGATAAAATAAATGATAAAAAATATATACATATATATATATAAATATATATACAAGGTCTTCATTGGTAGCGCCCACCGCGGGAAAGACTCCGCCACCGATGGACTGCGAGAGTTCTCTCCCACAGAGTGAGAAGGTCTAGGTGTTGGCTGGCGTTGCCCACCTCAAGACCAAGATGGTACTTGTAGATGGTAGCCTTCGCCACACTTGTTAGCTTCACTGCCTCGGGATGGAGGCCGACGCCGAAGAGCCAGGCCTGCAAATCCAGGGGCATTTCGCAGGAGGCGAACACCTCCCGGAGCAGGGGTCGCACGGCTCGGCAACTCCAATATCTGTGGGCCAGCGACCCGTCGCTTGACCCACAGGCGGCACAGTTGGCACGCCTCGAGGCAGGATGGCCAGGATGGGGTAGGGCGTGGAGGGTCAGCCGTAGGGCGACATCTGCGTCGTGCCCCGAGAAGCAGTTTCGACGCAGGTCGGCCCAGGGGATGGAGCGGGGCACATCCACGGTGAGGGCCCACCGGGCAGCCAGCTCTGCAGTAGGAAACGCCTGGAGCCGTGCCGAGTCCAATGCCCGGCGCGCCCTCTGGCTGGGTAGGCGGGTGATGGGGGTCGCCGATCCCCGCAGGACGATGGTCTCCGCCTCGTACTCCGCATGATAGCTGGAGCTGGCGTTTTCCCGCAGGAGACGTTGGCAGAAGGCCCCCAGGTGCTGCGCATCTAGGAGCGCGGCCCGCGTTGAGCGCAGAGGTGCAGGGGCGCCATCGGAGAAGTCCCCGACAGTCGCCTGTAGCCAGCGCTCGGGAGCCAGCAGGTCTGGCAGATGCAGGAACCTGTTGTCACCTCGAAGACGCAGGGACCTCAGGCTGGCGGAATGAAGAACCCGGTGGTCAAGCTCGAGGACGCTGGACGCGGACTCCCACGGGAGGGGGGGCCAAGAGTAGCCGTTGGCGGCGCCGCGAAGAGAGGCCTGGAACCCCTTCAGGCAGGCGAGCCGAAGCTGGCCCGCGATGTCAAGCAGGCCGACGCCACCATCGGAGACTGGACGAGCCATGATGCGTCCGGGGAGCCACGAGACTCGGCTCGAACCCCTCACGAAGCGCGCCAACCGCGCCTGCAGCCGGCCGATGGTGGTTTCAGGTGGAAGGTAGCCATGGAGGTGGTGCAGGATGGAACCCAGGACCAGGCTGTTGGCCGCGGGAGCAAGACCCACCAGCGACAGGCCGCGGGTGAAGGGCGACCACCTCGCGATGGCTCGCTCCAGCAGCCCCATCAGGTGTGAGGCCTGGGAGGCGACGGTGTTTCTGGTGGTGATGGTGCAGCCCAGGACGGTCAGCGACTCGGACGTCCAGGATATTCCCAGAGGAGAATCCGTCCGGTGCTTCCAGGAACCGCACCAGGGCCCGCAGCTCTTCTTGAAGTTGACAGCCACCCCGGAGGACATGCGGAACCTGTTTTAATGTCCATCTATACAGCGAGCAAAACAACAACTGACTCACCCGTGCAGGCAAGGCCACGCTCCGTTGCGTCACGTGGGAAAACATACGTAGATCTTCTCGTACATGTTCTCAGCACATCCCCCTTTTTAAGATTTGAAATATATATATATACATTACAAACTTTAAATGCATAATATAATTAATAATGAAGGCGATTCACAGGTTTAACAATTCGTCCACTCCGGGTTCTTATCTGGCCGTCTTCTGAGTCGTTAGAGGGATAATCCACAACTGGGGTCTTTTCATTTTCAACCAGTTCCTCCCCCGAAAAGGTCGGCGTCGATGGGTCGGCTGGATATTGCACTGTAACTCCTTTTCGTAGATGGAACCTGTTTCGACGTAAAGTCCCAACTGGAGTATCAACCATATACGACCTTGGTGTCGATGCTTTCTTCTTTACAATCCCCCAGGTTCGCATATCTGTAATCCAAACAGTGTCACCTTCGGATAGCTCCTCCATGTCCGTAGCTCCGCAGCGTCGATCATATCTGGATTTCATATCCTTTCTCCTTCTCCCCTCCTTTCTTTTCAGGGCCTGAGAGTCCACCAACTTTGGATTAAGATTCTCTGGTGCAATTGGCAAGGTCGTTCGGAGTTTACGTCCCATGAGAAGCTCAGCAGGGCTGTAACCGTTCTCCAAAGGGGTCGATCGATACTCCAGGAGTCCAAGCGATGGGTCTTGATTTTTCTTGAGGATCAACTTAGCAATTTTCACACCTGCTTCTGCCATCCCATTGCTCTGCGGGAATCGAGGACTTGAAGTGACATGTGTGAATCCGTACTGCCTTGCGAAATTTGCAAATTCACGAGCAGCTCCAAATTGCGTCCCATTATCGCTTACAACAGTTTCTGGTACTCCATGTCGGGCAAATATGGATTTGCAACTACGCACCACCACACTGGCTGTGAGCCGATCCAGCTGAACCATTTCAGGATATCGAGAATAATAGTCAATTACGACTAGATACCACTTATTCTCGAACTTGAACAAATCCATTCCAATCTTCTGCCACGGTCGTGTAGGAAAGTTGGTTGGTATCAAAGGTTCGTGTTTTGAGACGGCTTCCTGGATACAGACACTGCACTTTCTGACCGTTTCCGCGATCTCTTCCGAAATTCCAGGCCACCATACCGTCTCACGTGCGCGAAGTCTTGTTTTTGTAATCCCGAAGTGCCCAGCGTGCAACTTATCTAGGATCTCCAGTTTCATACTTGCTGGAATAACAAGACGACAGCTACGCATCAGTAGTCCATTTTGAACGCCGAGTTCATCCTTGACATGCCAATAAGAGAGCAGAGCCTGTGACATTTTCTTCTTATCTGGCCAGCCTTTCTCAAGGTAGTTGACTACTGCTTTCAGGGTCGTATCTTCTTGTTGAGCTTCAAATATCTTCGTTAACATCTCGTCTTTGTCGGTTATACTCGAGAGAACTGCATTTATATGCGCTGAGGTTTGCCGTTCGTTTTCACCTCCCTCGGTTGTAAGAAGTGGTTGTCTGGATAATGCATCGGCGTCGAGCAGCTCCTTTCCAGGGATATGCACTATTTCGAATCCAAACCTCATCATACGCATTCGGAAACGTTGCAGTCTTGGGGTCAGCGAACTCAATTCTTTCGTCGAAAATAGAGGAATGAGAGGCTTATGGTCGGTCTCAATTCGGAAACGCTTTCCAAGCAGGAAATCTTGAAAACGTTCGCAGGCCCATGTAATTGCGAGAGCCTCTTTCTCGATCTGAGCATATCGTTTTTCGGTAGGTGTCATAGTTCTAGAAGAATAAGCAACAGGTCGCCAGATTCCATTCTTACCTTCTTGCTTCAGTACCGCTCCCAAGCCGTATGAAGATGCGTCGGATGACACCATAGTTGGTTTCCTGACGTCGTATGCTGCCAAGATAGGTTGAGTCGTGAGCAATTCTTTCAACTTTCGGAATGCTCGCTCCTGGCTGCAATCCCAAACGAAGTCTTGACCTTTCACCAACAACTGGTTCAGTGGAGCCACAATTTCAGATAAATTTTCCACAAAGCGTCCCAGATGGTTCACCATGCCAAGAAATCTTCTTACGCCATGAACATCGGTCGGAGCAGGCATCTTCGCCACCGCTTCGATTTTCGCTGGATCTGGTCGGATACCGTCTTCATCCAGTATGTGCCCAAGAAAATTAATTCTTGGCACGCCGAAGACACACTTGGCCTTGTTTAGTGTAACTTTCGCCTCTTTCAGTTTTCGGAGCACTAAACGAAGAATTCGATCGTGAGTCTTGGAGTCGGAGGCAAATATCAGGATATCGTCCAGGTAACACATTACACCGTCCATGCCTTGCAAGATTATTGACATAACTCTCTGAAAATACTCTGGGGCGAGTGAGATTCCAAATGGCATTCTGCAGTATTTATATCTCCCAAAAGGAGTGATGAAGGTCGTTAAATGCTGGCAGTCCGGGCTCAACGGAATCTGGTGAAAGCCACTGTTCGCGTCCAGTTTCGAAAAGAATCTTGCTTCCCCCAGTTGCCCCAGCATGTGCTCCACCACTGGCATGGGATGCACTTCGCGCTGTACATGTTCGTTCAGCCTTGAGAGATCCACACAGAGTCGTATGTCGCCATTCGGTTTACCAGCAATCACAGTCGGTGCACACCATTCAGTCGCAACGTTAACTTGTGCTATGATTCCCGCCTTCTCGAGCTCTTCCAAACTTGTTCTGAGCTTTTCCATCAAAGGTATTGGTACCCGTCGAGGAGTATGCACAGCATATGGTTTTGCTCCAGGTTTCAATTTGATTTCGTAAGGGTTTCCGATCTGTCCCAGTCCTTCAAATACTTCAGGGAATTCCTTGATTGGGTTAATTCTCGTCGCAACCACTTCAATCCGCCTCGCCAGGTTCAAGAGCTCACATGCCCGGCGACTCAGAAGAGGTTCACTCAAGCGACGAATGACATAAATCTTCTCCTTGATTTCATAATTGCCATTTCGCAGCGCTGATAAAAACATACCCACAGTCTGAAGTTCGGAAAATTGAGCAGCTCTAAGGTTGATATCACTTTCCACTAGTCGTTGCTGTCCCATTATCTTCTTGAAGAGACACAGAGGAACACATGTAACATCCGCCTGGGAGTCGAGCTTGAACTTCACCTTTTTCCCGTTCACTTGGATTTCTGCTGTCCATCGCCTCCTGCACTCGCGTTCATCATCATCGAGATTAGATGAATCCTCCACAGCTGAGACCTCCAGGAGAAAACCAATTTCTTCATCAAGTTCAGAAACAGCTTTGACTTCCGCAGTCTTCGCCTGCTTATCTGGGCAGCAATTTGCAAAATGGCCAGTTTTTGAACACAGGTTACATTTTTGTCCTTCAGCACGGCAAGCCTGTCCTTCCCTGTGGGTGAAACCTCCGCATTTTGGACATCGTGATCTTGTTTTGGCTGACTTGTCCTTCTTCCTCGAAGGCTGCTGTTGTTGTTTCGGTGATTGTTTCTTCGAATTGAACTTCACCTGATTGACCTTTTGGCTTGTTGAGGGACGCTGCAGGTCGACTTGCTGCTGTCGAACGGCTTCCTGCTGTCGAACCATTTTCACCGCCTTTTCCAAAGTCAGTTCGCTGTCCAACTGCATTCTTTCAGATAGAGCTTTGTCCCTCACTCCAACCACTATTCGGTCACGGATCAACTGCTCATGAAGACCCTCAAATTCGCAACTATCAGCCAATTTGTACAATGAAGTGATGAATTCGTCCACTGGCTCCCGATCCTCTTGGATTCTTGAATTAAATTTCGCACGTTCGTAGATAATATTCTTCCTGACACAGAAGTGGCTGTCGAACGCCTTGAGGACGGAATCAATTTTCGTTGCCTCTTCCTCCTTTTCGAACTTGAAGGTCCTGAATATATCATCCGCGCGGTCACCCATCAAGTACATGAACAAATCGATCTTGTCCGCCTCCTCTTTCTTCTTCATTCCACTGACCACGAGGTATCGTTCGAATCTTTTCCTCCATTTGGGCCATTCGTTGGGAGTCGAGAAGTCGAAAGTTTCTGGAGGTTGAATCTGAGCCATGTTGAATTATCTTCCAAGGTACGCAAAAATCGATATTTTGCAATATACGGGTTCGTATTTTATCCAGCTATCGCTGCCACCATGTTTTAATGTCCATCTATACAGCGAGCAAAACAACAACTGACTCACCCGTGCAGGCAAGGCCACGCTCCGTTGCGTCACGTGGGAAAACATACGTAGATCTTCTCGTACATGTTCTCAGCACAGAACCCTTCAAAGATCAGGGGCACGAGCTCAAACTGAGCGTCGTCCCTGATGAAGAGTACGATATCGTCCGCATAGGCGACCACGTTGCCGCGGCCCAAGGTCCTCTCGAGGCGGCGTAGCAGAGGTCCAACTCCGATTCTGAAGAGCACGGCGCTGAGACGGCAGCCCTGCCTCACCCCGTTGAGAAGCGGGAAGGCCTTGATGTAGACATCTCCGACCCAGATGGAGGCGTCTGCTTCCCCGTAGAGGACAGCAATCCACCCTAGGAAGGTAGATGGTAGACCCAGCTTTTCCAGCAGGGCGAACAGGTAGCTCCTGCTCAGGGTGTCGAAGGCCGACTTTAAGTCCAAAGAGATGACAGCCAGCGGCGTGTCATGTCTGGATGCCCCGGAGGTTTCGTCACACACTCGCGCGATGTTCCAGGAGGATGACCGTCCTGGAACGGCGTAGGTCTGACATTGGGGCACCAGTTCTGGAAGATGACGTCGCAGACGGGCCATGAGCACGCCGCTGAGGACCCTGTAGTCGGTCGTTGGCAGGCTGATTGGCCGGAAAGCCTGTAGACCCGGACCACCGTGCACCTTCGGCAGCAGGATGACCTTGCTGCGCCTTGAGGATGGAGGTAAGGCCCCGCGAAGTCGCGAAGCCTCGAAGACTTGCCAAAGAACTTCGGCGAAGAAATATTCAAAGGCTTTGACAAACTCGCAGGGGAGTCCGTCCCATCCCGAGGCACGGCCATTTGGCAGGCGGTGGATGGCTGCCGCTATCTGGTCCCAGGAGATGTCGGCGAGAAAGAGCTGGTCCCACTCGTCGAACTCCAGTGGAGTCACTTCAGCTAGGAAGTCGGCGATGGCTTCTTCCGAGCTTGGAGCCTGAGCGAAGCGACTGCTTAAGCGCTCCAGAAGGAAACGCCTAAGCTGGCCCCCGGAGATGGCGTTGCCGTCGTCGTCGGTGAAGGTGGAGGGAGAGCGGCGTCTGGCTCGGAGGGAACGCCCGAGGTCCGACAAGGAAGGATAGTCGGAGCGGGTAGTGTCGTCCTCCAGTCTCCGCCTCAGGTAAAGGCTTGCTCTCTCGATGTATCCACCGCCGGATTCGGCGACGGCAGGCGCGAGTGACCGAATCTCCGCGACCAGATCTGCCTTGATCCTGGTCCAATGTACCCATAGCATCGGGGGTGAGAGATTTGCTAGGTCTACCGATATTTCATCGATGAACGTTTCCATTCGATCGAAGAACAGGTCTGGCCGTAGCAGCTTGCCGATGCAGGGAAGTCTTGTAGGAGCTGGGTCTCCTACTTGGATCAGGACGGCACGGTGGTCCGAGTAGGCGTAGTCGATGGATTGGTATTGGGTGACGCGGTCGCAGAAGCCTGATGGAAGTAGGATTCTGTCCAGACGACGCGCGTCGACCCGGCTTCCGATTGTAGCAACCCTGGTGTGCTCCAGTGCGGCATCGAAGAAGGTGGCGATGTCGACGAGGCGGCTTGGTCCAGGAGCTCCGCGAGGGTTTCTGCTGAACCTGATGCCAGGTCCTTCGCCGACTCCTCGGAGATGTTCAAATCACCGAGGATCCACGCACCTTCTTCACGCGCCAAAGCTGCGATGATCTGGAGCTGGCGGCAGCGCTCTTCAGGAGCATGAGAGACGTGGGCGTTGACACACGTCATTGAGTATCCCCGGACGGTGAGGTCGATGACAGCAACCTTGCCAGGCCATAGGATTTGCTGCCGGCGAACAACGACGCCGGCCGCGAAGACACAGGCGAGGCCTGATCCCACGGTGGTCGTTGAAGGCACAACGACGGCGCTGTAACCGTGGCAGAGGTCTCTTTCTTCGTCCAAGGATATGACGTTGGTCTCCTGCAGGAAGCAGATGTCAATCTCATGCTCCTTGAGAAAACAGCAGAGCTGGATTCACCGGCGAAGTGCGGCGATGCCGCGCGTGTTCAGGGTTGCAATTCGGAAGCTCATTTGCCGAGCAGAGTTCCTAGCGCGTGACAGCTTCTTGTACAGGGTGTCACTAGTGTTCCCTGTCAGAGCCATAAGCGCTGTGGCCAAGGTGTCGATGGCCTGTCTCTGTTCGGTGTTAGATTGAGCCAGAAGTTTATCCATCACGCCATTGTTGGTGAAGGCCTGGAGGAGTTTCTCTCTCTACTGCCCAACTTCTGAACGCTGGCGATGGCTACAGAAGCTCTATCGTTCTTCATGAGAACGTCTATTTGCTGCTGAGCTATTGCACGCCGATTCTGCGTTGATGGAGGCTCTTGAGAAGTGTTTAGTATTTCGGGTGGAGAAGGAGCTGCTTCGACCGCCTTATCTGTCTGAGCTGTGCCGCTGGGAGGAGGCTCT
Organism: Cordylochernes scorpioides; assembly: GCA_030710605.1. Taxonomy (NCBI): domain Eukaryota; kingdom Metazoa; phylum Arthropoda; class Arachnida; order Pseudoscorpiones; family Chernetidae; genus Cordylochernes; species Cordylochernes scorpioides. The sequence goes on along the minus strand of CP092880.1, from coordinate 16,927,938 downwards.
GCGGCGACAGAAACAGCCGGTGGTGGGGCCGCAACAGGAGGAGGAGAGGCGCTCGATGTGGTGGGAGGCTTGCTAGCGGCATTCAAGCCCACAACGGGAGCATCCACAGGGAGCAAAAACTTGTTCTCCTGCAGGCCGGTCTTCCGTGGACAATTGGCACGTTTGTGCCCCTGCTTATAGCACAGGGAGCACTTTATGCCATACGTCACGTAGACGTGGGTGGCCATCCCTTTGGACTTGACATCCAGCCGGGCAGGGATCTGGGAGAGCTTCACTCCGTCTCGCAGAGTGATGAAAGCCTCCCGACGGGAATCAGCCCAGGAGGAGTCGTCCAACTCCATCCACTTCTGGACAATGGAGGTCACTTGTCCGTAGGGCCGAAGTGCTGCGACGAGATCAGCATCCTCCACGAAGAAGAGTACGTTGCCCAACACAATACGTTCGGCCCTTTTCCTCAGGGGGAAGGCCCGCAGGGTGGCATCTTCGATGTCGAGACCCTCCTCGGCGAGCTGTACGCTGGAGAGGCCGACCAGGATTTACCCCATCCATCTTCGCCAGCTGGTAGACGATGCCCTTGCCCAGCTTCGCTTCCAGCGCCAGAAAGTACTGGGCCTGGCTGAAGTCTGGGCAGATTTCTAGGTAGACACATTGTTCTACCTTCCCCACCGCCGACCTGGCTCGGAACAACGACTGCTTTTGCCGGGTCGTCGTACATTCCTGTACCTTGGACCTGAGCGCTGGGCGTTGGGTGAGGGTTGGCTTTGCGGCCGCTGCCTGGACGCAGCCCCTCTTGGCTTTCCGTCCTGCAGCTTCGGAGTCCACCGGCCACTTTCTCCTTGGTTCCTTCTTGATGAAGCCGTCTGTTTCCTCCTCCATCGGGAGTTGTTTGCCTTGTTCGACGAGGTCAGCCCAGCTCGTCGAAGGCTTGCCTCTGCCAGGATGATGGTTGATGGTAGTCTTCTCCGTCGCCGGAGAAGTGCTGATTGCATCAGCGGTTGACGATGGCACTTGGCTTTCAGCCAAGGCCATTGGTGATTCGGGGGGCGGGGAATCCCCCATAAAAATTCAAATTTTCTACTTCTGTTCGGAGGCGGTTAAAATTCCAAGCCTCTAGAGTTGGGGCAGGAGCGCGCGCCCGTGCATCCTCGCACCTCGAGAGAGAGAGGGAATTAGTATTTTCTATTTATGAAGGTAGTATGTTTTTATGACAAAAAATTGACAATTTGAAAACGTTTTTTAATTTTACATTTAGTCAATCTATCTATATTAATAAAATGGAAATTTCATAAGTGGACATCACTAAAAACTTTCGTTACAATGCATCAATTTCAACCAAATTTTCAACATTTATGTAAAACGAGATGGAGCAGGTTTTGCTTAACATCAAAATATATTTCCTAACATTAACATGCGTAACTTCGCTGTTATCGATTAAATACAAAAAATCAACAGAGTTAATTTTATTTATATATAAATACAAAATTGAATTTCAACAGAGTTAATTTTTTTACATACTAGCTAATAATCTTAATCTAAAAAATATTAAAAACAAGCAATTTTAAGATAACACCATATGTAAAACAGTCGGCCAAGAAAACAACAACGATATTACATCTTTCTCACATATTCACACACAATCTTGATTAATAATTAAATCTAATCTTTAACATTGTTTATTATACTTCATAATATATAATATTCGTTAGGCAAACTTTCACTCGGTAAAACCCGGGGCGAAGCTGGGTACACATCCGCTAGTATATATATATAAATGAATGTATGTGTGTTCTGTCCTTTATGCCTGACCAAACCACTAATTGGAACGCCATGAAACTTTGGGAAGTTATTTAGTATAGTACTGGGAAGGTTTCTAGCAAATAAAATTTTTGAAATAACTTTTCGCCTAAAATTAATCAAGATAAATATTCTAAATTATCTTTTATAATTCAACAATCTGCTCGAAATATTATCATGATGATACGATGATTTTGTAATGTAGAAATTAGGAAAGACAAAATTCAGGATGACACGGCAATTTATTTGAGACAAGAATAATGATACAATTCCAAGGCAAGATACTATTCCTTTAACTTCCAATTACCGAGGGAACCAATTAATATTGATTTTATTCAACTTATAGAGTATTTTTCAGGGGACCGGGAAAAAATGTTCACTTTATTGAGAGATTCGTTAGACAAACCTTTACTCGGGTAAAACCCGGGCGAAGCCGGGTACATCCATACAAGAATAATGATACAATTCCAAGGCAAGATACTATTCCTTTAACTTCCAATTACCGAGGGAACCAATTAATATTGATTTTATTCAACTTATCAAGTAATTTTTAAGGGACCGGGAAAAAATGTTCACTTTATTGAGAGATTCGTTAGACAAACCTTTACTCGGGTAAAACCCGGGCGAGGCCGGGTACGTCCGCTAGTGACAAATAAAAATAAATACAAATTATAAATGATAATATATAAAATAAGATGATGATATATATTTACAAGTTTATTCAGCAAGGAAGGCTTTCCCAGCTTGAGAGTTCTCCTCCAGACAAGGTCTTCACTCCTTAGTTCTACACACGCTAAAGAAATCATTGTAGATACATATTTTGGTTGACGCCAAGATGGCCAGGGCATCGTCATCCAGGCCTCGCCAGAAGACCCAGCCCTGTAGTCAGGGGGCCGCCTGATATGTATTTATGTAGATCCTATCTTCGAAAAACATTCTGAAATTATTCCAAGATCATTCCAAGAAGTGAAACTATATATCGGCACGATCTTTTATAAACGCTTACCACTGTCCGTACTGCAATAGTAAATCCCCTTACAGAGATTTTGCTAGTTTAATCATTCATACCTCTATAATATTGCATACTGCATCTAATCTGATTAAATTGGTGTTACAGCTATTACCACTGATGAGTCAGGTCCACTTATAATGTTTCTCTATTGCAGTGAAGGCACAGTAGTATAGGTATTTCATTTGTAATGGAAACTATCGTGTTTATATAGTTTCATTTCTTGAATAGAGTTGGCGCGCTATTGCATTGTGTTTAAATTAACCTTTTACGGATCATTTTGAAATACCTTTTCATGAATATACACTTAAGGCTCTCCCTGATGATGTTTCTTTGATATCAATTCGAATGTGATGTCGGTTATAGGATTGTGTGAAGATTGTGCTGGGCTGTGCAGGTGCTGAAGCTGTACGCCTGGGAAGTTCCTCTTTCATGAAACAAATCATTGATATCAGGGAAGCTGAAGTCCAACTCCTCAAGATTTTCGCCTATCTCAATGCTTTCAACTCATTCATCTGGGGATTCTCTCCTTATCTGGTAAATCTTCACCAATGTGTTGCCTTCTTCATCTGAAAAGTATATATTCAACATTTCTTTCATCTATGGGGATTCTCTCCCTATCTGGTAAGTCTTCATCAATGTGTTGTCTCCTTCATCTGGCGAGTTCTGTATTCAACATAGCTTTCATTTGGGACTTCTATTCCACATTCTGATAAGTCTGTATTCAACATTTCTTTCATCTATGGGGATTTTATTCCTATCTAGTAAGTCATCACCAATGTCCTCTTCATCTGGTAAGTTCTGTATTCAACATCTCCTTCATTTGTAACTTTTTTCCACATCCTGATAAGTCTGTATTCAACATTTCTTTCATCTATGGGGATTCTCTCCCTATCTGGAAAGTATTCATCAATGCGTTGCCTCTTTCATCTGTGTTGAGTCTGTATTCAACATCTTCTTCATCAGGGTCAGGTGTTGATATTGTAGTGTTGGAAATCAGGCCAGCCGTTGGTTAGGATGAACTTTTGTTTAATTTACTTGGAAGTTAACTTTTCACACTATAGTCAAGTATTCAAGAAATCCATTTACAACCCAAGAAGCATTTTCACTCCAATATTCCACTTGTGATCAAATGATTTTATTCAAAATTATAAATCATTTTTAAACCATAATATTTTCAAATATATAATTAAAATTTATTTCTACAGCCCTTATCTTGTCCTTAGTGCATTCAATGGTAAATGCAGCGTACTGCTCTTTACCTCATCTATGACTGTCCGAACTTTGAAGAAGTGAAACATCGTTGGTTCCCTGATTTAAATGATCTAACTCTTTCACCTCAGCCACATTGTCTATATACATTTTATGAACTCTTTTTAATGATGCATGTAAATTTGTAAATATTTAATTCTAATTTATAATTTGTTCGTTGTTTTGTTTCCTCTGTATTAGGCGCAAATATTTCAATATCGCGCTTTTTCGATTAAAAAATTTTAAAAAAGGTAAATGCAGGGTGTAAAAGATATACAATCCGATACGATAGTGAAGCTGTTTGGGGATTGAAATGGCGAAGCCCCTGGGAAGGTACACCACTGATGACCCATACCCTACCTTTTTCAGTTTATATTCATTGCAGGATAAGGGGTGTATTAATAAATTTAAATTATATATTTTTAAAAACTTATAACGTTTAAAAGTGTTTATAAATTTCAGTATGTTGGCGGTAACCACCAGCACATCGGCCAGACCTCCACAGCGCGCAGGGATGCCTCTGCTGGTAGAAAGTTCGGTCAAATCGCTGCCAAGCGTAATGATTGTCTGCGCGGTGGCAAGGATACCCCCAAAAGCCAGGACAATTAAACTGCCGTTGCTGAACAATAAAGGTTGTTGAAGTTTCTGCATTTCCAGGTCTAAAAAATGCAGTAATAGAGGGCAATAAGTTATTTATGATGTTTTAAATGGCTTATATGGTATACAACAAAGATTACTGTGGGCATTTTATCTTGTAAATCACTCAAAACGCTGGAAATTCGATCATTGCTCCACCTGTGTACTGTACAAAAGCACAATATAAGAAGGTATACCTCACGTTATACTGTCCTCTGTTTTAAAAAAAGAAAAAGAGCTTCCATAGAATTTTACCAACGTAGCAACAACAATGTATTTCTCTGTGTGCACCATTCGCTTTATACAAACTCTACATCCCACGCCCTACTCAAACTATCTACATATGATACAAGGGTATATATGTTACATGGCTGTTCTACAATAACAACAACAAACATATTTATTAAGACCTTTCAGTCTTATACAGATTCTGAGAGTATATAAAAGAGTATATACAGAAATAACAGTAAGAGTAACAATAATCAGCAATTCAATAGAATAATCCCCGTAACAATATAGAGTGAGAATATCAGGTATCCAGGGAAAAGAATTTTCCCTGATATTTTGATGATGAGAACTGATATTTTTACTCAATAATCAGCAATGTTATTTACAAGGTATCAAATATGAGGGAAGAGGAATGGAAGGGCTTGGCATAAACTTATATACAAGCAATAGAGAACATGAAGTTCCGTTTTCTTAAAAAACAGTAATTTGTAGCATTGACAGAAAATTTGATTAGTAAAAATTAAAAAGGAATATACAAAATGTATTATACATAATTATAAGTCTTCTTTATATTTTATAGATTAATGGGGATCAAAGAAGAGGGTCGTCTCTAAAGTCGGAATATATAGTCTTAAGGGCTAATATACATGTTGTTATATACATGGTGTGAGATTTATTTTTTGGGCATCCAACAAAAATACTTTTCTTTCGACACACATATATATTAACAGTGGTATAAAATGTAACAATTGTGGTAGATACCAGTAAATCTCTGGCATGAGGGATGCAATGTACGGCACAGGCTCTAGGAATAAATCTATGTACAGATGATATGTGGCACTAGTAAATTTTGCCAAGAGCTTTCTTGACGTGTTGTAAAATGTATATAAAGATAAACATATGATGGATAGAATCCTATTAACTGGAACACGAGTGGTAGCTAGGTTTTTGTTTAAGTTGGATAAAAACAACAACAGAAAGCTTCATTAAGACCTCTTGGTCTTATACAGATTCTCCGAACAGAAATTTAGGGTATATACAAGAATAACAGTAATAGTACCAGTAACCAGCAATGTTTTTTATAGTGTATTATATAGGAGGGGGGGGGGGGGAAGGAAGGGATTAGCATAAACTTATATACTTGCTTACTTTGACACAATGCCAAATCATCTTTCTGTATAAACTCAATCTTATGAACACTTTGGCAAGTTTAGCTATTTGTACACAGATTTATAAATCACTACTAATTTATCGTGTGAATAATTAAATATATGTATGTAAATAATTCTAATATAGCACAATAGTCTGATAGACTTCGTGATTCTTTAATAATAAAATATAATAAAATAAAAATAAACGTATATACAAGCAGTTAAGCACAATCAGTTCTTTTTTTATTTTTTATTTAAGAACAATAATTCTTAGAATTGAGTCATAAATATATATAATTATTAGGTATCTTTAAAGTTTTATACATGGATGAATAAGTGTAGAGGGTTATCTAAAGTCGGAATATGAAGTCTTAGGTGTTACTTAATTACTTCATTCACCCAGTTGTTCAGTAGAAACCACCGTTTTCATTGTATTACTTCGAATATCATTCGCAGCTTTATAAAATGTAAAATATTTTAAAGTAAAGCTTCGGTCAGCCAGCGCAGTATTTAGCCAGTTATACATTTGTTGGGAGTGGAGTTGGATAAAATTAAAGCTTCTTTCATTTTATTAATCAACCAAGTGCCATATTGAAATATTTAGGTATATTACAGAGGAAACAAACAAAGCATCAAACAAATAAAAATTTAGAATTAAATATTAACAAATTCACATCTATTATTTGACTCTGTCAATGAATGTATATAGACAAAGTGGTTGATGTAATAGAGTTAAAGGGTTTTGATTAGGGAACAAACGATGTCTCACTTCTGCAAATTTCAGACAGTCGTGAAGCAATTCTGTGTCTAGTATTTTGATAACTCTATGAAAGCGAGGGTTGCTTTATATGTTCACCACACACACAACGCGGCAACCTACAGATATACAAACTTCTTTAAGACAGCTATCTTATCACAGAACAAATATTTACCTTTTGAATATTTCCAGTTCTACAAGACTGTGGCTGTAAAGTTGACAAAAAGGAAGCCATTTCTGTTTACTAGGATTTCCATATTGAATATTCTTATTCCCCCTCTTATATGATTATTTCTATATTAAACTCTAATACAAATATAAAACTGATTTAAATTTATTAACATCAAATTCATATTGTTCTATTTATTTATTTTATAAACCAATTTTTTCTCTAATTTACCCAGACTAAACTTTTTATTAGCTTGATTGTCTTAATTAAGTTTTCCTCTATATACATTTCATATTACCATGTGATTTGCTTTAAAAATTATAATAATCACATTTTTTATAACTGGTACTATTAATGTTATATCTGCATGTATCCTACATTTCTGCCGGGAGAATCTGTATAAGACTATTAGGTCTCAATGAGCTTTTGTTGTTGTTATATATAAACCAATATCTTTCTTTTTTTTTCTCTACTTTTAAAAATTTCCTAAGTTAATTTGAGGTTTTGAGGTTAAGAAGATGAGGTTTTGTTGTGTGTGCAGTATCTATCCAAACTTATACATTCAATTTTCTTATTGTCTCGTGATTTCTTCCCCTTAAAATGTCTGACCCAGAATGGCAACTATTATTTTTATAAATGAAGCTCCGACCAACCTGTATGGAGAAGAATGCGTTTTTAAAATATAAATGGTTTAGAAAATAAAAATTCTCGCGCCCACTTCATGGTGTATCATTAGAAAAATTAACAAACATTTATTAACCCATTAAACAGAGGCGGGTAGTCTTTTTTTTAGAGTGTATGTAGTGTGTGTTTTAGAGTGTAATAATTTTTTTTTTCATTTTCGTTTGAAACTGTCCTTAAATAACTTATACGCCCTTTACTAAGACAATTTTGATCTGTCAAATCATATGTTAAACTTATTAAGGTGTGTGATAGTATGAAATTTTAAATGTATGAATTATTATTTACATTTTCAATAAATTTTATTGCTAAGCATTTTTCTCTGTGAAGATGTAAAGATTGATAGAGTTTCCGAGTATGTTTTGTATCTATATAGAATGTTTTATTTATATTAGTGAATCAAATAAAAAGAATAAAATTAAATTAGAGATATAGTAGCCGATTGTTGTAACCAGGCACTATTCCATTGTCACTCTTGTTTCGAAGTTTACTGAAGTGAGCGAGGCTAAATATGGCGATGACTTTCCGACAGCTTTTTTTTTTTCTGTTATGTTTAGGTTTCGGTTACGTTTTGATTTCGGTTAGTGTTTACGGCTTAGTTTATCTTACTAACCTTTTTTTGGATAGGTTTTTCAGAGTACTGTGTTGGTTTATAACTCACCCATTTTATTTCTATAAGGGTTACAGTTGGTGGGGTTATGTGAAAGGGGGGGTTACCTATTATCCTAGGGTTAGAGATTATGTTAGGGGGGGTTAGTTTTTACCTTTCTTTCTTTCTTTCTTTATTGCATTGGCATTTTAATCAAAATTATTTTTTTTAGGATTGGCTATTTATATAAGATTGACATTTATTTCAAAATTCTTTTATAGCATTGGCGTTTTTTCAAAATTCATCTCCCTTATTAGCCAACCTCATTTCCTTTCTAATGGCCACTAGACCTCCCTGATACCAGGCAGTCTGCTCCCACGCTCATGATGCGCTCGCTGAACGCCCTGATCTCAAGTTGAAACTGGCGATTTTTATCTTGCCTCTGATCTTAATGGGCCCAAGAAATACACTGTTTCTTCCAAGTATCTGGAACTCTTGCTGTTGTTGCGGCGCATCTTAAACTCTCAAGAAATTCCCCTAACTATGATCAAACTGGATCCAAGAACTTTCTTATAATTCCGAAGACCTGGAACAAACCTCCTCTGTTGCATGTGTATTGAATGCAACTCAAATTCCCTCTCTTATCTCTAAACATAATGGAGCTTCAACTATTGCTGTTTCTACTGAGTATCTGAAACTAAGTCATTTACTGCTACTGCTGAATACCTGGAACCTCATCAATTGCCCTTGATAATTTAAATCATAATATCTTGCTTTTGCTGCTGAGATCTTCAAACAACGTTCTCTGTATTCCCGATGTACTCCTGGGACTCCTGCTCATCTACATCTTCCAGGCCTCAATCCCCCAAGACCTGACCATCAACCTAACCAATCATGTCGACCCCACATTATCTTCTGACCCTTCTCTCTGTCGGAGCTGCCTGATTTCTCCAATTTCCAGGGAGGATCCCGAGAAAATGGCCATTCCTCAAATTCCTGTTTCTTTCTTCAACATCTACTCAACCATCTCTTCTCTACCTGCCTCTATATCAGTTGAGATGAATAAAATGGAAATTCAATGCTATGAACTATATTATCTTATATCAAACATAAACAGCCATATATTTACCTAGTGTCTCTTCGATTACCATTAGTTAGTTAATTGCCTGGTTTTACTTTCGTAATAGAACAGTTTTTAGGGTTCTTGCTATGATTAAATAGTAATTTATATCTTTAGATTTTTTAAATTAAATTTCTCGAATTGTTTAAAATCCAAAACACACATTATATACGAGATCAGAAGAATATTTTATTCAGTAATATCTTCTAAATAATCCCCTTCTGCGTCTAAACACCCATACAATCTGGCTTTCTAATTTTCGAAGCATTTTCTATACTAGACTTCTTTCAAGCCTCTGAGGAACTTAAGCGATTTTTCTATTATAACATTTCGTGGCTCAAATCGCTTCCTTTTAATGAATATTTTAATTTTACTCTATCGGGAAAAAAATCATTTGCTGCAAGATCCAGTGAGCATGTGGACTGAGGAAGTAAAGAAACTTTGTTCTTGTCCAAGAAATACAAACCTGCAACAGCCGTGTGAGGTTTGGCGTTGGTTGGGAACACAAAATTTGCCGAACTTCATTTCCAATTGTAGATTGTCGTGAATAATGGAATGAGCTGATCCAATCGAAAGACGCAGTTATCGCTGAAAGTTTCTGTATGCCAATTTTTTTAGATTTTCTGCAATTTGGTCTGTGCAGATTTGGTTGAAGGTTTTTTTTTCTTGTTTTCTTTTCCATAAGTATTCCTAATATTGAATCATCTTTGATTGAGCTTCATTCACTTCTATAGCAGCTATACCATTGATAAACTGCAGTTCTCCTCAGGCAAGTCTAGCCGAATGCTTTTCAAAACATTAGCAACGTTTCTTTAACAAAAATTTCTAATACAGAAAAAATGTATATTCTTTGTACAGAAATTTTAAACATCAGAAAATCGCAGATAGTTCACTCTGATAGCAAAAAAAAAATAAAAAAATAATAATGCTTGGGATTTTAAGACTAATGTTCACGAATTGTAATCTCGTATATCTTTTTAAAAAGCTTTTATTTAACTTGATTTTATGTCTTTCTGCTTACAAATCTACTAATTTTTAAATTTGAAATATCTGGGTCATTTTATTAAACTAATGATGATGCAATTTTGTAAAAAATGACTTTTAGGTGTTCGGGAATTGACAGATTTTTATATTTTACGTTCAAATGTTGTGATCAATTTTTTAATATATAGTCTTTCCAATAATTTCCCAGAAGAGTCAAAAATAAGAAAAACGTTGATACTGAGAAAAAAAAGATATATGTATTTTTTCAAAATACTCTTCTCCCGCATCTATACACAACTTCCATTGTTTCTCCCATGCTTCAAAAACATTTACAAAAGTCGTCTTTCGGTGTGCTCTTCAATTCCTTTTCGATTCCGCAATAATACAAGGTTGTCCCAAAAGTTCGTAAAAACTTACAAAAAATTGAAATACCGCCTTTATGTATAATATCTTTATACTATGTATAAAGTAATTGTATTATGTTTTATTACAATACTAGCGGACGTACCCGGGTTCGGCCGGGGTTTTACCCGAGTAAAGGTGTGTCTAGCGAACATTTGTTAAAACAATTCTCTAAAAACTTATTTAAAAAAAAAAGATATATTTTGATAATTTGAAACTCGTAAATTTGAATCTCTCGATAAAGTGAACATTTTTTCCCGGTCCCTGTGTGCCGTGTCATCCTGAATTTTGTCTTTCCTCATTTTCTACATTAGAAAATCATAGTTTTATCTAGTGAACATTTTTTCCCGTGTCTCATTGCCGTGTCATCCTCAGATAATCTTACTTTTGATAAATAATATTCAAGATAACAAACTTAGTGATAAGAAAACTTGTTATCATCGTCACAATGGGGGCGCTGCTTGCGAGTTAAATCTACAAATCTGCAAATAACTCTAAGGATATTCAATATATTCATGAAATTATTTTTCAAAAACCTTCCCGGTGATATACCTAATAATATCCCAAAATTTCACGGCGATTGGATGTATGGTTTTTGAATCTATAGAGTACAGACAAACAGACAGACAGACAGACATTCAATTTTATATATATAGATTGTAGCGTAGAAATCAAGTCTTTGTATATCTGAAGGTGCGTAAATATTTATTGATGACGTCACGGCGACTAATCTACAATTATTAACAAATCAACCAAAACTATCTACAGCTAGAGAATATCGAGCAAGCAAGCTAGGTAACTAAATTATGATTTTCAAATATAAAATAATAAATCTGTTTTCAAATATTTTCATTGAATAATTGGATTAAATAAAATAATAAATATAAATTATATTTCTTCGTCACATAGCCTCCTCCTATAAAGAGCATCGACCCGATGCTCAGAAGAAGACTTACGTCGTAAGTCTCAAGAACTAGTAATAGGGCCAGGAATATTTTCAGGTGACTGTGGTGGCTGCCTTCTTTCAGTTGAGATATCTACGTCATGAGGACTTGGCAGGTCTATATTTACGTCAATGTAGTTTTTTTCTTATTTCTACTGTGGTCGGCAAGGTATAATTTTCTAACTTTGCGGCCTCAGCTCCAATATGGTCTATCATCTAGTTTTCATGGCGGGGCGACCAGCTATATCTTCTAGCAGGTGAGAAAATTTGTCTGTTTCGACCGGGATATGGGGTAGGGTTTCGGTAGCGAGTGGAAATTCCCCTCGATTATTCATCGTTGGGCTTCTGAGATTCGGCTCGAGAGTTGTAGAATACCATTGCGTCTTGCTTTCTTTGGAAATATTCATTTCTCCCTACCTCATTGTGTCTCTTCCTGTCGCGGCAATAGCGGACGACGTGACCTGGGCGTCCGCAGTAGAAACAGATTGGCTTTCCCTCAGTTTTCCGCCATTCATTGGTGTCGCGACTTCTTCCTTGTTTCTGATACTGAGTTGTAGGATGGGGAGTTCTAAGATGTGTGTTCAAAAAGTATCGCGAATTTTGTGTTTTTTCAAAAATTATTTATTTATTCATGAATACCTATTTTGTCCCCTTCAAAGTAATCCCAATAAGATATTATATACTTGTGCCAACGGTTTTTCCAATCTTCGAAGCACTTCAAAAAATATTTTTCAGCTCCTCCTTCGATGCCGTCTTTATCTCGTCAAGCGTAGCGTAACGTCGTCCTTTCATGGGCCTCTTCAGTTTAGGGAACAAGAAAAAGTCACAGGGGGCCAGATCTGGGGAATACGGTGGCTGCGGTATCATTAGTGTGTTGTTTTTGGCCAAAAGGTCGCGCACAAGCAACGATGTGTGAGCAGGGGCGTTATCGTGGTGCAAAAGCCAATTTTTGTTTTTCCACAAATCTGGGCGTTTCTGGCGGATTGCTTCGCGCAAATTGCGCATAACTTGCAGGTAATATTCCTTATTGACCGTTCTACCCTGTGGCAAGAACTCATGATGCACCACGCCCCTGTAATCGAAGAAAACTGTCAGCAAACTTTCACATTCGACCGAACTTGGCGCGCTTTTTTCGGTCTTGGTTCGTGCGGCAGCTTCCATTGAGATGATTGAGCTTTGGTTTCCACGTCATAACCATAAACCCACGCTTTGTCACCAGTTATGACCCTCTGGAGCCAATTTGGGTCGTCGCGGACAGAGTCCAACATCTCATTAGCAATGTTCATGCGATGCTGTTTTTAGTCGCAATTAAGCAATTTTGGTACGAAATTCGCGGCGACCCGTCTCATGCCCAAATCATTGATAAAAATCGAATGGCACGAGCCAATCGATATGTTTAGGTCCTCAGCAACTTCTATAAAGGTGTTCGACGATTGGCCAATATCATTTTCTCCACTTCATTAATTTTTTCGACTGTTGTTGAAGTGCTCGGGCGTGCGGCACGCCCTTCGTCGTTCACATCTTCTCGGCCTTCTGAGAACATTTTGTACCACCGATAAACGTTGCTTCGGTCCAAGGTAGCTTCTCCGTATGCCACAGTCAACATTCGGAATGCAACCGCGCACTTAATTTCGTTTTTCACACAAAATTTGATACAGGTTCTTTGATCCATTTTTTTTAATAGGTAAAAATCGAAGACGATCCAAAACACCTGCAAGCAAAGCAGCTGTCAACAAATAATTGAACATTCAAAATGGCCGAGCTTGTCGGTATAAGTGAGAGACATGAGTACCAACATAAAGCCACAAAAAGATCGAAATTCGAATATACGTAACCCGCGAAAATTCAAAAGTCGCGATACTTTTTGAACACAACTCGTAGGTTGAGCCTCGAATCTAGGATTTGATACCGGCCTGGTTGCTTGAAGGGGGGCTTGAGAAGAGTGCAATGCTTGCTCTATCTCCTCGCGGACAATTTTTCGGATCAGCGATGACAGATCTTCTCCGTCATCCTGGTCACAGAGAGAGGCTACATTTGGTAGGCGCTCGTATCTGGTTGGGGTAACTCGCCTACAACGGAGAGCTTCGACACGGCGACATTCTGTAATGAATTGCTCGGTGCTCTGTACATCCCTCGGTAGGAGTGCTTGATGCTCCTCAGTTATCCCCTTCATGAGGTGGGAGATTTTATCTTCCTCGCTCATTTGAGGATCAACCTCTTTGCACAAGCACAGGACATCCTGGATGTAAAATTCGGTATTCTCACCTTTTAATTGCGCCCGTGTTTTAAGTTTCTTCTCCGCTTACAATTTTGAATTTTCTTTTTTTCCGAACACATTCTCTAATTGAGATGTGAATTCCTTTCAAGTCTGGATGCTTTCTTCGTTGTTCTCAAACCATTTGAGAGCAGTTCCAGACAGATAAAAATAAACTTTAGTAATACAAAGGGTTTCGTCCCAATGATTGTATTTTGCCACACGTTCATACCCTTTCAACCATTTTTGGAGATCTTCACCACCCTCCCCGGAGAAAATGAAAGGGTTCCTTGGCAGATGTTGAACAACGTAGTTGCTTACCTGGGTACTTGCTTCCGTCTTTACTTTCATAGAATTTTCTTCTGGTTCAACAGAATCAATTTTCCTTTTATTTATTAATGAGTATCGGTCCAGCTTCTCCACCAGTTGTAGCGTAGAAAATCAAGCCTTTTAATATCTGGGGATCAGAAAGTATTTATTGATGACGTCAGCACGACAAGTCGACAATTATTAACAAATCAACAAAACTATCTACAGCTAGAGAATATCGAGCAAGCAAGCTAGGTAACTAAATGATGATTTTCAAATATAAAATAATAAATCTGTTTCAAATATTTTCAATAAATAATCAAATTGGATTAAAAAATAAATATAAATTATATTTCTTCGTCACAATATTATTATGTATTCGCCGTAATAATAATTTTCGCCAAGTAATAAGAAAAACCCGAAATTTTGGGACAACCTTATAGCTTCTCTAGTGTATATTCCCTAAGTATTTTAATCAAAGAATTCTCTAGTGTAAAATACCCCTCATTTCTCGAAGTATTTTTGATTTTTGGAAATATGAAAAAGTCACTGGGTGCTAAGTCTGGAGAACAAGCAGGTTGGTGAAGTATTGGGGTGCCGTTCTAGGATAAAAATTCAGCACAGATGTAGCAGTGTGTGGCCGAGCGTTGTCGTGATAGAGAAAGAAATCATTTTTGAATCTCACATTTTCTTTCTTTTAAAGCGATTTGATTCGCGTAGACGTCTCAGAATGTTTAAATAAAATTTCTTATTTATTTTTTTGCCCTTCCTCTAGGTATTCTTGGTGTACAATCCCTTTTATGTTGAAGAATGACGCTAGTAAAACCTTGGTTTTTGACTTGCAAAGACGAGATTTATACGTTTTTTGTTTCACTTCATGGATTGGCGTTTAGTTTAAGGATCATATATGGTTGATTATTTTAAATGATTCTCGCCGAAGGCAATTTTTGTTAATCTGAAGTTTCGAATAGAGATTTACCGATTTGAAGCAAAATTGTATAAAATTTTACTGTTCGGTTATTGTAGCAGATGATCATGTCGGACTATCAAATAATCATAGAGACTATGGACTTAGGCTTTGAGGAGGGTATTTATATATATGTCATGGTAAGGTTTTCCTATCTCCTAATTGTTGTTATAGGCAGGTTGATGCAGTCTTGGGGTCGCAGTGGTTTCAGGTGCAATGGGCAACACAAAAGGACAAGGCAGGTTAGATGTCATCTGAGAGAGAGACCAGCGCCGAAGATGCAGACAAGATTCAGTAGGGTTTGATCTACATGAGAGACAGAGATGAACTGTTGTTATTCAACTGTATTTGTCGGTGGGGGTAAAACAAACTAACGACTCTGTAATCGGATACCCTTTGTCCTCTCTTGGCGCCAGCGCCGGACTCTTAATCAAATTTATTATGCTGGTTGTATTACATGATGGCCTAACTGACGAGTAAATCTAGTAAATATTGAAATATAATACTACATATATCTGAATAAGACTAAATGGTCTTAATAAAGCTATTTGTTTTGTGTATATTGCTACATATACTCGAATCGAGTACAGTGTATTCTGTAAGAAATCTATATAAATAAGCTCCAAAACCCATCACGTTAAACAATTTCATTTTTTACGAACATGGCGCACTGATGGCTCGAGTTTATGTCTAATATTATCGCAAAATTCACACACAACACATTGGATTATTGTAAGATACTTGGCAATTGAATAGGAAAGATCACAAGGTATTATCTTACGAATATTTATTATCCTTCAAAGTAGACAGAAGAAGATAATGTTTATAAAACATAATATAATTGAATTAATGATTATAAAAGTATTTAAAAACAGTTTTATGGTTATTAAAATGAAAATATATTAAAATTATAAAATATATACAAATAATATGCAATGGTATTGAAAATGTGGGCTAAAATATTTCTTGTTTACTAGAAAAGACACCGTACACGCGCAGTTTGATTTTGCGACGTTGCCAGATCGAAAAACTACGTAGAATAATAAATTAAGAGTCCTATGAAATATCTCAATTGCGAAACATATTTTAGGTTCAGGCGCCTCTATCACTGCTTTAATTTTATTTTCTAAGGGATGCAGTCCATATTTATCAATTTAAAACCCTAAATATTCCACCGAATCCATTTTAAATTTATATTTATCTCCGTTTAACTTTAAACCTTTTTCTAGCCCTCTTCTAAACACTAGATCCAACTTTTGTTCATGATATTCAAAGTCTTTTCCTGCAACCAAAATATCATCTATGTAGCAGGCCACACCTGTCAAATCAGCAAATACACCTTCAAAAATCCTCTGAAATTTATTTGGTGCTACCGCTACACCATATGGTAGTCTTTTATAAGAAAACAACCCTTTGTTGGGTTTATATTAACCCTTAATTACTCGCGTCGAGACACAGGTCTCACCTAAAATTTTAATCGAAAAAATAAATACGATTTTCGAGTCCAAATAATTTGTAAGTTTTTGTAGCTTTAGATAGCATCGAAATAAATATTTTAGACCATTTGTTCTATCGCTTGGCCCCTAGAAGGAAGAAAAATAAAACAAAAAAGCCACCGCCGAGACAAACGTCTCGACGCGAGTACTTGCGTTATAATTTTGGTTTAGGTTTCATTTTCCGGCTGGCTCTATCTTCGTTAAACAGTAAGTTATTGTTCTTCTTCTAAGTATATTTTTTGTTTCTAAATTCTCTCTCTCTGTCTCTCTTGGGTATTTAGAATTTATTTATTTTTATTCAATATTTTAATACTAAATATTTCCTAAAATATATATTATATTATTTTGAAAATAGAGCAATCCATACTTAATTCATTAGATAATAAAAGGCATATATTGGATTTAATAAAATATTTATTTTGCCAAATGCCAAATCTGAATTTTATTTTGGAAAGGATGGTGTCACAAAATGGAAAAAGACAATGTCGCATAAAACCCAGATTCGTACAAGAAGTGTAAATATAATTTCTCAATTGCCAGGGCCTAAATCTGAAGCAAGGCTGTTCTATTGCTCTCAACAATGCACTCAACTCCCACAATTGACGAAGAAAGTGGATTCAAATTAAAACCTGAAATTGTAACATTTGATAATTTGACTAAAGGCGGGGTTGACATGGTGAACCAAATGTGTGGAACTTATTCTGTTAGGCCGTCGAACCAACAGATGGCCTCTATGCCTATTTTTCGACCTACTAAATGTTTTGCAGGTATAAATTCAGAAATAATTTTCAAGTCTTTAAATATAAATTCACCTCGAGTTCCAAGAAGAACCTTTTTGAAAAATATTTCCCTACAATTATTCCAGGATCATTTAAAAATTTGATCCCAATTGAAAAACTTGCCAAGAGGTCTCCATGACCTGATAATATTGCATTGCAAGAAAGCTGAAAGTCCAGAGGTAAGTTATATGTATTTCATAAAATTATTTAAAATGATAAACATAACAATCTTTTGTTTACCACAGATCGAAATTAGTGTAGAGTCAGAACCTAAGTAGCGAAAACGGTGCTATGTTTGCCCAAGTACCAAAGGTAGTATGACACAAATTATTTGCTACAAATGCAGGAGACACATCTGTCAACGTCATTCTTCGAATATATGCAAAGATTGCGAATAATATCCGTCTGCAACTTTTAATAGTAGCCTATTTGTAAAACTATGTCAAACATTCATTGTTTTTACTATAGTCATTGTTTCAATAAAAATAAAAAAATATAAAAATATTTTTTGCCTTAATTCACATGTGTCATAAACTACACACAATTACGAATATAATGCAGCCTAATTTTCAATCCAAATATTAAAATTTAACATATATTTCGGTTTTTTAAAAGTGAGACCTGGATCTCAACGCGAGTACTTACGTAACAAATATAGGCGCGAGTAATTAAGGGTTAACAACAGCTTTGGCTTCTTCCGCTAACATTACTTGTAAGTAAGCCTGTGATAGGTCTAGAGTCGAAAGTACGGTGCTTGTAGATAATTTTGAAGAGATTTCATCGATCGATGGAAGGGGATACCTATCTAATTATATTACTTTATTAGCTGTACATCTAAAATCACCACATATCCTTACACTACCATCCTTTTTTAATACCGGTACTATTGGAGCGGCCCAATTTGCATGAACTATAGGTTCTAAAATGCCAGAATTCATTAAACGAACAATTTCATTCTATAATTTGTTTTTTAAAGAGAAAGGTAAACTTCTGGCCTTACAAAACACAGGAGTCACATCCTTTTTTAAATTAAAATTTATTCTAACATCTTTTAGACAGCCCAAATCTTTGTTAAACAAATCCGCATACCTATCCATCAAACTATTTCTATTAGATTCATTATTTAAATTTGTAATGCTAAACAATCTAGAATAATCAAGTTTCAACTGTTGAGCCATTCTTTTCCTAATAAAATTACCTGGATTTTTTCATTTACAACTATTAATCGTAAATATTGGTTGGCTTCTTTTACAAAAACATTTCTTTGGCCTATAATCTCTATTGATTTACCACAAAAGGATTTTAATCTTAAATTTGTTGGAAATAATTTTTTACCTTGCCAATAATTCTTATAAAAATATTTAGGCATTAACGTAACTGGACTTCCTGTATCTATTGTAAAGCACAAAGAATAATCATATACTGTTAAATTTATTGTGGCATCAGTTTCGCCCTGTACAGAATATATAGAGGCCTCTTGTACAAATTCACATCCCCACATTTTTTTACTAGCTTTGTAGACCCTACTTAAATAACCCAGTTTATTACATTTTAAAACAAGTATTTTTTCTATGAGGTAAAACAGATGCCACGTGTGAATCTCTTTCACCACATCTATAACACACTATTTTGCCTTTGCCACTTTGACTGAAAGGCCTATGCTGTGCCGTACTATTATTATACTCACCCTTTCTTCAAAAATCTGCGTAGCTGTGGTATCACTTTCTTCTTTGGATCCAAATGCAGCTTAATTCTTTGAATTATAGTATCATAGGGTTGATATTTCATTAGGCCGGGAAGAAAAAGTCGTTTCCCAGCTTCAAAGTTTCAGAATCTAGTAGCGAGGTAAAAATCGGCACTTTACTCTCCTCCTTCAGATCATTCGCCATAAAGGAAGCCTCAAATTTGTGTACAAAAAGATCGAAGGTATCCTCCACTGGAGTATAGCATTTAAAAGGTACTCTTAACTTTGAATTTGTCTTGCTGATCTTTTCTACTCCTTTTTTTTTTTCTTGATCCAGATAGTTTCAAAGATGTAGTAGTTATACTTGCGTAGACGCCGTTTTTCTCAGATTTTTACTGGCTCTGTAGATCCCGCATCCCCGTCGCCACTTTTGTTGTTTCGTAATTAGATGTACAACAGCTCGAACCTGACCATGACTCTTTATTTAGCTCTTATTATTCACGTTTGGCCAACAACAAATGTCCAATTTATATACACATCTATTTTTACATAATAAGGCTTTAAAGAATGCAAATAATCTAAATCTATTCACATAAAAAACAGTTAATATATAGCGAGAAGAGTAGAGGACTGAGCACAGATCCCTGAGGTACACCAGCCAATGTTCTTCGGTCCTTGGAAAATGCTCCATTGACCCGAACCTTTATCCTTCTTCCCCTTAAGAAGTCTGCAATCCAGATTAAAATTTTTCCTTTTACTCCGATGTTGTGCAGCCTTTCAAGTAATTTCTCCCTTCACACTCGATCAAAAGCTGAGGTCATATCCAGGAATACGGCCATTGTCTTCTTTGGCGGTTTTTCCTGGAAAGAATCTATTATTGATTGGCAGAAGTAGAACAGTTGATCAGTTGTACAGTGCCGGGATCTATAAGCAGTTTGGTATAAGTTTATTTTATCATTGTTAGTGAGCCAGACTATGAGCCTAGAATGGATAATTCATTCTGTTATTTTACAAAGTATGCTGGTGAGCGCAATTGGCCGATAGTTCTTGCATTTCTTGGCATCTTTGTTTGGTTTCAGTATTGGCACTATAATTGATATCTTCCAATTCTTTGGTAGTTTACCAGTTTGCCATGAAATGTTCAGTATTCGTAGGAGTTGATTTTTAGCTTTGTCTCCAAAATGTTTAATCACTTGACTAAAGATTAGATCATCTCCTGGTGACCTCTTGGATCTAACTTTTCTATTGATGAGTTTAGCTCAATCAGTGTGAAGTCTCTCGAGAAAATATCTTTTTGATGGTAGTTTCTTGCTTGTTTAACTAATTTGTTTATATTATTTTTAGAGTCCTGTCTTCATTCGTATAGTTGAGTCTGGAAGTGCTTGAAAGATTTTCAGCAATTATGTTAAACATCTGTTTGTTCGTTCTCGCTGTTCTATTCATATCGGTTAGAGTTTTGGAGGATAAGTGTTGGTTTTAATTGTTTTATAATAATCTAATTATATTCCAGTGATGGCTGTCCTTTCTTGTATCCAACTTTTCGCAGAATTCTGCCCATTTTTCTCTCTCTCTCTCTCTTGTTTGAATATCCAAATTTCTTGTTCTATTTTGTGACTGATATCAATGAGTTTCTTTGTTTTCTTCTGTTTTATTTGTTTTGAGAAGCTCATTGATATTGTCTCTCTCTGCAATCATTGCCTCGATGTTGTGGTCTTTTCAGTAAGGTTTCCACAGGTCTTTACGTCTACCTCTAGGTATCGATGCTTTTTCAGCTTTGGATATGTTCGAAGAGAATTTTTCCAAGTTTTTGTCAATCGTTCTGTGATTTAATTCTTCGTTGCACAGTTCTTCAAGCTTTTCTGTGAATTTTTTTCCAGTGTTCTTTTTTTTCTGTTGGACATTCTCAATTTTGAAGTTAAGGGTTGTTAAAATTGGTCTATGGTCACTGATTTCACTTTTCAGGATTTTCCATTGTGTTGTGGGTGCGATGTTGTAATTTATAGCTGTGATGCCCATTGCGGATTCTGTTCTTCTGGACTTGGATAGATAGGTGTTCTTTCCGTTATTTAACAGTGTAAGGTCGAGGTCGGTTAGCATGTCCTCAAACTGCTGACCTTTGTTATCCTGGACAGGTGATCCCCAAGTTGGACTCTTGGCGTTAAAATCACCTAGTATGATTGTGATATCCGAAGACGCTTCACTTAATGTCTCTATCAGGCCTGTATTGATGCTAGTATTATCGGGGTGATAAACATTTAGGTTTGGTATTGTTTTATCTGGGATTTCTATTGCCTGAGCTTCTGTCGTGCTTTCTGTAGGCTTACTCTGATTATAGGCGATTTCATTAAATTTGATTTCTAGAGTTTTAATCAAAACGGCAAGTCCTCCTCCAAATTTTCCCGGTCTACCTTTCGTAGTGTTGTATAACCTTTGATATTGAATCTCAGATTCTGATTCAATTTTGTCTACTGTAGAAATGCAATATGTACATTGTTGCCACGGAGAAGACAAGTCAGCTCTTCAGTTTTACTCTGGGTGCCATTTATATTGAGAAGTAATATATTTAATTGTGTCCTCGTAGTAGATTTCTCATCAGGAGCCCGGGCTGCCGCTCCTAACGCGGCGGTTACCCCGGACGCGGTAGCATTACTGAAGATATCGGTTTTGCTCTTCATTGGAAAATGGGTGCCGTTGCCACGTTAGTCACCTTGGAAACGAACCAGAATTTGGTCAAATATTCTAAGGGTTCAGGGGGGGACCGCAAGGAGGTGTGGTCGGACTTCCCTCCCCCCCCCCCCCCTGAAATGCCGTTACTACAGAATAAAGCACTCTTGGTTAATTTTCTTTATTGCTATTCAGAATCTGCCACTGAAGCTTTACGAGCGTTTCCATCCTTAAAGATATTCGAAGCGGTAAAGGACCCATGAGTTGCTACTCTCTAAGGCGAATGATTAAAAATTTTGAGGAAACTGGATCTCTGGAAGCAAAACCTCAGAGTGGAAGACCATCGACATGCAAGTCAGTGGCTGTTACGGTTTTGCAGAATATTTAAGCTATTGAAACGTTATCCACGTATGGAGAAGTAAGTGCTCGACAAGTTTCTCGACAAACGGGGATTTCGTATGGAACAGTTTGGAGAGAACACACATTTAGACTTTTTCCTAAAAAATACCCAAACAAAATTCAAAGTTTTCACGAGTTGAAAGTCAGCGATTTTGAGAAGCGTCAAGAATTCGCTGCATGGGTTTTCCGGCAAATTTATATTGATGCAAACTGGCTGTCGAATGTTCTGTGGACAGATGATGCTCACTTTTCACTAAAGGGAGAATTTAACATTCAAAACGCCACATTTGGGCAACAGAAAACCTTAGGATTTTTACAGAAAAACCACTTCATCAGCCCAGAGTTACAGTTTTGTGTGAGTTCACTTCTTTTATTATTGGGCCATTTTTCTTTGAAAAATCAATGCTGAAGGATACGTTCGGTGAAGATCGTGGGATAAGTCGCCACTTTATATACCACTTGCCGAATGACCCGGGCAACGCCCAGGTTTTACCCGATTAAATATTTTTTTTTTCAAATTATATTTGTTATAATTATAAATTGACACCGTGGATGTCACTCTTGTGAAACGTCTCGTTCCAAACTTTGTGTCAGAGAAGCGATATTTTTATAAAGAGATGATCTGGCTTTGTGTCTTCTGCTCGAATGAATGTTTTTCTTTTAGAATTTTCTTCCTGCACACTAAAAATGAACTGGCTTCACCCGTGGTCTCAGATTTTTGGAATTTTTCCCGATATAATTTTGTATCTGATAATCAAACATGATAGAGCAATATTGTCATCATCATTTTCTGACTAAAAAACAACTATTTTTTCCCAGAACCTGTCAATTTTATTTTTTATTGGCTAAAAATCCGATAAATATATTTTCCAGATTTTTCTCTATGTCCTGTCAAAACACGTTTTACATGTACATTAGGTCAGCTGATATTACCTCCCATCTTCACCGCTAGAGGCGCTGCTTGCGAGCGAAAAGGCAAATTTACAACGCAATTTGCAAATAACTCAAAGAATATTCAGGATAGAGACCTGTAATTTTCACTATAAGTTTTTTCCAGATTCTACTCTATATACTATTAAAATTTCAGTCAGATTAGTTACGTATTGTGGACGTGTATAGCCGACATAGATACACACATACATACATACACTGACTTTTATGTATATAGGGATTGGCCTCCAATATTACCAGACTTGACGCCTTACAATTTCAGTTATGGGGGTACATTAAGTCGCGTGTGTATCGATGCCGGCCTACCACATTGGCCATGTTGAAGGCTTATATCAGATGGCACGTTTTATAAATTTCAACAGAAATATTATTTAATGCTGTCCATTCTGTCATCTATCGTCTGCAGGCGGTGTTTGAGAATGAAGGGCGCCACATTGAGCAAGGATTGTGACCTAATACAAGAGAGAAGGCAGTTACCTCATGTGTTATATAAGCTGCCAAGTATTATACTATCTATCAATATTATGCAGCTCTTCGTTTTGGGTTATGGGAATAATAAAATCTATCCTCACATCTTGACTTCTTTTTTTCTGTAAACAGTATTTTTTTTTTGTTTGTCATTTGCTCACATCTTTTATTATGTTGTGCAGACCAAAATGTTATAACTTCTCGAATAACACTGGTATACACAAATTTACCCCTTATGTTTAGTTTATCGCTTTTGACTCATTAGAAGAAATAGAAAAAGTAATATTCTCTCTACCCCCCCCCCCCCCCCCCCCCCCAACTCTAGAAATTTCGCGCAAAAAAATAATACAAAATTATTTTACTACCACGTTTTTCAACGCTAAAGGTCGGTTTAAAAATGATTTTTATTCGAGGGGATACATTTTCAAAATTGTGTACAGTATAATAAACAATGATAACATTTGACAAGCCCATAGGATATTTGGAATAAAGTACGACAAATATATTTTTCACTCCCCTCTATATTTCATTTGTTGGATCATGACAAATTTCCAGCTAAATAGTCAAGTGTCGCCAATTAGTCAATAAAATACACATTCCTTATAGCAAGAAATCCTATTAGTGGTACCATCATAATTTTTGGTTCTATATTAACATTTCAAAAATCGTGTATTGACATCAGTAGTGATTTTCAAACATTCAATATATTTCACAAAACTCCATCTGAAATATAAATATTTTTGCTACGTGTTTCAATTTGCATATACCTATTTTACATATCTCAGCTTGTATTTAAAAATTGACAACCAATTCTTCTAACTTTTGGTGAAATGGTGTTTTATTAAATCATTATTTGATATTATTAGGTTTGTTTCCTGGTATTCAAAAAGGAAAAATACGTGTGGATCAGTTATATTTTCAATTTATCAAACAATTTAGCGGCTGAATATCTTATTCTGGTAGAGCGCAATCTAGCGAATAAAATTTTAACTAAAATCAATTTCGAAATTTTCAATATTTGCCATAAAAAATCCCATTGCTTCCTGAACACAATCGTGTTTACCGCATTGCACTAGCGCAAATATTCGGGGAGTTATTAATTATTAAAGTTGTGCGGGACTTTTGGAACACCCTGTATATATATATTTTTTTACACAAATAAATTTACTGGCAATGCGTTTCTTTTAAAAATCATCAAATATTATATCTACAGACCTTATTGCAATGATATGAGTTATTGAATGAGAGGGCTTGGCTCATCAGTAGTGAACCCTCTCAGCGGTTTCGCCAAATTAATCTCTAGACCGCTCTACTATTGTATTGGACTAGTTCCAAGTTCCAAATAACTTTATTAGGTGCCGCTCAAAAAGAGCAACCTATATCATCATATTTACAATATACTGAGGGGGGTTGTTATGTTAAGGGGGTTCATTTACAATTATAATTTATAATGATGTCGTTGGGTCCGGATTCTCAGGTCCTTGGGGATATTGTTCTTGAGAAGGTTTTTTTCTGGCTTGTTTGATATTCAAGGTGGGTTTGTTTTTATTTTTTTTTCCACTTTTCGTCATTCTGGCTTAATTGATGAAGAATTTGTCTAGGTTTTAAATTTCCTTTTTTTCCTTTTTCGGCATTTGTAGTTTGTGGCTTCCTTAAAGGTGGGGGTTTCTAATTTTTCGGATTTTTCATAGAATTTGAATGATTGTCTAATAATGTAGTCATTTATGTTTTCGATATTTAGATCGTTCCTGAGGATTGTGTTCCGAACGAACCAGGGTGGAGACATGATTTTTCTGATCATTTTATTTTCGAAGTCTTCTAGCTTTTTAAGGATGGTCTTATGTGCTGTCATAAAAATGAGGTGGCCATATATGAGTATTGGTCTTATTATTGATATGTAAATGGTTCTTTTGCAATGAAGGGGTAATTTGCTTTTCGGTCATAGAAGTAGGGATAGTCGGTGTTGTGCCGCTTTCGCCAAATTAATTCTGTTTTCGATGTGTTTTTGAATGTTAGGTGCTCGTCTAGGGTCATCCCTAGATATCGGATGTTCTCTTTCCATTTAATATTGTCTTCGAAAACAAAAAGTTCATCTAAAGGTTTCTTAATTTTGTCTTTTTTTCTGGAGAAAATGATTGCTTCACTTTTTTGGGGGTTCATTGTAACTCGCCATTCTTTACACCAGAGCGTGGAAAAGATGCAGGCCTCTTGAAGTTTCATGTGGAGTCTGTCGAAGTCGTATGTCGAGGCCAAAATGGCGGTATCATCGGCAAATAGGTGTAAAGAGGTGTCTTCAATACAGGGGAACTCATCTATATATATGTCAAATAAGGTTGGTCCTGTGACTGATCCTTGGGGGACCCCGGCAAGGATGTTCCTAGCTGTTGAAAGTTCGTCTTTGACTCGTACCTTGAATGTTCTATTTGTTAAGAAGTTCTGCGTTATTTTCATGATGTCTCCAGGAAGGTGCTTTTTGCACATTTTGTAGAGAAGGGCTTCGTGCCAGACTATTGAATGCTTTGGCAATATCGAAGAATACGGCTCCTGTTATTTGGCCTAGGTCAATGGCTTTTCTTATTTTTTCAGTGATAACAACTAGCTGGTCCAATGTTGAGTTCTTGGCTTGGTAGCCAAAATGTTCAGGTCTGAGTGGATTCTTTTCTTCTAGGGATTTTCTGAGTCTTCTTAAAACAATTCTTTCGAATAGTTTTGAGATGGCAGGTAACAGCGAAATGGGCCTGTAGCTTGTTGGTTCATGGATGGATTTTACTTTTTTAAGTATGGGACAGATAATAGACGTTTTCCTTCTGTCAGGGAAGTGGGCAAGCTGCAGTGAGGCGTTAAAGATTTCGGTTATTGATACTAGTATATGATTAGGGAGCAGTTTGAGAGCTTCATTAGGCAATTCGCCAATTCCGGGAGCTTTTTTATTTGGTAGATATTCAATAATCGCTTTTATTTCACCAATGTTTGTTGGTTCTAGTCCTGTTTCTTTTTTTCCATGTATGAATTCACACGTTTTATGTATGTACGAGTAGGTTTGGAGTGGGATGTATAGGGATTGGGGGTGAACTGTTTTTCATAGTTGTTGGCAAATGATTCAGATGCTTCTTCTGTGGTTAATGTCTGCCCATTGTTTGTCTTTAGTGTTATTTCTTGTTTTTCAGAGTTGGATAATCGTTTGATGGCTTTCCATATGGTTTGGTTCGTGACTTTCAAGTTTTCGATAAAGTGGTCCCAGCTGGTGTTATCGTGCTCTCTTGTAAGTTTCTGTGATTCTCTCCGGGCCGTCATGTAGGCTGATTTATCTCTGGGGTCGCAGGTTTTTTTCATTTTTTTCTTAGTCTGTTGGTGGATTGTATTTTTTCTTTAATGTGAGGTGGATATCTTCGTTCGAGTTCCGGTTCCTTATATTTTGTTGAATCTTTCAAATTTTGCACCATTTGTTCTTCAATGTGTTTAATGGCCTCGTCTATTTTTGAAGATGTGTCTAGGATCAGTTCAGGAGGTTCAGCAATTTCCATTTTGTACTTGAATAGGGCCCAATCTGTAATTTTTTTTTTGCTATTTGAGTAGGAGATTTTGAAATCCTGTAGCAGAAGTAGTACTGGGAGATGATCAGAGGTTAGTTCGTGCAGGACTTTAGAGTATGCGCTTTGGGAGATGTTTTTGTGCACGGCGAACACAATTATGTCTGGAGGTGAGTCATGAGTAGGTTCGTCGGGGTAGCTCACATCTGAGTCCATAACGTTGATTGCGTTTTTAGGGCTTCTCCCGCTTGGGTTAGTGGTGGTGGAATCCCAGGCAGGATGTTTGCAGTTTAGGTCCCCTGCTATGATGGTCGGTGTGTCCGTTGAAAAAATGTTATAGATATCGGTTTGATCTAGATAGGTGTTTGGTGGTTTGTAGCACGAATACAGGTTCATATTTAACCCGTTTTTGTTTTTGATAGAAATTCCTTTTGTTTCCAGGCTTAAGGTGGTGGCATGAATAGGTGCATGGCTGTACTTCTTGTGGATGAATATGACAGTTCCACCACCTTGTCCGGTTAGTCTGTCGTTGCAGAGGGTGATGAAGTTTTGAATCCTAATTTTATGGCACGGCTTAAGCCAGGTTTCTGACACTAGTGCGATGTCGATGTCGTGGTCGTTCAGGAATTCCGAGAATTGTTGTTTTTTGTTTCGGAGACTGCACGCGTTCCAGTGAACGATTCGAAGGCTATTTTTATACATATTTTTGTGATTCATTTACATCTGAAGGTGTCTACAACATTCTTCATGATGTTGGTTATTATTGCGGGGTCACTGAGAGCCTTTTTGAGTGGGTTGGGGTATTTCAGAAATGTTTGGACCTGTAGGGTTGGATTTTTCTTTTTTTTTGTATTGGGGTTTGGTTTCTTATTAATTTGGGTTTGGGGCACTCTATTTATTTTTTTGTATAGTGGGCAACCACGCCAACTTTCTGTATGCTGACCCTGGCAGTTTGCACATTTAGGTGGGACTTCTTTTTCTTTGGCGCATTCGGATGTGAAATGATTTTCTCCACATTTTACACATTTGGGAGTTTCCCTGCATTCAAACTGAGAGTGCCCAAAGTTTTGGCACCTATGGCATTGTCCGGGGCCTTTGGGAGCCCTGTAAGCCTCGACGTTGCACTTCATGTCGCAGAGATCTGTGATATTGTAAATTTCTTTATTTCTTGCAGTCTTAGGAAGAGTTACCTGGATTAGTGGTAGCTCCTCTTTTGTTCTTGAATTTCGTAATCTTGCAAGTTCGGACATCTCGAATCCCTTGTTTTCCAGATCCTCTTGTATTTCGGGGATGGTGATGCAGCGGTCGAGACCTCTGACGACCACTCTAAGGCACTTTTCGTCGTCTAGGATCTTGAAGTGGAAGGTGTAGTGGCGATCTTCCAACCACTTGGTAGCTATGCGGTAGTCCGATGTTGTGTGAGTCTGAACGTTGATGTATCGGCCTGATGTGTAAAATTCTGGCTTTTGTTTGGTACACTTGATAAGACCATCTCTATGGCCTGACCATTCCTTTACTCCGCTTATTTTAATCGATGGTATTCTGATCTTGGGGTTAGGGGTGGGATTGTTAGGTTTGTTATTCGATGTTTCGTTAGATTTCTTTGATGAGTTAGAGTTTTTATGGTTTTGTTCATGATTTGGCATTTTGTTTGGTGCCACTTCGATTTCCATTTCGATTGTTTCTGCTTCATGAGGTTTTTCAGGCTGTTTATTTTGTAATTTTGGCTCAGGATTACCTTGTGACCTTTGGTTGGAGCACCTGGTTGTTTTTTGCGTTGTTGTTTCTTTTGCGGCTACTGGTGATTTTTCTCTTGGGCGCTTCGCGGGAGCTTTTGTAGTATTGTGTTCTAGGTAGTTTGAGCGCAGTTCGCACAGTTCCCTTTCATAAAAGTCAATAAAATTTATTAGCTCGGCAAAGGTGGTTTCGACCGCGCCGGAGTATTTCTTCGAAGCTTGAGAATCTTCTTCATTTTTTAATTCTGGACATTCTGGAAGTTTCCAAATTGAATATTTACGGGTACCTACCGGGTATTTGGGGTTGGTAAAATTTGTGTTGGGGGCTTCTGGTGCAGGGAGGTCTTCCATGGTTCGGGTTTTTCGCGTGGGACTCGAATTTCTTCTTGTATTGGACTGGTTTTGTTATATACCCTGCGTTTTCTAAGGAAGGCAGCTTAGGGATGTACTATGGACATAAGCTTATAGGTCTGTAGAGGCACATACATATAATTTCAAGGTATTGCATCGAGCAACGTCTTTCGATACAGAGAGGTTTCCTCTTATCAGAAAAGAGTTGGTAAATAGTAAAAATTTAAAATGTTAAAAAACACCCAAAATGACGATGATGATAGTAATAATGATAATTGGAATCATGATGACTACTGGTAAGAGTCTTAATGGTATAATATCGTAATGCATATACCATCTATTATATGTTAATCTATATATTCAGCTACCTACATTCAAAATTTCTTAATGGAGAAGAGTAAAAAAATATTACAATTTATATTTAATTAAAAAGGCATTTATTGGATCAAAATATCATTTATTTTACCAATATTTCAGTTGTATGAATGCCAACCTTTATCAAGGTATTATAACATACTAGACGAATGACCCGGCTTCGCCCGAGGATTCCCCCGAGTGCAATTTCCTTCATACTGAAAGTACATCAATAATAAATAGGATGGGTGCATCGAATAGCAATACAGAAGTAACACACAACCACAGGCAAAAAGTGTGTGTGATGGCAAATATTTCATCATATTAGTGTTTAGGTATTTGATTTAATCATTTTTTGCAATCCATTTAGTTGTTTCAAAATCAATATAGTTTAAATAGATGGCAGCTTTCCCACCCGAGGTACCCGCCTAAACGCATTAACCCTTGAAATTGCCCGAGTCGAGTGAGCGACTGCGATGAATCTTGTCTGCGATGCCCATCTTCTCAGTAAGAATAAGAAAAAATAGGTTTATTAATAAAGTAATCCAAAATACTGGCATGTAAATATTTTTCTGTAATAATAAAAGAGCACATGGAAATTATGCAAATATATGTGTTTGCTATTGTCTGCGACTGCATTTTAGATGATTTTTTTTTAGAGATAAAACAACAAAGGCCAGAACAAAAAAAAAAAAATACGGAAGCCATTATTTACACACAGTAACGCTAATTTTATAAAGTGTTCATTAAAATTGCATTGTGTGCACTTACCGTAACATAGTTATAATATAAATTTCTCTCTCAATACTCAATACCTTTGTAAAAAAAGTAACACTCGTATAAAAAGATATTTCAAAAAAGTACGCAAGAAATTCGAAAAAATGCAGAACGCTCATTGGTCGATTAATTGGCCCGGTTTTGTCACTTCGCCTCGTATTTACTCCGCGGTAAAAATAAGTTCTTCAAATGAAAAAAAAATAAATAGCCAAAAATACTAAACAAAATGTAGCCGAATTTTTCCTCAGGTTTATAAAAAGCGACATGCAAAATTTGGTACCAATTGGTTCAGTAGTTTTTGAGTTTATCGCGAAACAGACCTTTACTTTTATATATAAAAAGATTAATATATGTGTCAACAACAAACTCAGCGCCACATAACATCAATAGAATTAAGTTCTTATTATTCTTATAGAATTATTTATAGTGACGTTATGTGGCGTTGAGTTTTTTGTTGACAGACATCAATATGTTATAATACCTTGATACAGGTTGGCGTACAGCCATCTGAAATATTGATAAAATAAATGATATTTTGATCTAATATATGTCTTTTTAATTAAAGATTTATTTATGGATTGCTCTATTTTCAAAGTACAATTTATCTTCACAATAAAGGATTTAGTAGGGAGTAGATGCTAGCCCCGCAATAATTATTTAACAAATATTCGTTATTGAGTGAAATTAATCAGGTCTCCAGGGGTCCTGATTGAATTTACTAAATATTGAAACAAGTGATTAATTTATTGAAATATTCGTTGGGCAAACTTTCACTCGGTTAAAGGAAATATCTTTATTTACGGGGCTGCTAACCAAGAATGGATTATTTTTGAGCCCCAATGGACGCATTAAGCGGAATATATACAAAGTACTATATAAGTTGCACTGTTGGAGGGCCTGGGTGGCCAGGGGATCATCGCCGGGTGAGGCCAGGAGAGCCGGGATGTAGAGGAGGATCAGGGTGGTGATCCGAGGAGATCAGGGGGAGGCAGAGTCGGGTTCAATAGTATGAGTATTGAGATTATATGACTCGTTTAAAACAAACCGGGCGAAGCCGGGTATATTCGCTAGTTTAGAATATAAGTCAGTAGCACGTCCTTGCCTTCTGCATTTATATGACGTTGGCCTAATAGTAGATAATCTGCCTTTAGAAGAGGTTTCTAAATATAAGAGCAAATGAAAATGACCTCCCACCGATCAAGATGGAATTGGAGATTTATTTCAGTCTCTTCACGGACTCGTCCTAGCTCAGCCGCTCTAAGGCGTTGTCCAACACATGTAGGCGCTAGGTAGGGATCGTTCCTTTCCTTGAAGATGTGGGACTCCATAGCGAAACATTTACCATATTCCTCCATGTTAGTTTTTATAATGTCCAATATTGTGGATTCACAGCTGATGCTATCTCCATCAATCAAGCCAGTTTCTCCTGGTCGGAAGACATCGAAGCCACTCCTGCGTTAAAGAACCTCACCCTTAGCATTCCCAAAAGATCCTTAGTGGGGGTCATAGGCAGAGTGGGTAGCGGCAAGTCCACGCTGCTATAAGCCATCTTGGGCGAAGTCACTAAGGTCTCAGGATCCATAGACCTCCAGGTAACACGGTAGATTCAGTATAAATGCTGTAGACTTACCTTGATGTCCCAGGGAGATATTGCCTCTATGCCTCACAAGAATCTTAGATCAAGAATGCCACGGTTAAACAAAATATTCTCTTCCTGAATAACTACGTTTCCTAATTTTCCAAAGAGTACTGGAGAATTGTAGCCTGGAGTCGGACTTGATCATTCTTCCTGGAGGGGATATGACGGAGATTGGAGAAAAGGTAGCTATATGGATTTCTACTATCCTCAAATCGTATTACATAGTACATTTAAAATACCTTTTTAAAGAGATTATCTTCAGTATCGGTATAGAAGCAAAACAGCCTAATACAATATTAGATAGGTATGATAGATTAAACTAATGAAAAAGCTAGGAGGATTCACCCCTGATGAACTTGGCCTTCCCATTAATTTTATCATTGCAGTAAGGAGAGAGGTAGGGGCAGTAGGGAATTGTTTTATTTCAAAAGAAGCATACGCGTCCACATGTTGTTTAAATTTCCAATAAAAGGCAGTTTATCGTTAAATTTTTGTTATATTTACGTAGGAATATATTCCAATTTATATTTTTTGGGAGAATAAGAACGTCATATTGGATTCAGAAGAATTCATCTGAATCCAATATGACGTTCTTATATTCTCCCAAAAAATATAAATTGGAATATATTCCTACGTAAATATAACAAATATAATAATCGCCTCATGTTCTATCAGGGTCATATTTACACTCATGGACAAAACTTGAGGAAGTGGAAAGTCTTTTTTTGTCGCTAGTCGTATATTTTTCTTTTTTTTTTTTAAGGAGACAGAGATAATTTGTTCACTCTTAGTTATCTCGTGTATCTTCAATAAAGGTCACTGTAATATCTTTCAGAGTTATTGTCTGAATCCCGATATACATGATAAAAGATACAATTTTCTTAAGTTTATATTCTAAGTTCCAAAATCACTTTATTAGGTACCGCTCAAAAAGAGCAACATAGTTTATGATATTTGCAACAATGAATAATATGTAAAGGTTATTCACATATCAAACAAAATGTTAACGCGGAATTCGATCACGGTTCATGACTGTCGGGAATCGAGAGTGGTTACGTCAAAGCGCTGGTTTTATCCATCATTTCCCCGAGGTCACCTACAGTCCATAATATTGATTTTTATTCTGACAGATAACTCAAGACTTCAGCAACTTTCACGATCAGTAAAGGAATTTGTCTTAAGATAAAGGTGTGTTGTGTGCAGCGAGCATGTCCGGCGCCGCGCCCTGACCCTCCTCAGCGAGGAGGATGAGAGAGAGGAGACTGTGCTGAGGAGAAGGAAGATCAGGAAGGAGTCGGAGCGATCCTACATGAGCTCTGTGAACTGGCGGTCCTCCATGGCCTTGGAATTGGAGCAAGTCACTCGGCTCATCGAGGAGGAGAGACTGGAACTGGGGAAGGTAGGCTGGGGATCTTGTACTCCTGATGTTATAAGAATTCTGAATATGGGGAGATATAGCGAGAAATCGGGAAAAAAACACAATTATCAGACTAAATTGATCATTTTATATATAGGGTCATAAAATGTTACTCTAATATATATCGCTGAATTATCCTTGTTAATATAATGTATTATTATACAATATTTGTAATATTAGAATAATAGCCTGTTCTACAAACAGGTCTATAATGACAGCCAGTACCGAGCCTTATTAAAGTTTTACCTTAAAGCTGAAAAATAAAGTATGTGAAATCTTATATACTCGTATCTCACTAAATGATTTTTAAATTACCAAATGTTAAAACAATAATAAACAATAAGAGGAGCTTCTTGTGTAGATTTCTTTATTACCGCAAGCTTTCGAACAGAACGTTCTTCAACGGGCGTGGATAGTAAAAACGTACTAACATGCTATTAGAGGAGAAAAACTAATATATACACCAATAAATTTACATATTGAAGAGATAATAGCGTAAAAAGAGAATACAACATGCATATTTAAAATAAAATTTACATAATACAAACGTGACGACTAAAAATAAGCAATAAACTTGAATGAGACTAAAAACTAAGGTAAAATTATTATTAAAACGGCGACATCCCTACACCAAAAGAACAAAGAATAAAACAGTATATGGAAGTTAAAATCAACAAGACCAAGGCAGGGGAAAGGGAGGGTCCCACCCAGTGCTGCCACAATCTTTGAGATATATAAGAGGGGGGGGGGGTGAAAGACAAGCTATTTATAAAGTATCTGGTAAATGTCTGGGAGGTCTATTTTACGGTTACAACTATTGTTTTGTGTGGAAATAATAGATTCTAGGCAGAGTCGGTGATGTTTGTTATGTACAGGGTGATCCAAAAGTCCCGCACAACTTTAAAAATTAATAACTCCGCGAATATTTGCGCTAGAGCAATGCGGTAAACACCATTGTGTTCAGGATGCAATGGGATTTTTTATGGCAAATAATGAAAAATTCGAAATTGATTTTAGTTACAACTTTATTCGCTAGATGGCGCCCTACCACAATCAGCGATTCAGCGGCCAAATTGTTTGATAAATTGAAAAATATAACTGAACGACACGTATTTTTACTTTTTGAATACCAGGAAAGAACCCTAATAATATCAAATGATAAATTAATAAAACACCATTTCGCCAAAAGTTAGAAGAAATGGTTAACGATTTTTAAATACAATCTGAGATATGTAAAATAGGTATAGGCAAATTAAAACATGTAGCAAAAAAAAAATGATATTTTAGATGCGGTTTGCTGGAATCCTCTCAGCTATTTATATTTCGAAAATAATAACTTTCTATTTTTCAAATTCAACTCTCTCTCAGTATCGATTATATTTATTTTAATTCATTTGAAAAATATTTATCTATCTCTAATGATTTATTTTACTCTGGAATGTCATTGTTGTTTTTGTCGTGTCCAATAAAGAGCCTCAGATTCTTTTCGTTTGGCCAACAAAAAATGTCCAATTTATATACACATATATTCTTACATAATGAGACTTTAAAGAATGCAAATAATCTTCATCTATTTACATACACAACACATCTTCCCCCTTAATAATACTCCAGTCGGTCTAGGGGTTTCTTGGCTCTCTGAGGTCTAGGACTGCGGACGGGCACTTGCACAGCGGCAGCCTCCGGTTTAGGAGTGCAAGAAGGCACGTGCACAGCAACAGGCCCTGGTATAGGAGTGCAAGAGGGTACGTGCACAGAAGCAGTCTCCTCCTTGTTTCCTGGTGTAACCTCTGGAACCTCCTCTTCACTTTATTTCTGACTTCCACCTACAGGCTTCTCTCCTGATGTTCGAGGAAGTATCAAATTTTTTGTCTCCACTTGTTTCTTTCTCACAGGTCGCAATTGATTGATATGCCTCTTATACACGACGCCCTCGCAACTTATAAGGTAGTAACGGTAGCTCAATAATTCCAAAATGGTACCTTTTTACCGTTTAGGTCCAGTTGCATAGTTGCGGAAATAAACCTCGCAACCTGTAGTAAACTGCTCCTGCCTTCTTACGGCCTCGTGAAATACCTCTCGCGGATTTCTCATCTTGGTATTAAATTCGAGAATCTTGATCTTAAACTTCTCTTCATTAGCAGTTCCGCCAGGGAATTCCTTTATTACAGTTTGGGGGAATGCTCTATGAGCAAATAGGAAACTTTGTAGATTCGTCTCTAAATCATCCTTCCCATTATTCTTTCTCAAAAGGTTTTTAAACTCTCTTACATATCTCTCAGCTAAACCATTTGTACTAGGATTATACGGACTGGTCTTAGTGTGCCGTATACCATTCATTTTGGTAAATTGCTCGAATTCACCGGAGACAAACTGTCTTCCGTTATCTGTAACAAAATATTAGGGCAATCCAATTCTGGCGAGAATTTCTCTAAGATGACTTATAATCGTTTTTCTGGTAATATCTTTGATGATAAAAATTTCTATCCACTTTGAGTATGCGTCCACGAGAACCAAAAACATTCTTCCCATGAACGGACCCGCTAGATCAAGATGAAGTCGATGCCACGGTTTTTCGGGCCAGGTCCATTCCGAGATGGTAGCCGGGGGCATGCTTGCCGATTCTTGGCATACTCTACATTCTCTAGTTAACTCCTCGATGTTACTGTCTATGCCTGGCCACCAGAAAATACCGTCTGGCAATCATCTTCATTTTAACAATCCCCATGTGTATTTCATGCAAGTCATTTAAAATTAAAGATCTTAATTTTTGGGGAATTACTACTCTTTCACGCCATTGAAAACAATCAAACTCCAAACTTAATTCCTCATTGATCTTATAATAAGGAGCTAGTGGGTTTTCCCTCAGTACCCTTGTGAATTTCCACACACACACACAGTTGCCTTCTCTAACATTCCTTAATACTATAGACAATATTTTATCTCGGGACGTCTCATATGCCACCTTCCTAAAAGAGAACGGTACCTCATTCAACTTCCTGAGAAGAAGTACCTGGTCTTCATCAAGAAACTCCCTGACACTCGATTCTAAAGGAAGACGTGACAATGCGTCAACATTGGAATTATCACTACTTTTCCGAAACTCCTCAGTATAATTAAATGCAGCTAATTTTAAGGACCATCTTTTAATTCTGGATGCTGCACATATGGGAATTGGTTTCTGAGGTGAAAATATATGAATTAAGGGTCGGTTGTCTGTGACTAATACGAATTTTCGTCCCAGTAAGTATTGTCTTGATTTCTCATCGCCATAAGTTATGCTCAACGCTTCCTTTTCTAGTTGAGAGTACCGTTTTTCCGCTTCAGTTAATGTTCTAGAAGCAAAAGCTATAGGGCATTCTTCCTTTCTATCATTTCTATGACTCAGAATTACGCCTAGTCCATAGTCTATTAATAATTATTTACATTTTTTAAATAACATTCGATATTTTTTCGTCCAATTCCATCTACAATTTTTATGCAAAAGTTGATAGAATAGCGCTAAAATGTTTGCTATATTCTTTATGAATCTATAATAATAAATTAAGAGTCCTATGAAAGATCTCAATTGCGAAACATTCTTTAGGTTCAGGCGCCTCTATCACTGCTTTAATTTTATTTTCTAAGGGATGCAGTCCATATTTATCCATTTTAAACCCTAAAAATTCCACCGATTTCATTTTAAATTTACATTTATATCTGTTTAACTTTAAACCTTTTTCTAGCAATAATCTAAACACTAGATCCAACTTTTGTTCATGATCTTCAAAGTCTTTTCCTGCAACCATTTCATAATCCTCTGAAATTTATTTGGTGCTACGGCTACGTCATATGGTAGTCTTTTATAAGAAAACAACCTCTTTGTTGTGTTTATATCAACAACAGCTTTGGCTTCTTCCGCTAACATTACTTGTAAGTAAGCCTGTGATAGGTCTAGAGTCGAAAGTACGGTGCTTGTAGATAATTTTGAAAATATCTCATCGATCGATGGAATAGGATACCTATCTAATTCTATTGCTTTATTAGCTGTACATCTAAAATCACCACATATCCTTACACTACCATCCTTTTTTGTTGCCGGTACTATTGGAGAGGTCCAATATGCATGAACTATAGGTTATAAAATGCAAGAATTCACTAAACGATCAATTTCATTCTCTACATTGTTTTTTTGGAGAGAAAGGTAAACTTCTGGCCTTACAAAACACAGGAGTCACATCCTTTTTTAAATTAAAATTTATTCTAACGTCCTTTAGACAGCCCAAATCTTTGTTAAACAAATCTGCATACCTATCCATCAAATTTTTATATATTTAAATATATTTCTATTATATTCAGTATTTAAAATTTTAATGCTAAACAATATAGAATAATCAAGTTTCAACTGTTTAAGCCATTCTCTTAATAATAAAATTACCTGGATTTTTTCATTTACAACTATTAATCGTAAATATTGTTTGGCTTCTTTTACAAAAACATTTCTTTGATCTATAATCTCTATTGATTTACCACAAAAGGATTTTAATCTTAAATTTGTTGGAAATAATCTTTTACCTTGCCAATAATTCTTATAAATACCTTTAGGTATTAACGTAACTGGACTTCCTGTATCTCTTGTAAAGCACAAAGAATAATCTTCTACTGTTAAATTTATTGTGGCATCAGTTTCGCCCTGTACAGAATATATAGAGTCCTCTTGTACAAATTTACATCCCCACATTCTTTTACTAGCTTTGCAGACCCTACTTAAATGACCCAGTTTATTACATTTTAAAACAAGTCTTTGTTCTATGAGGTAAAACAGATGCCACGTGTGAATGTCTTTCACCACATCTATAACACACTATTTTGCCTTTGCCACTTTGCCTGAAAGGCCTATACTGCGCCGTACTATTATTGTACTCACCCTTTTTATTCTCTCAATTTACAGGGGATATCTTGGCCACTAATTTATCTTGTAATTCTCTTGTATTTATCTCCGCCAATTCGAACGAGATCGCCACTGCAAAAACTTTATCCAGGGTGAAATCGTCGTCCTCTTGTAGTAGCTTCTTTTGCAGGATTTCCGACTTGATTTCAGCCACAAATCGGTCTTGCATGGTTCCCAGAATATCGCCGAAATTACAATTTATTGCTAAATGTTTCAATTCTCTATGATATTCCGAAATTGATTCTCCTTCCTGTTGATTATCTTTAAAAATCTGCATCGCTGTGGTATCACTTTCTTCTTTGGATCCAAATGCAGCTTAATTCTTTGAATGATAGTATCATAGGGTTGATCTTTCATTAGACCAGGAAGAAAATTGTCGTTTCCCTGCTTCAAAGTTTCAGAATCTGGTAGCGAAGTAAAAATCAGCACTTCAATCTCCTCCTTCAGATGCCAAAAAGAAAGCCTCAAATTTGTGTACAAAAAGATCGAAGTGTCCTCCATTGGGCTATAGCC
Organism: Cordylochernes scorpioides; assembly: GCA_030710605.1. NCBI lineage: Eukaryota > Metazoa > Arthropoda > Arachnida > Pseudoscorpiones > Chernetidae > Cordylochernes > Cordylochernes scorpioides. Next base: position 16,889,006 of record CP092880.1, on the reverse strand, counting down.
TCTAAAAGCTATTATTAACTTTGAACTTGTCATGCTGATCTTTTCTACTCCTTTGTTTTCTTGATCCAGAGAGTTTAAAAGATGTAATCTTAACCCATTTTCCTATTTTTCCTCTCCATAATCCGAGAGTCAGATTTGTTTAAAATATGTAGTTGTTATACTTGCATAGACGCCGTTTTCCTCAGCTTTTTACTGGCTCTGTAGATCGCGCATCTTCGTCGCCACTTATGTTGTGTCGTAATTAGACGTACAAGAGCTCAAACTTGACCATGGCCAACAACAAATGTCCAATTTATATATACATATATTTTATACATAATGAGGCTTTGAATAATACAAATAATATTCATCTATTTACTTAAACAACAGTTAATATATAGCGAGAAGAGTAGAGGACTGAGCACAGATCCCTGAGGTACACCAGCCCATGTTCTTCGGTCCTTGGAAAATGTTCCATTGACCCGAACCTTTATCCTTCTTCCCCTTAAGAAGTCTGCAATACCGATTAAGATTTTTCCTTTTACTCCGATGTTGTGCAGCCTTTCAAGTAATTTCTCCCTTCACACTCGATCAAAAGCTGAGGTCATATCCAGGAATACGGCCGTTGTCTTCTTTGGCGGTTTTTCCTAGAAATCTATTATTGATTGACAGAAGTAGAACAGTTTATCAGTTGTACAGTGTCTGGATCTTTAGGCAGTTTGGTAGAAGTTTATTTTATTATTGTTAGTGAACCAGACTATGAGCCTAGAGTGGATAATTCATTCTGTTATTTTACAAAGTATGCTGGTAAGAGCAATTGGCCGATAGTTCTTGCATTCCTTAGCATCTTTGTTTGGTTTCAGTATTGGCACTATAATTGATATCTTCCAATTCTTTGGTAGTTTACCAGTTTGCCATGAAATGTTCAGTATTCGTAGGAGTTGATTTTTAGCTTCGTCTCCAAAGTGTTTAATCATTTGAACAAAGATTAGAGCATCTCCAGGTGACATCTTGGATTTAACTTTCCTATTGATGAATTTAGCTCATTCAGTGCGAAGTCTCTCGAGTAAATATCTTGTTGATGGTAATTTCTTGCTTGTTTAACTAACTTGTTTATATTATTTTTTAGAGTCCTGCCTTCATTCATTAAGCTGTGTCTGGAAGTGCTCGAAAGATATTCATCAATTATGTCAGCCATCTGTTTGTTCGTTCTCGCTGTTCATATCGGTTAGAGTATTGGAGGATTAGTGCTGGTTTTGATTGTTTTATAACACTAATTATATTCCAGTGATGGCTTTCCTTTTTTGGATCCATTTTTTTCGCTGAATTCTGCCCATTTTTCTTCTTTGAATATCCAAATTTCTTGTTCTCTTTTGTGATTAATTTCAATGAGTTCCTTTATGATTTGTTCTGTTTTATTTGTTTTAAGAAGTTCATTTTTATTGTCTCTCTCTGCAATCATTGCCTCGATATTGTGGTCCTTCCAGTAAAGTATTCACAGGTCTTTACGTCTACCTCTAGGCACCGATACTTTTGCAGCTTTGGATATGTTCAAAGAGAATTTTTCCAAGTTTTTGTCAATCGTTCTGTGATTTAATTCTTCGTTGCACAGTTCTTCAAGCTTTTCTGTATTTTTTTTTCAGTGTTCTTTTATTCTGTTGAAAATTCTCAATTTTGAATTTTAGGGCTGTTAAAATTGGTCTGTGGTCACTGATTGCACTTTTCAGAATTTTCCATTGTGTTGTGGGTGCGATGTTGTAATTTATCGCTGTGATGTCTATTGCGGATTCTGTGCCTGTGGACTTGGATAGATAGGTGTTCTTTTCGTTATTTAACGGCGTAAGGTCGAGGTCGGTTAGCATGTCCTCAACCTGCTGACCTTTGTTATCCTGGACAGGTGATCCCCAAGTTGGTCTTTCGGCGTTAAAATCACCAAGTATGATTGCGATATCCGAAGACGCTTCACTTAATGTCTCTATCAGGCCTGTATTGATGCTAGTATTATCGTGGTGATAAACATATATGATTGGAATTGTTTTATCTGTAAGATAGATTTCTATTGCCTGAGCTTCTGTCGTGCTTTCTCTAGGCTTACTCTTATTATAGGCGATTTTCTTAAATTTGTTTTATAGAGTTTTAATCAAAACGGCAAGTCCTCCTCCGAATTTTCCCGGTCTGTCCTTTCGTAGTGTTGTATAATCTTTGATATTGAATCTCAGATTCTGATTCAATTTTGTGTCCTGAGGACAATTAATATGTACATTGTTGTCACAGAGAAGACAAGTCAGCTCTTTATTTTCCTCTGGGTACCATTTACATTAAGTTGTAGTAGATTGAATTGTGTCCTAGTAGTAGATTTCTCATCATGAGCTCGAGCTGCAGCTCCTGACGCGGCGGTTACCCCGGACGCGGTAGCATTACTGGAGATATCAGTTTTGCTCTTCATTTGAAAATGGGTGCCGTTGCAACGTTAGTCATCTTGGAAACGAACTAGAATTTGGTCAAATATTCCAAGGGTCCGGGGGGACCGCAAAGAGGTGTGGTCGAACTTCTCCCCTTCCCCCTGGAATGCCATCACTACAGGATAAGGCACTCTTGGTGAATTTTTTAAATTGTGATTCAGAATCTGCCACTGAAGCTTTACGAGCGTTTCGTTCCTTTAAAGATATTCGAAGCAATGAGTTGCTACTCTCTAAAGCGATTGATTAAAAGTTTTGAGGAAACTGGATCTCTGGAAGCAAAACCTCGGAGTGGAAGACCATCGACATGCAAGTCAGTGGCTGTTACGGTTTTGCAGAATGCTGAAGCTATTGAAACGTTATCCACGTATGGAGAAGTAAGTGCTAGACAAGTTTCTCGATAAACGGGGATTTCGTATGGAACAGTTTGGAGAGAACACACATTTAGAATTTTTCTATAAAAATTTCCTAACAAAATTCAAAGTTTTCACGAGTTGAAAGTCAGCAATTTTGAGAAGCGTCAAGAATTCGCTGCATGGGTTTTCCGGCAAATTGATATTGATTAAAACTGGATGTCAAATGTTCTAAGAACAGATGATGCTCACTTTTATATAAAGGAAGAATTTAACATTCAAAACTGCTTCATTTTGGCAACAGAAAACCCTAGGATTTTTACAGAAATACCACTTCATCAGCACAGAGTTACAGTTTTGCGTGGTTTCACTTCTTCTTTTATTATTGGGCCATTTTTCTTTGAAAAATCAATGGAAGAACTTTTAAAACCGTTTTTGTAACTGGTGAACGTTATGTTCAACTTTTGAGAGAAAAGGTTATTCCCATATTGCAGGACAGACAAGCACTAAGCGAAATAACATTCATGCAAGATGGAGGACCTCCTCATATCTCCCGCGGTGCCAAACAATTGTGAAGGATACGTTGGGTGGAATTCGTTGATAAGTCGCTACTTTATATACCAGTGGCTCCCAATATCACCAGACTTGACGCCTTACAATTTCGGTTATGGGGGTACATTAAGTCGCGTTTTTATCGATGCCGGCCTACCACATTGGTCATGTTGAAGGCTTCTATCAGATGGCACGTTTTATAAATTTCAACTATTTAATTGTGACCATTCTGTCATCTATCGTCTGCAGGCGATGTTTGAGAATGAAGGACGCCACATTGAGCAAGGATTGTGACCTAATACAAGAGAGAAGGCAGTTACCTCATGTGTTATATTTTGCAGCTCTTTGTTTTGGGTTATGGAATAATAAATGCTGTCCTCACATCTTGACTCTTTTTTGTCTGTAAACAGTATTTTTTTTTTCATAAAAAGGACTGCGGCGTATGATTATAAAACAACACTTAAAGTTTCACCGCATAAGTTTCTTTTCTGTGGGTTCGATTCCCGCCCCTGGACACTTTTATTTTTCCGTTCGCCATTACTCTTCATATTTTCACCCTTTCATACTTCATCCAAAAAAGTTAGAAATAGTAAATATTTCTCTTTGAAATAAATATTGATTTTTCACAGAAAATAAACTTATGCGGTGAAACTTTAAGTGTTGTTTTAGTAATTTTTTTGTTTGTCATTTGCCCATATTTTATATTATGTCGTGCAGGCCAAAGGGTTATAACTTCTCGAATAACACTGGTGTACACAATTTTACCCCTTTTGGTTAGTTTATCGCTTTTCGCTTATTAGAAGAAATAGCATAAGGAATAATCTCTGTTTCCCCCCCCCCCCAAACTTTAGATGTTTTGCGCGAAAAATAATACAAAATGATTTTACTACCACGTTTTTTAACGCAAAAGGTCGATTTAAAAATGATTTTTTTTTTTAGGGGATACATTTTCAAAATTATGTACAGTATAATAAACAATGATAACATTTGACAATCCCATAGGATATTTGGAATAAAGTACGACAAATATATTTTGTCACTCCCCTCTATATTTCATTTTTGGATCATGACAAATATCCAGTTAAATAGTCAAGTGTCGACAATTAGTCAAGAAACTATACATTCCTTATAGCACGAAATCCTATTAGTAGTGCCATCATAATTTTTGGTACTATATTAACATTTCTAAAATCGTGTATTGATATCAGTAGTTATTTTCAAACATTCAATTTATTTCACAAAACTCCATCTAAAATATAAATATTTTTTGCTACATGTTTTAATTTGCATATACCTATTTTACATATCTCAGATTGTATTTAAAAATCGTCAACCAATTCTTCTAACTTTTGGCGAAATGGTGTTTTATTAATTTATCATTTGATATTATTAGGGTTCTTTCCTGGTATTCAAAAAGGAAAAATACGTGTCGTTCAGTTATATTTTTCAATTTATCAAACAATTTGGCCGCTGAATCTCTGATTCTGGTAGGGCGCCATCTAGCGAATAAAGTTGTAACTAAAATCAATTTCGAATTTTTCATTATTTGCCATAAAAAATCCCATTGCATCCTGAACACAATGGTGTTTACCGCATTGCTCTAGCGCAAATATTCGCGGAGTTATTAATTTTTAAAGTTGTGCGGGACTTTTGGATCACCCTGTATATGCCGGTATTTAACTTGAGGATGGTCGAGATCAAAACTATGGCCTGTTTGTGCTATATGCGTGAAAATTAAGGATTTAGGATCTTTATTGCGGATGTTACGTCTGTGCTCTGAAATACGGATGCCAGTGGTTCTTCCTGTTTCTCCAACATAAGAAGTTGGGCAATCCAGGCACTGTATGGAATAAACTGCGCCGGTAGAGTTTATGGGTAGGGTGGGTTTATCAGATTTGGTGATGTGATGTCTAAGGATGGTGGCTAAGTAGAGGGGACTATTGTAGAGAACTTTTATGCCGTATGGGCGTAGGACTCTGGAAATGGATACTGCGGCAGGGGAGAACGGGAGCCAACAAGTGGCCCTTGAATTGTAGTGGTTCTGTGGACACGTGGATCAAAAGTATGTTTTTCTATGAAATCTATGGGATAACCAGCGGTTGTTAATAAGGAATGGATTCTACATCTTTCTATTGTTTTAAAAATGGGTAAGGAACAATGGGTAAAAATTCTTTTAGTTAAGGTCCTGACTGTATTAATTTTGAAGGAGATGGGACTATTGGAGGAGAAATGCGTATATTGGGGAGGGATATGCTTCTTATGGAAAACAGAGGTGTGAAAAGACTGAGGGGTGCGAATAATAAGGATGTCTAGGAAAGGTAAAACAGAATCTATTTCTGTTTCGTATGTAAACTTAATGTGGGGGTTGAAATCGTGTAAGGTACTGTATGTGAGTTGAAGGCTGTCTGTTTTAATAATGCAAAAGATATCGTCTACATATCTCCCCCAATAGTAAATATCGGAAGGGAGGGCTTGATTGATCCATGTGTCCAAAGAACCCATGACTATTTCAGAGATGACTGATGTTAGGGGACTACCCATAGGGGTTCCTCTGGTCTGTTTATAAAACTGCTTGTTGAAGGTGAAAGTGCAAACCGAGAGGCAGAGAGAAGCCAGTTGCAGGATATGGGAAGCCGTTTGTGTGTCAATGTTATTGGTAATAAGGAACGATTGCAATTTGTCAGCAATGAGAGAGTGTGGCAGTGAGAGGTATAAGGACGTGACATCAAAAGACACCATACTGTGTAGGGGTGGTGGTTGTAAATTAAGGAGGTCTTCTATGAAACTGGGGGGGTGCGTGATGCTATATGTGTTAGGATGGTCTTTCATGAGAGGGGACAAAAAACTTACCAAAAACTTGGCTACAGAGTAGGCTGGAGAAAGATGATAAGCTATTATGGGCCTGAGTGGGACCCCCGGCTTGTGTATCTTAGGCAAGCCATAAATATAAGCTTCCCTATCCAGGCAAGATGTAAATAGGACAAATTGATCAGGTGTGATGATGCTGGATTTCTTCATTTCGCAGAGCGCCTTTCTGAATGATTTGGTCAACGCAAGATTTTCCTGGGGTGAAATGGAAGAAAAGGTAGTGTTGTCCTGGAGAATGTCCGTCATCTTAGAAAGATAATCTGAGCGGTCAAGTACGACAGTGTGGCTTCCTTTGTCCGCTTTAATGAAAATGAGAGACTTGTAACTTTGCAACTTCTTAATGATCTGGCGATGTCTATTGCTGGAAGGTGGTATCTGTGAAGGTCTGCTGAGAATTTGAAATACGGCGTTTCGTACTTTAAGAGTTTCAAGATGATTAAGTGACCTTGTGACGCCTTCGATTCCGGCAATTATTCTAGGGATGTCCGGTTTAGCTGGGGGGATGAATTGAAGACCTAACGCTAAGATCCTCTCCTCTCTATCAGACAGCTTGGTTGAAGACAGATTTAGGACGTTGGGAAGAGCAGATCCCGTGGACTCGGCGACATCAGGAAAATTAAACTTTCTTTTCCAATATGCCAATTTTGATAGATGCCTATTCTTAAGCGAAATTTCTTGTTGATGAACCTTAAAGGTGATGGATCTTACTAGGTTAGCAATGTCGTCCGCATCTTGCGTTGACCAAATCATTCAGAAAGGCGCTCTGCGAAATGAAGAAATCCAGCATCATCACACCTGATCAATTTGTCCTATTTACATCTTGCCTGGATAGGGAAGCTTATATTTATGGCTTGCCTAAGATACACAAGCCGGGGGTCCCACTCAGGCCCATAATAGCTTATCATCTTTCTCCAGCCTACTCTGTAGCCAAGTTTTTGTTAAGTTTTTTGTCCCCTCTCATGAAAGACCATCCTAACACATATAGCATCACGCACCCCCCCAGTTTCATAGAAGACCTCCTTAATTTACAACCACCACCCCTACACAGTATGGTGTCTTTTGATGTCACGTCCTTATACCTCTCACTGCCACACTCTCTCATTGCTGACAAATTGCAATCGTTCCTTATTACCAATAACATTGACACACAAACGGCTTCCCATATCCTGCAACTGGCTTCTCTCTGCCTCTCGGTTTGCACTTTCACCTTCAACAAGCAGTTTTATAAACAGACCAGAGGAACCCCTATGGGTAGTCCCCTATCATCAGTCATCTCTGAAATAGTCATGGGTTCTTTGGACACATGGATCAATCAAGCCCTCCCTTCCGATATTTACTATTGGGGGAGATATGTAGACGATATCTTTTGCATTATTAAAACAGACAGACTTCAACTCACATACAGTACCTTACACGATTTCAACCCCCACATTAAGTTTACATACGAAACAGAAATAGATTCTGTTTTACCTTTCCTAGACATCCTTATTATTCGCACCCCTCAGTCTTTTCACACCTCTGTTTTCCATAAGAAGCATATCCCTCCCCAATATACGCATTTCTCCTCCAATAGTCCCATCTCCTTTAAAATTAATACAGTCAGGACCTTAACTAAAATAATTTTTACCCATTGTTCCTTACCCATTTTTAAAACAATAGAAAGATCTAGAATCCATTACTTATTAACAACCGCTGGTTATCCCATAGATTTCATAGAAAAACATACTTTTGATCCACGTGTCCACAGAACCACTACAATTCACAGGGCCACTTGTTGGCTCCCGTTCTCCCCTGCCGCAGTATCCATTTCCAGAGTCCTACGCCCATACGGCATAAAAGTTCTCTACAATAGTCCCCCCAACATAGCCACCATCCTTAGACATCACATCACCAAATCTGATAAACCCACCCTACCCATAAACTCTACCGGCGCAGTTTATTCCATACAGTGCCTGGATTGCCCAACTTCTTATGTTGGAGAAACAGGAAGAACCACTGGCATCCGTATTTCAGAGCACAGACGTAACATCCGCAATAAAGATCCTAAATCCTTAATTTTCACGCATATAGCACAAACAGGCCATAGTTTTGATCTCGACCATCCTCAAGTTAAATACCGGCATATACATAACAAACATCACCGACTCTGCCTAGAATCTATTATTTCCACACAAAACAATAGTTGTAACCGTAAAATAGACCTCCCAGACATTTACCAGATACTTTATAAATAGCTTGTCTTTCACCCCCCCCCCCCCTCTTATATATCTCAAAGATTGTGGCAGCACTGGGTGGGACCCTCCCTTTCCCCTGCCTTGGTCTTGTTGATTTTAACTTCCATATGTTGTTTTATTCTTTGTTCTTTTGGTGTAGGGATGTCGCCGTTTTAATAATAATTTTACCTTAGTTTTTAGTCTCATTCAAGTTTATTGCTTATTTTTAGTCGTCACGTTTGTATTATGTAAATTTTATTTTAAATATGCATGTTGTATTCTCTTTTTACGCTATTATCTCTTCAATATGTAAATTTATTGGTGTATATTTTAGTTTTTCTCCTCTAATAGCATGTTAGTACGTTTTTACTATCCACGCCCGTTGAAGAACGTTCTGTTCGAAAGCTTGCGGTAATAAAGAAATCTACACAAGAAGCTCCTCTTATTGTTTATTATTGTTTTAATGATCGTGATTTTAAGAGTTTAATTTCTACAAATTACCAAATGTACTTATTTTTATGATATAATGTTAACATAATTCTTTATCTATTCTTCCAATATACATATATGTTGACATATGCCAACCAATGTTCTTTTATTTTTATTTAAGTTATCACATCACAATATATCTATTATTAATTTAAGTTATATTAAAGCGATTTATATAAATATGACTCAACATTTTTCAACTTACTCCTATTAACCGTGATATAATTTGATTATTTGAAATTATTGCTTTAATTTGACCCATTTTAACATAATATAACCACGACCCATTTTATTAAAATTATATATTTTAACTGGCTAAACCGCTGAGAGGGTTCACCACTGATGAGCCAGGCCCTCCCATTAATTTTTCCATTGCAGTAAGGGCAGTAGAAATTGTTTCATTTTTAAAAGAATCATACGCGTCTATAATAGTTTCGAATTTTCATAACAGATGGCGCTCTAATGCATCATAAAATTATATATAACTAGCCGAATGGACAGGGTAACGCCTAGGTTTTAATGGAGTGAATTTTCCCCTCTCTAAGTGTGTATTTGATAAATAAAATTATTTTTAGAGTTAAATAATAATTTCAGAAAAAAGTTTCCAATACGGGATTCGATCCCAGGTCGTGACTGTCGACGGTTTATACCACTCGTGTCTACCAACTTCCTTTATCCTTAATGTAGTAATATATATTTCAATATACACCGAATTTCATATGTACCATAATTATAAATATTTTAACGGCCCCAAAATGTAGATACAATTTAATGTGTCAGCTTTGACATCATGTAATCATAAACAAAGAAATAAAGTGTTATTGAGAGTCCGTCGCACACAAAACAGGACGAGGTCAAATTTCATATGTCGTTAGTTAGTTTTACGCTCTACCCTACTGACAAACGGGCCGGACAACAACAGATTATCTCTCCCCTCTCGGGTAAGTTAGATATCCCTCCTGGACCTTGCCGCGTCTTTGGCTGCTTGGCCCCTTTCCTAGGTACTATCCAACCTGCCTCGCCCTTTGTGTTACCCATTGACGCCTGAAGACGAGGCCTCATGACTGCTAGTGCTTGTGGTATTTATATATATAAATGTGATGAGATCCTGTAGCCTCTTGTAGAATACTGTCGACTAAAACTGTGGTGAGGTATCCAGTCGACTTAAACTATGGTGTGAGTCCCTGTCAACTCTCGCTATACTGTGTTGACCGAGAGGAACAGTCAGGATGGGGAGTTTCCAGTACCTCTCTGCCCCTTGTAAGACCTTTTAAAGTTCTCACAGAGTACAGGCAGTCGTGGTCGAGGCAGAGTGGAAAGCTTGGGAATGTCCATACACAAAAAAAACGAAGACACAGTTGCACTAAGGAAGTTTCGTGAACAAATAAAAGTTGAGCTAGGAGCGAAAGATGTAGATAGAAGAGTTCTTACTGGGCTACATGGTCGATGAGGTGGACCTGGGGTACAACCGACGAGGGCTCACGCAGATGGTGAAGTGACTGTGAAGTAACTATCAAGTGACTGTATTTTTGGCTAAGGGGGGCCTTTTATATCTTTTCCGAGAAAGGGAGTATTGCATTTCTGCAGATGCGACAGGGGCGTGGATCGTCTGGCGAAATTCTAGACTGGCGCCATCCTGACAGTGTCCAATCTATCTTTAGTGTTGTTGAACTTCTAAATCTATCTCGATTCTAGACGTTTTGACCTTTTGCTTTAGCTCAACTCTTAATCTATTACAGAATTTTATTTTTTTCTCAGTTTGTACAAAGTACATTACATATGATGATGTAATGACACATGTCAATAATGCGTATAATCATTTACAGATGTGTTTCAATTATACAACATGAAAATATTGTTATAAGTTATATACAATATGGGGTTGTTGGTTTAAATTACCATAGATGGGCCCCGGGAGTGAAAGGGTTTATCCGGGTTTAAGCGGGTAAAGCCTCTCTAACACAGGTAAGTAATTAAAATTTATTTTAATTAATTTAAACTGTGAGGGTTAAAAAGGGCTATAACAAGATAATTTGTTTGGATATATAAAAGTGAAATAAAAATGACATTTTTGTTTGATTTTTAAAAAATGATGATTAAAATAAAATGATGACATAAAAATTCACATTCTAAGAGAATATTGGCGGGCGTTGGAAGGGTTAATAGTTGAAGAATATGCAATTGTTAGGAGTGCACATGTAAACCAAATACTTATATCCAGGTGCAAAGCGAGGAAATAGATTTGAGCGTCTTCTTAGGCAATGTTTCACTTACGATCCTATATAAGGGTTACCGTGCATTGTCACAATTTTAGGGGTATTGGGTTAAAAAGTTGAAGAAATAGTTCTTCATTAATACGATTGGAAAAGGAGTGAAATAGAGCCATGCGATAAGTAGAATTGTAGCGACAGTAGGTGATCTGACTTGACATGAAATTGAAGGTTGATTGTGGTCCGCTAGAGCTGAAAAAAAAAAATGAAAGTTGAAAAAGTGAACGCTTTGTGCATGTGTTGGTGATGTGCTCTGCGGATGATTGAAATAAACTCTTGAGGCGTGTTCAGACCAGAAGTTGGTATTTTTAAATCTGGGGAACTGTGTTCAAAGAGTTTATTGAAATTACGAAATAAAAAAAATTGCCAAGCAGTGCTGTCGTTTTTCTACTATGAAGTGAAGCAATGGCTGAAATAGATAGTGATGAAAAGTATAGAGAAGTGGTTAAAGAATACGATTGTTGTAGATGCCCGATAGTTGATGAAAAACATTGTCATATAATAAGCTATTTAAACAAATATAAAATATAGTGAATAAAAAGGTAGAAATATGATTGCGGATAAAAAAAAAGTGTAAGTGGACAAAATCAAACATGTAAAATATATAAAATATATAATAATTAAGAAAATAAAAATGATTTTTGAAACAATTAAATGTTTTGCAATACTAAAATAATATCATGAAAAAAAAAGGTAGATCTGATTAAAGTTTTTTTTTTTTAAATAATGTTGTATTAAAATTTGATTATATAATTGAAAGGTAAACATAAAAATAATTAATCAAGATTTTATACAAAAATTATAATATAATTAAAGATTATTATAGTGATTAAATAAATGTTGGGTAGTGGAAAATTGAACAAAATTGTCTATTTTTTCTATCATTGATTATGGTAGTTAAAATGTTTCTTTTAAAAGTGCAATGTCGTGATAGTGACAAGAATATTTTGAATTGTTGTGCTCACTTAAAATGGGGAATATGACAAATATTTTTGAAAATTTTTAAGTATTTGATTAAGAAATGGGTGTTTTGGTATAAAGATAACTAATAAGAAAAACAAAAATAAGTTTAGAATTATGATGAATGAGAGATTTTTAAAAATAATAATAATGATTTTTTTTTAGTTGTAGATTTGGATAATTATATTTTAGGCAAATTTAAGAAAGGCATGTAAGATTAGTAATTTGGTAAAAATGCGTGATGGGCGAATTTTTTTTTTCTAAGTAAAATTGAGAGAAATAACTTGAAATTTATAATCTGATTAAAATTAAAGTAAATTTGATGAATGAGAATGTGAAAGTTTTAAAAATATAATTAAAAAATAGTATAAAAAAGGTAAAAATTGAATTTAAAATTATTAAGGTGAAAATAAACAAATTTATGGAGAATTAGATTGTGGGCTTGTGGAGAAAGTTATGCAAGATTTTAAAAACTTACAGTTGTGTGATGATTGTTCAGTCAGGAAACTTGGTATTTGGTTGTTGTCCTGCTGACGTGGAAAGCGCTGCATGTTGGACTTGTAGAAGCTTGCAACTTATGTGAAGTTGATCGCGGCTTGTCGCCTTAAGCATTGTCTCTAGGTGGGGTACTTGTCACCGGGTTTTCACTACTTCGCTCCTCGATTTCCATGATGTGCCGGAATTTTTACTGTGTGGTTGGGGTGGTCAAAGAGCTTGCTCCTGGCGTTGGCGATCTATTAGCGGGTCTGCGGAGGTCCCTTGGGGCGTCGTGTCTTCCGTAAAAATATCGTCTCTTGTTGGGGGAGAGTTTGCTTGGTCGTTTCGTTGGAATTGCCGGTTGCTCCTTCATCTTTGCTCTTTCTGACCTATCTGGACTATCTGGCCTCCTTCGTTTGGTATCCTTCGTTTTGGTCATCCTGTCGGCTATAAATGTGGTGAAGTACTTTTGACTCTTGTAGAATCCTGTCGACTAACTATGTGATGAGGTCCTGTCGACTAAATATGTGATGTGGTCCTGTTGACTCTTGTATAATCCTGTCGACTCTCGCTATAGTGTGTTGACCGAGGGTCTCTCGCTGTGGTATGGTAACCGAAAGAGGCAAACCTGTAATAACCGAGAGGGACAGTCAGGGCGTGGAGATTTTTCCAGTACCTCTCTGCACCTTGGGAGCCCTTTAACAGTTCTCACAGAGTACAGGCAGTCGTGGTCGAGGCATAGGCGTGGTCTTGATTTTTATCCTCAAGGCAACGTATGAACAGCGACCTTTATTGTGACATTCTTGTAAATAAGCTAAAGCCCGGTATAAGAAACAAAAGAAGAGGGGAGCTTAGTAAAGGTGTTCTCTTCCTTCATGATAATGCAAGGCCGCATACATCATGTAAAACTGTATCTACAATCATTAAATTAGGTTTTGAAGTTTTAGAACACACACAAACATCCTGCATATAGTCCAGACCTAGCCCCTTCTGACTATTTCCTTTTTGGACTACTAAAGAAGGAGTTAAAGGGAAAGCGATTTGACTTGGATGAAGATGTCCAGAAAGTGGTGCAAGATTTTTTTTCACACGCTTCCTAAGATTGCCTATAAAGAGGGTATTTACAAGTTGCCAGAACGATGGAGACGATGTATAGAAAGCCAAGGTGATTATTTTGAATAAATCAAGTCCTAATTTTTAATATCGTTCTTATTATTATTTTTTTTATAAATTATAATTCACCTTATTTATTGATCCCACCTTGTATCTTTTCCGAGAAGGGGAGTATTGCATTTCAGCAGATGTGAAGAGTGTGGATCGTCTGGCTAAATTCTAGACTGGCGCCACCTGACAGTTTCCAATCTATCTTTAGACTTTGTTGTGGGAATTCTGAATCTATCTCGATTTTAGACGTTTTTGACCTGTTGCTTTAGCTCAACTCTTAATCTATTACAGAGTTTTATTTATTTATCCTCAGTTCGTACAAAGTACATTACATATGATGATGTTATGACACATATCAATCATGCGTATAATCATTTGCAGATGTGTTTCTATTATACAACATGAAAATCTTGTTATAAGTTATATACAATATGGGGTTGTTGATTTAAATTACCATATATATATGTGGCAGAGAGGCAGGTTGATGCAGTCGTGGGGTCACAGTGGTTCCAGGCGTCAAAGTGTAACACAAAGGACGAGGCAGATTGGATGTCACCTCAGAAGACGAGATTTCACCAGCGCCGAAGACGCGGACAAGGTCTATTCGGTTTTCCGGCCGTTTGTTTTGTCGAGGGGGGAGGAGGGTAAAACAAACTAACGACTTCTGCATTAGTAGACTCTTCGCCTGTCTTGGGCGCGGCGGATTTTCAATCAAACTTTATTATAATGTGTTGTATTACATGATGGCCAAGCTGGAACCTTGAATTGTATCTACATATTAGGTTTGTTACATTATTTATAATCATGGTACATATAAAAATCTATTGTATATTGGAATATATTACTACATATATATATATATGCTATTTTATAGAATTTAGAACATTGTTCATGTGGTATGTACAGAGTGATTGTAATGCACCAAGGCCATATCGTGGAAGAAGGCTGTCCATCCCAACTGATCGAGAAACCAACTTCCCATTTCTATTCCATGGCGAAAGATGCTGGTTTAGTCTGATTACATTGTTATATATAGTGTTGTATCATTGTTGTAGAGTTTCTTATAAAATCTCGTATTGTGTTGTTATTTATACCATTGTTTTATTGATCTTAGCACCTACATTGTACAACTTGACAATGAATGTATTTTGAGTGTAAAATCTAGCTTAGTATTTTTTAAACAGTATTTCATTGTTGAACCATTGTTAGAAGAATGCTAATGAACTTTCTTATTGTGTTACAATACGTATATTTTGTTTTATATTTGGACTATATATTTGTAATATATGTTGGGGAGACACATTATAATGTATCAATGAATATCCTGTATTTTGTGGATAGAAGGTGAAAATTCACTCGGATAAAACCTGGACGTTTACCATCACTGTTCATTCTGTTAGTTAGGTATATTTTAATAAAATGAGCCCTGATTTTATTTTAATATGATATCTCTGTAAAAATTCCAAATAATTGATCAGTAACATCGTGAGTAAGAAAGTAGAAATAATGCTGAAATAGTAAAATATATATAAAACTCTTTCATATGACTTGTATTGAAAAACAGGGTGTAATTTCAGATGTAAACATAAATATTGTGAAAATAGATAAACTTTTATTCGAAACATTATTCAGGATTATCAGGAAATAATGTTTCAAGTAGATAAGAGAGAGAAAGTTACAAATATATTTATGGATATTCGAAACTATCACAGACGCGTAAATTCTTTTCTAAAAATAAGACAATTCTACTGCCCTTACTGCAATGAAAAATTAACCAAGCCCTCCCATTAATTTTTATTGCAGTAAGGGCAGTAGTTATTGTTTAATTTAAAAAAAGGAATACGCGTCTATAATAGTTTCGAATTTTCATAACAGATGGCGCTCTAATGCATCAAAATATATTTATGAAAAACATATACTCTCTCTCACACTTACTTTATTTCAGCTTTAGTAAGATACAATTTTTGACAAGCCATTATGTATGTGTGAACTGGTTGCCGTTCTAGATATGTTCATAAAATGGGCCATTGTTCTAATATTGTTATAAGAAATTGTCAATACAGCAATATTAGCATCACATTTTCTGACTTAAAATAAGCAAATTAGTCTGATATTTGGATAGTTTCAAGTTCTATGGTCAAATCCTTTCATATCATTTTTCTATCACAAATTATGTAAATTTTATATAGGTTTAATTTGAATAGACTTTGTATATCCAATATTTTAAACTACTTCTTCATCTAAACATATACTCTTGTTGAATTTATAATTTGATTTGTAGTTTTATTCGAAAGAGTGCAAAAATTTTCTTTTTGAACTTTTATTTTATACTAGCGGATGTACCCGGCTTTGCCCGGGTTTTACCCGAGTAAAGGTTTGTCTAACGAACATTTGTTAGAACAATTATCTATAAACTTATTCAAAAAAATAATAGATGTCATAATCTGTACATAACTGGATGTGACCCCACCACAATATGTATGCAATGTATGTTTTAAAAAGATTGTATTAAAAACAAGGCTTAGAAAATCTGGGAGAAAGAAGTTGGTCAAGGCCAAGGTAGACGGCCGGATGTTGCAACATAGCAGACGGCCGTTAAAAAAGTCCGTTAGAAAGTTCGTTACAGGTCGGTCGGCAGTTGGGAGCTGGCCAGCATCGAGCTAACACCTGGACGGTTGAGACGAGTTTGGAGCCAACCCCATCTTCTCCACCATCAGAGAAGTCAATCCTCAATCATGTGAACAGTTAGTCAATAGCCAACTCAACCCAATAGTCTCAACTCCTTTCTCCTTAGATCGCTTGCCTTTTTCAATCCAAACTCTGTGTCCTCGTTATTTTCCCTTGTGGATACCTTATCACTTCAGCCAACGACTGCGCCCACCACAATTCAATCAATCAACAATCAACTCAGCCAGCTTCAAAAGGTAAACGTCCCAAGCAATCCCACATAGATATATTTTGATAATTTGAAACTCGTAAATTTGAATCTCTCGATAAAAGTGATCATTTTTTCCCGGTCCCTGTGTGCCGTGTCATCCTGAATTTTGTCTTTCCTAATTTTCTACATTAAAAAATCATCGTTTTATCTAGTGAACATTTTTTCCCGGTCCCTTGAAAAATACTCGATAAGTTGAATAAAATCATGGTCGTTTATGGAAGATGGACGAAATTCCCGGAGGTCATCTTGGGCAAGACCCCGCGAGGCTTTTTTCTTGACTACTTGGCACAGCTGTGTCACCAACTCTGCCCCCGCGCGCCATTGGACTGTTCATCTGGCCGGCGGCCGGACGATTACATTCTCCCGATAGGGGGTGGGGCAGACCTAAGCCTATCTCCGTCGCAAGGTGGCGCTGCTTGCGAGTTAAAGCTACAAATCTGTAAATAACTCTAAGGATATTCAAGATATTCAATAAATTATTTTTCGAAAACCTTTCCGGGGATATACCTAATAATATCACTTAATTTCACGGCGATTGGATGTATGGTTTTTGAATCTATAGAGTACACACACACACACAGACAGACATTAATTTATATATATATATAGACTAGCCGAATGACCCGGGTTTTACCCGATCAATTGTTTTTATTCAAAAACTATTTGTTACAATTATAAATTGGTGCCGTGGATGTCACTCTTGTGAAACATCCCGTTCCAAACTTGACATTTACATTAGGTCAGCTGCTATTACCTTCCATCTTCAACGCTAGAGGCGCTGCTCGCGAGCGAAA
>CP092880.1:16811428-16871390 GCA_030710605.1 Cordylochernes scorpioides | reverse complement strand
TGAAGTGGACTTGGCTGAATTGTAGTGGACTTGGTTGAATTGAAGTGGACTTGGCTGAATTGAAGTGAACTTGGTAGATTTGAAGAGGACTTGGTTGAATTGAAGTGGACTTGGTTTGATTGAAGTGGACTTGGTAGATTTGGAGTGGACTTGGAAGTTTTGAAGTGTACTTGGTAGTATTGAAGTGGGGACTCATTAGAATTGAAGTGGCCTTGGTTGAATTGAAATGGACTTGGTTGAATTGAAATGGACTTGGTTGAATTGAAGTCGAATTGGTTGAATTGAAGTGGACTTGGTTGAATTGTAGTGGACTTGGTAGTATTGAAGTAGCCTTGGTAGAATTGAAGTGGACATGGTTGAATTGTAGTGGACTTGGTTGAATTGAAGTGGACTTGGTTGAATTGAGTGGACTTGGTTGAATTGAAGTGGACTTGGCTGAATTGAAGTGGACTTGGTTTGATTGAAATGGCCTTGGTATAATCGAAGTAGACTTGGAAGTTTTGAAATTGACTTGGTAGTATTGAAGTGGACTTAGTAGAATTGAAGTGGACTTGGTTGAATTGAATTGGACTTGGTAGAATTGAAGTGGACTTAGTTGAATTGAAGTGGAATTGGTAGAATTGAAGTGGACTTGGTTGAATTGTAGTGGACTTGGAAGTTTTGAAGTGTACTTGGTAGTATTGAAGTGGACTCAGTAGAATTGAAGTGGCCTTGGTTGAATTGAAATGGACTTGGTTGAATTGAAATGGACTTGGTTGAATTGAAGTGGACTTGGCTGAATTCAAGTGGACTTGGTAGATTTGAAGTGGACTTGGTTGAATTGAAGTGGACGTGGCTGAATTCAAGTGGACTTGGTAGATTTGAAGTGGACTTGGTTGAATTGAAGTGGACTTGGCTGAATTTAAGTGGACTTGGTAGAATTGAAGTGGCCTTGGTTAAATTGAAGTGGACTTGGTAGAATTGAAATGGACTTGTTTGAATTGAAGTGGCCTTGGTTGAATTGTAGTGGACTTGGTTAAATTGAAATGGACTTGGTTGAATTGAAATGGACTTGGTTGAATTGAAGTGGACTTGGCTGAATTCAAGTGGACTTGGTAGATTTGAAGTGGACTTGGTTGAATTGAAGTGGACGTGGCTGAATTCAAGTGGACGTGGCTGAATTCAAGTGGACTTGGTAGATTTGAAGTGGACTTGGTTGAATTGAAGTGGACTTGGCTGAATTCAAGTGGACTTGGTAGATTTGAAGTGGACTTGGTTGAATTGAAGTGGACTTGGCTGAATTTAAGTGGACTTGGTAGAATTGAAATGGACTTGGTTGAATTGAAATGGACTTGGTTGAATTGAAGTGGACTTGGCTGAATTCAAGTGGACTTGGTAGATTTGAAGTGGACTTGGTTGAATTGAAGTGGACGTGGCTGAATTCAAGTGGACGTGGCTGAATTCAAGTGGACTTGGTAGATTTGAAGTGGACTTGGTTGAATTGAAGTGGACTTGGCTGAATTCAAGTGGACTTGGTAGATTTGAAGTGGACTTGGTTGAATTGAAGTGGACTTGGCTGAATTTAAGTGGACTTGGTAGAATTGAAGTGGCCTTGGTTAAATTGAAGTGGACTTGGTAGAATTGAAATGGACTTGTTTGAATTGAAGTGGACTTGGTTGAATTGTAGTGGATTTGGTTGAATTTTGAAGTGGACTTGATTGAATTGAAGTGGACTTGGTTGAATTGTAGTGGACTTGGTAGCATTGAAGTGGACTTGATTTGATTGAAGTAGACTTGGTAGAATTGAAGTGTCTTTTGTTGAATTGTAGTGGACTTGGTTGAATTGAAGTGGACTTGGCTGAATTGAAGTGGCTTTGGTAGATTTCAAGTGGACTTGGTTGAATTGAAGTGGACTTGGTTTGATTGAAGTGGACTTGGTAGATTTGGAGTGGACTTGGTAGTTTTGAAGTGGACTTGGTTGAATTGAAGTGGACTTGGTAGAATTGAAGTGGACTTGGTAGAATTGAAGTGAACTTGGTTGAATTGAAGTGGACTTGTCTGAATTGAAGTGGACTTGGTAGATATGAAGTGGACTTGGTTGAATTGAAGTGGCCTTGGTTGAATTGTAGTGGATTTGTTTGAATTGTAGTTGACTCGATTGAATTGGAGTGGACTCGATTGAATTGGAGTGGACTTGGTAGAATTGAAGTGAACTTGGTAGAATTGAAGTGGACTTGGTTGAATTGTAGTGGACTTGGTTGAATTGAAGTGGACTTGGTTGAATTGAGTGGACTTGGTTGAATTGAAGTGGACTTGGCTGAATTGAAGTGGACTTGGTTTGATTGAAGTGGCCTTGGTAGAATTGAAGTAGACTTGGTAGATTTGAAATGGACTTGGTTGAATTGAAGTGGACTTGGTTGAATTGTAGTGGACTTGGTTGAATTGAAGTGGACTTGGTTGAATTGTAGTAGACTTGGTTGAATTGAAGTGGACTTGGCTGAATTGAAGTGGACTTGGTTGAATTGTAGTGGACTTGGTAGATTTGAAGTGGACTTGGTTGAATTGAAGTGAACTTGGTTTGATTGAAGTGGCTCGGTAGATTTGGAGTGGACTTGGAAGTTTTGAAAGTGACTTGGTAGTATTGAAGTGTACTTTGTAGAATTGAAGTGGACTTGGTTGAATTGAAATGGACTTGGTTGAATTGAAGTGAACTTGGTAGAATTGAAGTGGACTTAGTTGAATTGAAGTGGAATTGGTAGAATTGAAGTGGACTTGGTTGAATTGTAGTGGACTTGGTTGAATTGAAGTGGACTTGGCTGAATTGATGTGGACTTGGTTTGATTGAAGTGGACTTGGTTGAATTGAAGTAGACTTGGTAGATTTGAAATGGACTTGGTTGAATTGAAGTGGACTTGGTTGAATTGTAGTGGACTTGGTTGAATTGAAGTGGACTTGGCTGAATTGTAGTGGACTTGGTTGAATTGAAGTGGACTTGGCTGAATTGAAGTGAACTTGGTAGATTTGAAGTGGACTTGGTTGAATTGAAGTGAACTTGGTTTGATTGAAGTGGCTCGGTAGATTTGGAGTGGACTTGGAAGTTTTGAAATTGACTCAGTAGTATTGGAGTGGACTTAGTAGAATTGAAGTGGACTTGGTTGAATTGAAATGGACTTGGTTGAATTGTAGTGGACTTGGTTGAATTGAAGTGGACTTGATTGAATTGAAGTGGACTTGATAGATTTGAAGTGGACTTGGTTGAATTGAAGTGAACTTGGTTTGATTGAAGTGGCTCGGTAGATTTGGAGTGGACTTGGAAGTTTTGAAATTGACTTGGTAGTATTGAAGTGGACTCAGTAGAATTGAAGTGGCCTTGGTTGAATTGAAATGGACTTGGTTGAATTGAAATGGACTTGGTTGAATTGAAGTGGACTTGGTTGAATTGTAGTGGACTTGTTTGAATTGTAGTGTACTTGGTTGAATTGTAGTGGACTTGGTAGTATTGAAGTAGCCTTGGTAGAATTGAAGTGGACTTGGTTGAATTGAAATGGACTTGGTTGAATGGAAGTGGACTTGGTTGAATTGTAGTGGACTTGGTTGAATTGAAGTGGACTTGGCTGAATTGATGTGGACTTGGTTTGATTGAAGTGGACTTGGTTGAATTGAAGTAGACTTGGTAGATTTGAAATGGACTTGGTTGAATTGAAGTGGACTTGGTTGAATTGTAGTGGACTTGGTTGAATTGAAGTGGACTTGGCTGAATTGTAGTGGACTTGGTTGAATTGAAGTGGACTTTGCTGAATTGAAGTGGACTCGGTAGATTTGAAGTGGACTTGGTTGAATTGAAGTGAACTTGGTTTGATTGAAGTGGCTCGGTAGATTTGGAGTGGACTTGGAAGTTTTGAAATTGACTCAGTAGTATTGGAGTGGACTAAGTAGAATTGAAGTGGACTTGGTTGAATTGAAATGGACTTTGTTGAATTGTAGTGGACTTGGTTGAATTGAAGTGGACTTGATTGAATTGAAGTGGACTTGGTAGATTTGAAGTGGACTTGGTTGAATTGAAGTGAACTTGGTTTGATTGAAGTGGCTCGGTAGATTTGGAGTGGACTTGGAAGTTTTGAAATTGACTTGGTAGTATTGAAGTGGACTTAGTAGAATTGAAGTGGACTTGGTTGAATTGAAATGGACTTGGTCGAATTGAAGTGGACTTGGTAGAATTGAAGTGGACTTGGTTGAATTGAAGTGGACTTGGTTGAATTGAAGAGGACTTGGTTGAATTGAAGTGGACTTGGTTTGATTGAAGTGGACTTGGTAGATTTGGAGTGGACTTGGAAGTTTTGAAGTGTACTTGGTAGTATTGAAGTGGGGACTCAGTAGAATTGAAGTGGCCTTGGTTGAATTGAAATGGACTTGGTTGAATTGAAGTGGAATTGGTTGAATTGTAGTGGACTTGGTTGAATTGTAGTGGACTTGGTAGTATTGAAGTAGCCTTGGTAGAATTGAAGTGGACTTGGTTGAATTGTAGTGGACTTGGTTGAATTGAAGTGGACTTGGTTGAATTGAGTGGACTTGGTTGAATTGAAATGGACTTGGCTGAATTGAAGTGGACTTGGTTTGATTGAAGTGGCCTTGGTAGAATCGTAGTAGACTTGGTAGATTTGAAATGGACTTGGTTGAATTGAAGTGGACTTGGTTGAATTGTAGTGGACTTGGTTGAATTGAAGTGGACTTGGTTGAATTGTAGTGGACTTGGTTTGATGGAAGTGGCTCGGTAGATTTGGAGTGGACTTGGAAGTTTTGAAATTGACTTGGTAGTATTGAAGTGGACTTAGTAGAATTGAAGTGGACTTGGTTGAATTGAAGTGGACTTGGTAGAATTGAAGTGGACTTAGTTGAATTCAAGTGGAATTGGTAGAATTGAAGTGGACTTGGTTGAATTGTAGTGGACTTGGAAGTTTTGAAGTGTACTTGGTAGTATTGAAATGGACTCAGTAGAATTGAAGTGGCCTTGTTTGAATTGAAATGGACTTGGTTGAATTGAAATGGACTTGGTTGAATTGAAGTGGACTTGGTTGAATTGTAGTGGGCTTGTTTGAATTGTAGTGGACTTGGTTGAATTGTTGTGGACTTGTTAGTATTGAAGTAGCCTTGGTAGAATTGAAGTGGACTTGGTTGAATTGAAATGGACTTGGTTGAATGGAAGTGGACTTGGTTGAATTGTAGTGGACTTGGTTGAATTGAATTGGACTTGGCTGAATTGATGTGGACTTGGTTTGATTGAAGTGGACTTGGTTGAATTGAAGTAGACTTGGTAGATT
Organism: Cordylochernes scorpioides; assembly: GCA_030710605.1. Taxonomy (NCBI): domain Eukaryota; kingdom Metazoa; phylum Arthropoda; class Arachnida; order Pseudoscorpiones; family Chernetidae; genus Cordylochernes; species Cordylochernes scorpioides. Next base: position 16,866,093 of record CP092880.1, on the reverse strand, counting down.
TGAAATGGACTTGGTTGAATTGAAGTGGACTTGGTTGAATTGTAGTGGACTTGGTTGAATTGAAGTGGACTTGGCTGAATTGTAGTGGACTTGGTTGAATTGAAGTGGACTTGGCTGAATTGAAGTGGACTTGGTAGATTTGAAGTGGACTTGGTTGAATTGAAGTGAACTTGGTTTGATTGAAGTGGCTTGGTAGATTTGAAGTGGACTTGGAAGTTTTGAAATTGACTCAGTAGTATTGAAGTGGACTTAGTAGAATTGAAGTGGACTTGGTTGAATTGAAATGGACTTGGTCGAATTGAAGTGGACTTGGTAGAATTGAAGTGGACTTGGTTGAATTGAAGAGGACTTGGTTGAATTGTAGTGGACTTGGTTGAATTGAAGTGGACTTGATTGAATTGAAGTGGACTTGGTAGATTTGAAGTGGACTTGGTTGAATTGAAGTGAACTTGGTTTGATTGAAGTGGCTCGGTAGATTTGGAGTGGACTTGGAAGTTTTGAAATTGACTTGGCAGTATTGAAGTGGACTTAGTAGAATTGAAGTGGACTTGGTTGAATTGAAATGGACTTGGTCGAATTGAAGTGGACTTGGTAGAATTGAAGTGGACTTGGTTGAATTGAAGAGGACTTGGTTGAATTGAAGTGGACTTGGTTGAATTGAAGAGGACTTGGTTGAATTGAAGTGGACTTGGTTTGATTGAAGTGGACTTGGTAGATTTGGAGTGGACTTGGAAGTTTTGAAGTGTACTTGGTAGTATTGAAGTGGGGACTCAGTAGAATTGAAGTGGCCTTGGTTGAATTGAAATGGACTTGGTTGAATTGAAATGGACTTGGTTGAATTGAAGTGGAATTGGTTGATTGTAGTGGACTTGGTTGAATTGTAGTGGACTTGGTAGTATTGAAGTAGCCTTGGTAGAATTGAAGTGGACTTGGTTGATTTGTAGTGGACTTGGTTGAATTGAAGTGGACTTGGTTGAATTGAGTGGACTTGGTTGAATTGAAGTGGACTTGGCTGAATTGAAGTGGACTTGGTTTGATTGAAGTGGCCTTGGTAGAATCGAAGTAGACTTGGTAGATTTGAAATGGACTTGGTTGAATTGAAGTGGACTTGGTTGAATTGTAGTGGACTTGGTTGAATTGAAGTGGACTTGGTTGAATTGAGTGGACTTGGTTGAATTGAAGTGGACTTGGCTGAATTGAAGTGGACTTGGTTTGATTGAAGTGGCCTTGGTAGAATCGAAGTAGACTTGGTAGATTTGAAATGGACTTGGTTGAATTGAAGTGGACTTGGTTGAATTGTAGTGGACTTGGTTGAATTGAAGTGGACTTGGTTGAATTGTAGTGGACTTGGTTTGATGGAAGTGGCTCGGTAGATTTGGAGTGGACTTGGAAGTTTTGAAATTGACTTGGTAGTATTGAAGTGGACTTAGTAGAATTGAAGTGGACTTGGTTGAATTGAAGTGGACTTGGTAGAATTGAAGTGGACTTAGTTGAATTGAAGTGGAATTGGTAGAATTGAAGTGGACTTGGTTGAATTGTAGTGGACTTGGAAGTTTTGAAGTGTACTTGGTAGTATTGAAGTGGACTCAGTAGAATTGAAGTGGCCTTGGTTGAATTGAAATGGACTTGGTTGAATTGAAATGGACTTGGTTGAATTGATGTGGACTTGGTTGAATTGTAGTGGACTTGTTTGAATTGTAGTGGACTTGGTTGAATTGTAGTGGACTTGGTAGTATTGAAGTAGCCTTGGTAGAATTGAAGTGGACTTGGTTGAATTGAAATGGACTTGGTTGAATGGAAGTGGACTTGCTTGAATTGTAGTGGACTTGGTTGAATTGAATTGGACTTGGCTGAATTGATGTGGACTTGGTTTGATTGAAGTGGACTTGGTTGAATTGAAGTAGACTTGGTAGTTTTGAAATGGACTTGGTTGAATTGAAGTGGACTTGGTTGAATTGTAGTGGACTTGGTTGAATTGAAGTGGACTTGGCTGAATTGTAGTGGACTTGGTTGAATTGAAGTGGACTTGGCTGAATTGAAGTGGACTTGGTAGATTTGAAGTGGACTTGGTTGAATTGAAGTGAACTTGGTTTGATTGAAGTGGTTCGGTAGATTTGGAGTGGACTTGGAAGTTTTGAAATTGACTCAGTAGTATTGAAGTGGACTTAGTAGAATTGAAGTGGACTTGGTTGAATTGAAATGGACTTGGTTGAATTGTAGTGGACTTGGTTGAATTGAAGTGGACTTGATTGAATTGAAGTGGACTTGGTAGATTTGAAGTGGACTTGGTTGAATTGAAGTGAACTTGGTTTGATTGAAGTGGCTCGGTAGATTTGGAGTGGACTTGGAAGTTTTGAAATTGACTTGGTAGTATTGAAGTGGACTTAGTAGAATTGAAGTGGACTTGGTTGAATTGAAATGGACTTGGTCGAATTGAAGTGGACTTGGTAGAATTGAAGTGGACTTGGTTGAATTGAAGTGGACTTGGTTGAATTGAAGAGGACTTGGTTGAATTGAAGTGGACTTGGTTGAATTGAAGAGGACTTGGTTGAATTGAAGTGGACTTGGTTTGATTGAAGTGGACTTGGTAGATTTGGAGTGGACTTGGAAGTTTTGAAGTGTACTTGGTAGTATTGAAGTGGGGACTCAGTAGAATTGAAGTGGCCTTGGTTGAATTGAAATGGACTTGGTTGAATTGAAATGGACTTGGTTGAATTGAAGTGGAATTGGTTGAATTGTAGTGGACTTGGTTGAATTGTAGTGGACTTGGTAGTATTGAAGTAGCCTTGGTAGAATTGAAGTGGACTTGGTTGAATTGTAGTGGACTTGGTTGAATTGAAGTGGACTTGGTTGAATTGAGTGGACTTGGTTGAATTGAAGTGGACTTGGCTGAATTGAAGTGGACTTGGTTTGATTGAAGTGGCCTTGGTAGAATCGAAGTAGCTTTGTAGATTTGAAATGGACTTGGTTGAATTGAAGTGGACTTGGTTGAATTGTAGTGGACTTGGTTGAATTGAAGTGGACTTGGTTGAATTGTAGTGGACTTGGTTTGATGGAAGTGGCTCGGTAGATTTGGAGTGGACTTGGAAGTTTTGAAATTGACTTGGTAGTATTGAAGTGGACTTAGTAGAATTGAAGTGGACTTGGTTGAATTGAAGTGGACTTGGTAGAATTGAAGTGGACTTAGTTGAATTGAAGTGGAATTGGTAGAATTGAAGTGGACTTGGTTGAATTGTAGTGGACTTGGAAGTTTTGAAGTGTACTTGGTAGAATTGAAGTGGACTTGGTTGAATTGAAATGGACTTGGTTGAATGGAAGTGGACTTGGTTGAATTGTAGTGGACTTGGTTGAATTGAATTGGACTTGGCTAAATTGATGTGGACTTGGTTGAATTGAAGTGGACTTGGCTGAATTGTAGTGGACTTGGTTGAATTGAAGTGGACTTGGCTGAATTGAAGTGGACTTGGTAGATTTGAAGTGGACTTGGTTGAATTGTAGTGGACTTGGTTGAATTGAAGTGGACTTGGCTGAATTGTAGTGGACTTGGTTGAATTGAAGTGGACTTGGCTGAATTGAAGTGGACTTGGTAGATTTGAAGTGGACTTGGTTGAATTGAAGTGAACTTGGTTTGATTGAAGTGGCTCGGTAGATTTGGAGGGGACTTGGAAGTTTTGAAATTGACTCAGTAGTATTGAAGTGGACTTAGTAGAATTGAAGTGGACTTGGTTGAATTGAAATGGACTTGGTTGAATTGAAGTGGACTTGGTTGAATTGTAGTGGACTTGTTTGAATTGTAGTGGACTTGGTTGAATTGTAGTGGACTTGGTAGTATTGAAGTAGCCTTGGTAGAATTGAAGTGGACTTGGTTGAATTGAAATGGACTTGGTTGAATGGAAGTGGACTTGGTTGAATTGTAGTGGACTTGGTTGAATTGAATTGGACTTGGCTAAATTGATGTGGACTTGGTTGAATTGAAGTGGACTTGGCTGAATTGTAGTGGACTTGGTTGAATTGAAGTGGACTTGGCTGAATTGAAGTGGACTTGGTAGATTTGAAGTGGACTTGGTTGAATTGTAGTGGACTTGGTTGAATTGAAGTGGACTTGGCTGAATTGTAGTGGACTTGGTTGAATTGAAGTGGACTTGGCTGAATTGAAGTGGACTTGGTAGATTTGAAGTGGACTTGGTTGAATTGAAGTGAACTTGGTTTGATTGAAGTGGCTCGGTAGATTTGGAGGGGACTTGGAAGTTTTGAAATTGACTCAGTAGTATTGAAGTGGACTTAGTAGAATTGAAGTGGACTTGGTTGAATTGAAATGGACTTGGTTGAATTGTAGTGGACTTGGTTGAATTGAAGTGGACTTGATTGAATTGAAGTGGACTTAGTAGATTTGAAGTGGACTTGGTTGAATTGAAGTGAACTTGGTTTGATTGAAGTGGCTCGGTAGATTTGGAGTGGACTTGGAAGTTTTGAAATTGACTTGGTAGTATTGAAGTGGACTTAGTAGAATTGAAGTGGACTTGGTTGAATTGAAATGGACTTGGTCGAATTGAAGTGGACTTGGTAGAATTAAAGTGGACTTGGTTGAATTGAAGTGGACTAGGTTGAATTGAAGAGGACTTGGTTGAATTGAAGTGGACTTGGTTGAATTGAAGAGGACTTGGTTGAATTGAAGTGGACTTGGTTTGATTGAAGTGGACTTGGTAGATTTGGAGTGGACTTGGAAGTTTTGAAGTGTACTTGGTAGTATTGAAGTGGGGACTCAGTAGAATTGAAGTGGCCTTGGTTGAATTGAAATGAACTTGGTTGAATTGAAATGGACTTGGTTGAATTGAAGTGGAATTGGTTGAATTGTAGTGGACTTGGTTGAATTGTAGTGGACTTGGTAGTATTGAAGTAGCCTTGGTAGAATTGAAGTGGACTTGGTTGAATTGTAGTGGACTTGGTTGAATTGAAGTGGACTTGGTTGAATTGAGTGGACTTGGTTGAATTGAAGTGGACTTTGCTGAATTGAAGTGGACTTGGTTGAATTGAGTGGACTTGGTTGAATTGAAGTGGACTTGGTTGAATTGAAGTGGACTTGGTTGAATTGTAGTAGACTTGGTAGCATTGAAGTGGACTTGGTTTGATTGAAGTAGACTTGGTAGAATTGAAGTGGACTTGGTTGAATTGAAATGGACTTGGTTGAATTGAAGTGGACTTGGTTGAATTGTAGTGGACTTGGTTGAATTGAAGTGGCCTTGGTTGAATTGTAGTGGACTTGGTTGAATTGAAGTGGACTTGGTTTGATTGAAGTAGACTTGGTAGATTTGAGTCAGGTTGTGGCAGGCTATGTTTGGTTGAGGCAGGCTATGTTTGTTTAAAGTGGGCTATGTCTGGTTGAGGCAGGCTATGTTTTGTTGAGGTAAGCTATGTTTGGTTTAGTTAGGCTATGTTTGGTTGAGGTAGGCTATGCTTAGTTGAGGTAGGCTATGTCTGGTTAGGTAGGCTATTTCTGTTTGGGGTAGGTTATGTTTGCTTGAGGTAGGCTATGTGTGGTTGAGGCAGGCTATGTTTGTTTGAGGTAGGCTATGTCGGGTTGAGGCAGGCTATGTTTGGTTTAAGTGGGCTATGTATGGTTGAGGTAGGCTATGTCGAGATGAGGTAGGCTATATTTGGTTGAAGTAGGGTATGTTTGGCTGAGGTCTGCTCTTTTTGGTTGTGGAAGGCTATGTTTGGTTGAAGTTGACTATGTTATGTCGTGGTAGGATATGTTTGGTTGAGGTAGGCTATGTTTGGGTGGGGTAGGCTATGTCGGGTTGAGGTAGGCTATGTTTGGTTGAAGTAGGCTATGTTTGGTTGAGGTCGGCTATGTTTGGTTGAGGTAGGCTATGTTTGGTTAAAGTGTGCTATGTCTGGTTGAGGTGGGCTATGTCTGGTTTAGGTAGGCTATGTTTGGTTGAGGAGGGCTATATTTGGTTGGGGTAGGCTATGTTTGGTTGAGATAGGCAATGTCTGGTTAGGGTAGGCTATGTTTGGTTGAGGTGGGCTATATTTGGGTGGGGAAGGCTATGTTTGGCTGAGGTCTGCTATTTTTGGTTGTGGAAGGCTATGTTTGGTTGTGGAAGGCTCTGTTTGGTTGAAGTTGGCTATGTTTGGTTGAGGTAGGCTATGTTTGGTTGAGGTACGCTATGTCTGGTTGAGGTAGGCTATGTCGGGTTGAGGTAGGCTATGTTTGGTTGAAGTAGGCTATGTTTGGTTTAGGTGGGCTATGTCTGGTTTAGGTAGGCTCTGTTTGGTTGAGGAGGGCTATAACAGGTTGAGGTGGGCTATGTCTGGTTGAGGTGGACTGTGTCTGGTTGAGGTAGGCTATGTTTGGTTGAGGTGGGCTATTTTTTGTTTGGGTAGGCTATGTTTGGTTGAGATAGGTTATGTTTGGTTGAGGTAGGAAATGTCTGGTTGGGGTAGGCTATGTTTGGTTGAGGTGGGCTATATTTGGTTGGGGAAGGCTATGTTTGGTTGTGGTAGGTTATGTTTAGTTGAGGTAGGCTATGTCGGGACGACATAGTACAGATCTTAGTTGTCTCTCTGGTCTTCCTTGTTTTTATTTACAAGGTAATCTTATTTGTCGCTAATTAGATATTTTATGAACTTTTAAAATATATTTTTTTGATATTTTAAATATATTTTATATAATTATATATGAGTAACGTAAGAATAAGGGTAAGATAGATTTATCATTCTAAAAAATAATGAATTTCATTCATTATTTTCATTGAAAATAATGAAAATGGAGTATAATATTTTAAAATATATTTAAAACACCGGGTCTAAATATTTTAAAGTATATATATATTTTTTTTTATTATTCTTTACATAATTTTATATATACCAAATTTTTTTTTCCAAAACGCAATGTCTCCAAATATATTTATAGTGTGGTCACTTCAAAAATAAATATTCATTACAATTTTAAATCTGTGTTAGGTTGATATTGAAACACAATTCAGTTTTAAATGACAAATTATATAAAACACCAAGAATATATATACATCAAGTTGAATTATCGATGAAACAGAGTTTATCAGTCCTTACAACATATGTGGATACAACACACTCTGCCACCATCAAATTTATACAAAAACCTCGAAAATGATTCAAAATTAAAATCCTGTCATATTCCAATGTATCACTTACCAGGTTAAAATCAGAGGCTACGAGGTTGCTGACCAAGTAGACAAAGAACCTTGTAAAAGTCCACTTGAAAATTCACAACTAACAAATTGGAAGAATTTTCTATTTACCAACAAAAATAACTTATTTATTTATTTCTCTGTAAGCCTCAAGGACCAACTTTTGTAGTTGAGATACAGCCTGCATTACACTGTCAAGGCCAACAGAACGAAATGTGTACGTGGTTAGCTTTTATTGATATATTAAGAAAATGGGTTGGCCAAATATTGGGGAACAAGCCTCAATTAAATTTAGTGTATTTTCGTTCCAGTAGATGGCACTCTGTTATCTAAATTATCATGTGGGCGGCCAGGAAATATGCCATTTCACTTTTAATATGCGGTAGAGTCTCTCATGAGCGACCACCTTGTAAGGCAAGATTTAATGCTCCTTGTAAACCTATTATCGCGAGATCCAATGAACGACCATTAAAACATTTTTCATCATTTTCATCTTGTTTTAATGCCCATTTTAATTACTCTAAATTTTATTTCAATAATATTTCAATATTCTATAAGTTTTATGGAAAAATATTTATGTATGAAAAAAATCGAATTTTCGATATTGAAAATTTGAATTATTTTTAGGCGTATGAATCATTTAAATCAAAAAGTTTTTAATTTCTTAATGCAATGATAAATATAATAGGAAGACCTTGAGGTTATTGCAGCAGAAATATTGTTTTATTTGAAAGAATGATACAACTTATAAATAGTTCAAATTTCTGATAACAGATGGCGGGCCAATCCACATTTTCCGTTATGTAGATATGTTTTTAAATGTAGTACTCTCTGGATATATTCAATAAAACTTGATATAGAGAAATTCTATATAAATATACATGCATGTAAAAAAAATAGAAACCAAAAGACAATTCACTTAAGTCAACTTTATGGACCAAATATCAGCTCGACGGTGGCGCTCGAGTGGCCAAAGTTGGAACTAAATTCTCTTTGGAATATTTACACCTCGTTTAAAGTGAAACAATTAAATAGAATCAAACTTATGCTCATTTATGAATAACAACACACACATCTAGAAGTGACTTCATTTTAAACGGGAAAAAAATGTAAAACAATTATTAGATTATTCAGTTCCAACTTCTGCCACTCGAGCGCTACCGTCGACCTGATATTTGGTCCATAAAGTAAATTGAATTAATTAATTTCCAGTTTTTTGGATTATTTGAATCAATCTTATAGACTATGAAATTGATAGTTACGCTAACTGTTTTTATTATGTTATGTGTATTCATTATACTAAGTATATTCTATAATGGGTATATATATATGTATGTCGGCTTTACGGCTCCACCCTACGTAACTAATCTGACTGATATTTTAACGGTATATAAAGTATAATCTGAAAAAACTTATAATGAACATTTCTGGTCTCTATCCCGAATATTGGTCAAGTTATTTGCAAATTTGCTTTGCAATTTGCCCTTTCGCTCGCAAGCAGCGCCTCTAGCGTTGAAGATGGAAGGTAATAGCAGCTGACCTAATGTACATGTCAAGTTTGGAACGGGATGTTTCACAAGAGTGACATCCACGGCACCAATTTATAATTGTAACAAATAGTTTTTGAATAAAAACAATTGATCGGGTAAAACCCGGGTCATTCGGCTAGTCTATATATATATATAAATTAATGTCTGTCTGTGTGTGTGTGTGTACTCTATAGATTCAAAAACCATACATCCAATCGCCGTGAAATTAAGTGATATTATTAGGTATATCCCGGAAAGGTTTTCGAAAAATAATTTATTGAATATCTTGAATATCCTTAGAGTTATTTACAGATTTGTAGCTTTAACTCGCAAGCAGCGCCACCTTGCGACGGAGATAGGCTTAGGTCTGCCCCACCCCCTGTCGGGAGAATGTAATCGTCCGGCCGCCGGCCAGATGAACAGTCCAATGGCGCGCGGGGGCAGAGTTGGTGACACAGCTGTGCCAAGTAGTCAAGAAAAAAGCCTCGCGGGGTCTTGCCCAAGATGACCTCCGGGAATTTCGTCCATCTTCCATAAACGACCATGATTTTATTCAACTTATCGAGTATTTTTCAAGGGACCGGGAAAAAATGTTCACTAGATAAAACGATGATTTTTTAATGTAGAAAATTAGGAAAGACAAAATTCAGGATGACACGGCACACAGGGACCGGGAAAAAATGATCACTTTTATCGAGAGATTCAAATTTACGAGTTTCAAATTATCAAAATATATCTATGTGGGATTGCTTGGGACGTTTACCTTTTGAAGCTGGCTGAGTTGATTGTTGATTGATTGAATTGTGGTGGGCGCAGTCGTTGGCTGAAGTGATAAGGTATCCACAAGGGAAAATAACGAGGACACAGAGTTTGGATTGAAAAAGGCAAGCGATCTAAGGAGAAAGGAGTTGAGACTATTGGGTTGAGTTGGCTATTGAATAACTGTTCACATGATTGAGGATTGACTTCTCTGATGGTGGAGAAGATGGGGTTGGCTCCAAACTCGTCTCAACCGTCCAGGTGTTAGCTCGATGCTGGCCAGCTCCCAACTGCCGACCGACCCGTAACGAACTTTCTAACAGACTTTTTTAACGGCCGTCTGCTATGTTGCAACATCCGGCCGTCTACCTTGGCCTTGACCAACTTTTTTCTCCCAGATTTTCTAAGCCTTGTTTTTATTACAATCTTTTTAAAACATACATTGCATACATATTGTGGAGGGGTCACATCCAGTTATGTACAGATTATGACATCTATTATTTTTTTGAATAAGTTTATAGAGAATTGTTCTAACAAATGTTCGTTAGACAAACCTTTACTCGGGTAAAACCCGGGCAAAGCCGGGTACATCCGCTAGTATAAAATAAAAGTTCAAAAAGGAAATTTTTACACTCTTTCGAATAAAACTACAAATAAAATTATAAATTCAACAAGAGTATATGTTTAGATGAAGAAATAGTTTAAAATATTGGATATACAAAGTCTATTCAAATTAAACCTATATAAAATTTACATAATTTGTGATAGAAAAATGATATGAAAGGATTTGACCATAGAACTTGAAACTATCCAAATATCAGACTGATTTGCTTATTTTTAAGTCAGAAAATGTGATGCTAATATTGCTGTATTGACAATTTCTTATAACAATATTAGAACAATGGCCCATTTTATGAACATATCTAGAACGGCAACCAGTTCACACATACATAATGGCTTGTCAAAAATTGTATCTTACTAAAGCTGAAATAAAGTAAGTGTGAGAGAGAGTATATGTTTTTCATAAATATATTTTGATGCATTAGAGCGCCATCTGTTATGAAAATTCGAAACTATTATAGACGCGTATGATTATTTTTTTAAAATTAAACAATAACTACTGCCCTTACTGCAATAAAAATTAATGGGAGGGCTTGGTTAATTTTTCATTGCAGTAAGGGCAGTAGAATTGTCTTATTTTTAGAAAAGAATTTACGCGTCTGTGATAGTTTCGAATATCCATAAATATATTTGTAACTCTCTCTCTCTCTTATCTACGTGAAACATTATTTCCTGATAATCCTGAATAATGTTTCGAATAAAAGTTTATCTATTTTCACAATATTCATGTTTACATCTGAAATTACACCCTGTTTTTTAATACAAGTCATATGAAAGAGTTTTATATATATTTTACTATTCCAGCATTATTTCTACTTTCTTACTCACGATGTTACTGATTAATTATTTGGAAATTTTACAGAGATATCATATTAAAATAAAATCAGGGCTCATTTTATTAAAATATACCTAACTAACAGAATGAACAGTGATGGTAAACGTCCAGGTTTTATCCGAGTGAATTTTCACCTTCTATCCACAAAATACAGGATATTCATTGATACATTATAATGTGTCTCCCCAACATATATTACAAATATATAGTCCAAATATAAAACAGAATATACGTATTGTAACACAATAAGAAAGTTCATTAGCATTCTTCTAACAATGGTTCAACAATGAAATACTGTTTAAAAAAATACTAAGCTAGATTTTACACTCAAAATACATTTATTGTCAAGTTGTACAATGTAGGTGCTAAGATCAATAAAACAATGGTATAAATAACAACACAATACGAGATTTTATAAGAAACTCTACAACAATGATACAACACTATATATAACAATGTAATCAGACTAAACCAGCATCTTTCGCCATGGAATAGAAATGGGAAGTTGGTTTCTCGATCAGTTGGGATGGACAGCCTTCTTCCACGATATGGCCTTGGTGCATTACAATCACTCTGTACATACCACATGAACAATGTTCTAAATTCTATTAAATAGCATATATATATGTAGTAATATATTCCGAATATACAATAGATTTTATATGTACCATGATTATAAATAATGTAACAAACCCAATATGTAGATACAATTCAAGGTTCCAGCTTGGCCATCATGTAATACAACACATTATAATAAAGTTTGATTGAAAATCCGCCGCGCCCAAGACAGGTGAAGAGTCTACTAATGCAGAAGTCGTTAGTTTGTTTTACCCTCCTCCCCCCTCGACAAAACAAACGGCCGGAAAACCGAATAGACCTTGTCCGCGTCTTCGGCGCTGGTGAAATCTCGTCTTCTGAGGTGACATCCAATCTGCCTCGTCCTTTGTGTTACACTTTGACGCCTGGAACCACTGTGACCCCACGACTGCATCAACCTGCCTCTCTGCCACATATATATATGGTAATTTAAATCAACAACCCCATATTGTATATAACTTATAACAAGATTTTCATGTTGTATAATAGAAACACATCTGTAAATGATTATACGCATGATTGATATGTGTCATAACATCATCATATGTAATGTACTTTGTACGAACTGAGGATAAATAAATAAAACTCTGTAATAGATTAAGAGTTGAGCTAAAGCAACAGGTCAAAAACGTCTAAATCGAGATAGATTCAGAATTCCCACAACAAAGTCTAAAGATAGATTGGAAACTGTCAGGATGGCGCCAGTCTAGAATTTCGCCAGACGATCCACACTCTTCACATCTGCTGAAATGCAATACTCCCCTTCTCGGAAAAGATACAAGGTGGGATCAATAAATAAGGTAAATTATAATTTATAAAAAAAAATAAAAAATAAGAACGATATTAAAAATTAGGACTTGATTTATTCAAAATAATCACCTTGGCTTTCTATACATCGTCTCCATCGTTCTGGCAACTTGTAAATACCCTCTTTATAGGCACTCTTAGGAAGCGTGTGAAAAAAAATCTTGCACCACTTTCTGGACATCTTCATCCGAGTCAAATCGCTTTCCCTTTAACTCCTTCTTTAGTAGTCCAAAAAGGAAATAGTCAGAAGGGGCTAGGTCTGGACTATATGCAGGATGTTTGTGTGTGTTCTAAAACTTCAAAACCTAATTTAATGATTGTAGATACAGTTTTACATGATGTATGCGGCCTTGCATTATCATGAAGGAAGAGAACACCTTTACTAAGCTCCCCTCTTCTTTTGTTTCTTATACCGGGCTTTAGCTTATTTACAAGAATGTCACAATAAAGGTCGCTGTTCATACGTTGCCTTGAGGATAAAAATCAAGACCACGACTGCCTGTACTCTGTGAGAACTGTTAAAGGGCTCCCAAGGTGCAGAGAGGTACTGGAAAAATCTCCACGCCCTGACTGTCCCTCTCGGTTATTACAGGTTTGCCTCTTTCGGTTACCATACCACAGCGAGAGACCCTCGGTCAACACACTATAGCGAGAGTCGACAGGATTCTACAAGAGTCAACAGGACCACATCACATATTTAGTCGACAGGACCTCATCACATAGTTAGTCGACAGGATTCTACAAGAGTCAAAAGTACTTCACCACATTTATAGCCGACAGGATGACCAAAACGAAGGATACCAAACGAAGGAGGCCAGATAGTCCAGATAGGTCAGAAAGAGCAAAGATGAAGGAGCAACCGGCAATTCCAACGAAACGACCAAGCAAACTCTCCCCCAACAAGAGACGATATTTTTACGGAAGACACGACGCCCCAAGGGACCTCCGCAGACCCGCTAATAGATCGCCAACGCCAGGAGCAAGCTCTCTGACCACCCCAACCACACAGTAAAAATTCCGGCACATCATGGAAATCGAGGAGCGAAGTAGTGAAAACCCGGTGACAAGTACCCCACCTAGAGACAATGCTTAAGGCGACAAGCCGCGATCAACTTCACATAAGTTACAAGCTTCTACAAGTCCAACATGCAGCGCTTTCCACGTCAGCAGGACAACAACCAAATACCAAGTTTCCTGACTGAACAATCATCACACAACTGTAAGTTTTTAAAATCTTGCATAACTTTCTCCACAAGCCCACAATCTAATTCTCCATAAATTTGTTTATTTTCACCTTAATAATTTTGAATTCAATTTTTACCTTTTTTATACTATTTTTTAATTATATTTTTAAAACTTTTACATTATCATTCATCAAATTTACTTTAATTTTAATCAGATTATAAATTTCAAGTTATTTCTCTCAATTTTACTTAGAAAAAAAAATTCGCCCATCACGCATTTTTACCAAATTACTAATCTTACATGCCTTTCTTAAATTTGCCTAAAATATAATTATCCAAATCTACAACTAAAAAAAATCATTTTTATTATTTTTAAAAATCTCTCATTCATCATAATTCTAAACTTATTTTTGTTTTTCTTATTAGTTATCTTTATACCAAAACACCCATTTCTTAATCAAATACTTAAAAATTTTCAAAAATATTTGTCATATTCACCATTTTAAGTGAGCACAACAATTCAAAATATTCTTGTCACTATCACGACATTGCCCTTTTAAAAGAAACATTTTAACTACCATAATCAATGATAGAAAAAATAGACAATTTTGTTCAATTTTCCACTACCCAACATTTATTTAATCACTATAATAATCTTTAATTATTTTATAATTTTTGTATAAAATCTTGATTAATTATTTTTATGTTTACCTTTCAATTATATAATCAAATTTTAATACAACATTATTTAAAAAAAAAAAAAAACTTTAATCAAATCTACCTTTTTTTTTCATGATATTATTTTAGTATTGCAAAACATTTAATTGTTTCAAAAATCATTTTTATTTTCTTAATTATTATATATTTTATATATTACATGTTTTTTTGATTTTGTCCACTTACACTTTTTTCATCCGCAATCATATTTCTACCTTTTAATTCACTATATTTTATATTTGTTTAAATAGCTTATTATATGACAATGTTTTTCATCAACTATCGGGTATCTACAACAATCGTATTCTTTAACCACTTCTCTATACTTTTCATCACTATCTATTTCAGCCATTGCTTCACTTCATAGTAGAAAAACGACAGCACTGCTTGGCAATTTTTTTTATTTCGTAATTTCAATAAACTATTTGAACACAGTTCCCCAGATTTAAAAATACCAACTTCTGGTCTGAACACGCCTCAAGAGTTTATTTCAATCATCCGCAGAGCACATCACCAACACATGCACAAAGCGTTCACTTTTTCAACTTTCATTTTTTTTTTCAGCTCTAGCGGACCACAATCAACCTTCAATTTCATGTCAAGTCAGATCACCTACTGTCGCTACAATTCTACTTATCGCATGGCTCTATTTCACTCCTTTCCCAATCGTATTAATGAATAACTATTTCTTCAACTTTTTAACCCAATACCCCTAAAATTGTGACAATGCACGGTAACCCTTATATAGGATCGTAAGTGAAACATTGCCTAAGAAGACGCTCAAATATATTTCCTCGCTTTGCACCTGGATATAAGTATTTGGTTTACATGTGCACTCCTAACAATTGCATATTCTTCAACTATTAACCCTTCCAACGCCCGCCAATATTCTCTTAGAATGTGAATTTTTATGTCATAATTTTATTTTAATCATCATTTTTTAAAAATCAAACAAAAATGTCATTTTTATTTCACTTTTATATATCCAAACAAATTATCTTGTTATAGCCCTTTTTAACCCTCACAGTTTAAATTAATTAAAATAAATTTTAATTACTTACCTGTGTTAGAGAGGCTTTACCCGCTTAAACCCGGATAAACCCTTTCACTCCCGGGGCCCATCTATGGTAATTTAAACCAACAACCCCATATTGTATATAACTTATAACAATATTTTCATGTTGTATAATTGAAACACATCTGTAAATGATTATACGCATTATTGACATGTGTCATTACATCATCATATGTAATGTACTTTGTACAAACTGAGAAAAAAAAATAAAATTCTGTAATAGATTAAGAGTTGAGCTAAAGCAAAAGGTCAAAACGTCTAGAATCGAGATAGATTTAGAAGTTCAACAACACTAAAGATAGATTGGACACTGTCAGGATGGCGCCAGTCTAGAATTTCGCCAGACGATCCACGCCCCTGTCGCATCTGCAGAAATGCAATACTCCCTTTCTCGGAAAAGATATAAAAGGCCCCCCTTAGCCAAAAATACAGTCACTTGATAGTTACTTCACAGTCACTTCACCATCTGCGTGAGCCCTCGTCGGTTGTACCCCAGGTCCACCTCATCGACCATGTAGCCCAGTAAGAACTCTTCTATCTACATCTTTCGCTCCTAGCTCAACTTTTATTTGTTCACGAAACTTCCTTAGTGCAACTGTGTCTTCGTTTTTTTGTGTATGGACTTCCCAAGCTTTCCACTCTGCCTCGACCACGACTGCCTGTACTCTGTGAGAACTTTAAAAGGTCTTACAAGGGGCATAGAGGTACTGGAAACTCCCCATCCTGACTGTTCCTCTCGGTCAACACAGTATAGCGAGAGTTGACAGGGACTCACACCATAGTTTAAGTCGACTGGATACCTCACCACAGTTTTAGTCGACAGTATTCTACAAGAGGCTTCAGGATCTCATCACATTTATATATATAAATGTCATACCACAAGCACAAGCAGTCATGAGGCCCGTCTTCAGGCGTCAATGGGTAACACAAAGGGCGAGGCAGGTTGGATAGTACCTAGGAAAGGGGCCAAGCAGCCAAAGACGCGGCAAGGTCCAGGAGGGATATCTAACTTACCCGAGAGGGAGAGATAATCTGTTGTTGTCCGGCCCGTTTGTCAGTAGGGTAGAGCGTAAAACTAATTAACGACATATGAAATTTGACCTCGTCTTGTTTTGTGTGCGGCGGACTCTCAATAAAACTTTATTTCTTTGTTTATGATTACATGATGGCAAAGCTGACACATTAAATTGTATCTACATTTTGGGGCCGTTATAATATTTATAATTATGGTACATATGAAATTCGGTGTATATTGAAATATATATTACTACATTAAGGATAAAGGAAGTTGGTAGAAACGAGTGGTATGAACCGTCGACAGTCAGGACCTGGGATCGAATCCCGTATTGGATACTTTTTTATATATATTTAACTCTAAAAATAATTTTATTTATCAAATACACACTTAGAGAGGGGAAAATTCACTCCATTAAAACCTAGGCGTTACCCTGTCCATTCGGTTAGTTATATATAATTTTATGATGCATTAGAGCGCCATCTGTTATGAAAATTCGAAACTATTAAAGAAGCCTATGATTCTTTTAAAAATGAAACAATTTCTTTTGCCCTTACTGCAAAGGAAAAATTAATGGGAGGGCCTGACTCATCAGTGGTGAACCCTCCCAGCAGTTTCGCTAGTTTAAATATATAATTTCAATCAAATGGGTGTGTGTGTGTCGTGGTTATATTATGTTAAAATGGGTCATATTAAAACAATAATTCCAAATAATCAAATTATATCACGGTTAATAGGAGTAAGTTGAAAAATGTCGAAAGAGTCATATTTATATAAATCGCTTTAATATAATTTAAAAATAAATATTAGATATATTTTGAAGTGATAACTTAAATGAAAATGAAAGAATATCGGTTGGCATATGTCAACATTTATGTATATTGGAAGAATAGATAAAGAATTATGTTAACATTATATGATAAAAATAAGTACATTTGGTAATTTAAAAATCATTTAGTGAGATACGAGTATATAAGATTTCACATACTTTATTTTTCAGCTTTAAGGTAAAACTTTAATAAGGCTCGGTACTGGCTGTCTTTATAGATCAGTTTGTATAACAGGCTAATATTCTAGTATTACAAGAATTGTATAAGAATACATTATATTAACAAGGATAATTCAGCGATATATATTAGAGTAACATTTTATGACCCTATATATAAAATGATCAATTTAGTCTGATAATTGGTTTTTTCCCGATTTCTCGCTATATCTCCCCATATTCAGAATTCTTATAACATCAGGAATACAAGATCCCCAGCCTACCTTCCCCAGTTCCAGTCTCTCCTCCTCGATGAGCCGAGTGACTTGCTCCAATTCCAAGGCCATGGAGGACCGTCCGTTCACAGAGCTCATGTAGGATCGCTCCGACTCCTTCCTGATCTTCCTTCTCCTCAGCACAGTCTCCTCTCTGTAAGGGCACCCTGTAAGGTCTCCTATCCTTGGGTTACAGGATAATCAGCAGCGTCTGTTCTCCATGTTAGGAGCGGCTGCACAAGGCTCTTTTCCTCATGTTTAGAGGCGGCCATTAAATACCAGGTCAAAGTCCAAGTTACACCTCTCTGTAGGTGACCTCGGGGAAATGATGGATAAAACCAGCGCTTTGACGTAACCACTCTCGATTCCCGACAGTCATGAACCGTGATCGAATATTGCGTTAACATTTTGTTTGATATGTGAATAACCTTTACATATTATTCATTGTTGAAAATATCATAAACTATGTTGCTCTTTTTGAGCGGTACCTAATAAAGTGATTTTGGAACTTAGAATATAAACTTAAGAAAATTGTACCTTTTATCATGTATATCGGGATTCAGACAATAACTCTGAAAGATATTACAGTGACCTTTATTGAAGATACACGAGATAACTAAGAGTGAACAAAATTATCTCTGTCTCCTTAAAAAAAAATATATATATATACGACTAGCCACAAAAAAAGACTTTCCACTTCCTCAAGTTTTGTCCATGAGTGTAAATATGACCCTGATAGAACATGAGGCGATTATTTTATTCCAAAATCGAAAAAAAAACGAACCATGAATTCTTCTGAATCCAATATGACGTTCTTATTCTCCCAAAAAATATAAATTGGAATATATTCCTACGTAAATATAACAAAAATTTAACGATAAACTGTCTTTTATTGGAAATTTAAACAACATGTGGACGCGTATTTAAGCTTCTTTTGAAATAAAACAATTTCCTAATGCCCCTAGGTCTCTCCTTACTGCAATGATAAAATTAATGGGAAGGCAAGTTCATTAGGGGCGAATCCTCCTAGCTTTTTCATTAGATTGATCTATCATACCTATCTAATATTGTATTAGGCTGTTTTGCTTCTATACCGATACTGAAGATAATCTCTTTGAAAGGGTATTTTAAATGTACTATGTAATACGATTTGAGGATAGTAAAAATCCATATAGCTACCTTTTCTCCAATCTCCGTCATATCCCCTCCAGGAAGAATGATCAAGTCCGACTTCAGGCTACAATTCTCCAGTACTCTTCGGTACAATTTGGAATCGCAGTTCTTCAGGAAGAGAATGTTTTGTTTGACAGTGGCATTCTGGATCCAAGCTTCTTGTGAGGCATAGGCGATATCTCCCTGGGACATCAAGTTAAGTCTACAGCATTTATACTGAATCTACCGTGTTATACCTGGATGTCTATGGATCCTGAGACCTTAGTGACTACGCCCAAGATGGCTTATAGCAGCGTGGACTTGCCGGTACCCACTCTGCCTATGACACCCACTAAGGATCTTTTGGGAATGTTAAGGGTGAGGTTCTTTAACGCAGAAGTGGCTTCGATGTCTTCAGACAAGGAGAAACTGGCTTGATTGATGGAGATTCTATCGCCTGTGAATCCACATGGTTAATGTCTTGCTATGGAGTCCCACATCTTCAAGGAAAGGAACGATCCCTACCTAGCGCCTCCATGTTGGCCTTAGAGCGGCTGAGCTAGGACGAGTCCGTGAAGAGACTGAAATAAATCTCCAATTCCATCTTGATCAGTGGGAGGGCATTTTCATTTGCTCTTATATTTAGAAACCTCTTCTAAAGGCAGATCATCTGCTATTAGGTCAACGCCATATAAATGCAAAAGGCAAGGGCGTGCTACCAACTTATATTCTAAACTAGCGAATATACCCGGTTCGCCCGGTTTGTTTTAACCGAGTCATATAATCCCAATACTCATACTATTGAACCCGACTCTGCCCCTCCCCCTGATCTCCTCGGATCACCACCCTGATCCTTCTCTACATCCCGGCTCTCCTGACCCCCTGGCCACCCAGGCCCTCCAACTGTGCAAAGTATATAGTACTTTGTATATATTCCGCTTTATGCGTCCATTGGGGCTCAAAAATAATCCATTCTGGTTAGCAGCCCCGTAAATAAAGACATTTCCTTTGACCGAGTGAAAGTTTGCCCAACGAATATTTATAAATTAATCACTTGTATCAATATTTAGTAAATTTAATCGGGACCCCTGGAGACCTGATTAATTTCACTCAATAACGAATATTTGTTAAATAATTATTGCGGAGCTAGCATCTACTCACTACTGAATCCTTTATTGTGAAGATAAATTGTAATTTGAAAATAGAGCAATCCATAAATAAATCTTTAATTAAAAAGGCATATATTAGATCAAAATATCATTTATTTTACCAATATTTCAGATGGCTGTACGCCAACCTGTATCAAGGTATTATAACATATTGATGTGTGTCAACAAAAAACTCAACGCCACATAACGTCACTATAAATAATTCTATAAGAATAATAAGAACTTAATTCTATTGATGTTATGTGGCGCTGAGTTTGTTGTTGACACATATATTAATCTTCTTATATATAAAAGTAAAGGTCTCTTTCGCGATAAACTCAAAAACTACTGAACCAATTGGTACCATATTTTGCATGTCGCTTTTTATAAACCTGAGGAAAAATTTCGGCTACATTTTGATTAGTATTTTGGCAATTTATTTTTTTTTCATTTGAAGAACTTATTTTTACCGCGGAGTAAATACGAGGCGAAGTGACAAAACCGGGCCAATTAATCGACCAATGAGCGTTCTGCATTTTTTTTTTCGAATTTCTTGCGTACCTTTTTTGAAATATATTTTTATACGAGTGTTACTTTTTTTACAAAAGTATTGAGTATTGAGAGAGAAATTTATATTATAACTAAGTTACGGTAAGTGCACACAATGCAATTTTAATTAACACTTTATAAAATTAGCGTTACTGTGTGTAAATAATGGCTTTCGTATTTTTTTGTTCTGGCCTTTGTTGTATTATCTCTAAAAAAAATCATTTAAAATGCAGTCGCAGTCAATAGCAAACACATATATTTGCATAATTTCCATGTGCTCTTTTATTATTACAGAAAAATATTTACATGCCAGTATTTTGGATTACTTTCTTAATAAACCTATTTTTTCTTATTCTTACTGAGAAGATGGGCATCGCAGACAAGATTCATCGCAGTCTCTCACTCGACTCGGGCAATTTCAAGGGTTAATGCGCTTAGGCGGGTACCTCGGGTGGAAAAGCTGCCATCTATTTAAACTATATTGATTTTGAAACAACTAAATGGATTGCAAAAAAATGATTAAATCAAATACCTAAACACTAATATGATACAATATTTGCCATCACACACACTTTTTGCCTGTGGTTGTGTGTTACTTCTGTATTGCTATTCGATGCACTTATCCTATTTATTATTGATGTACTTTCAGTATGAAGGAAATTGCACTCGGGGGAATCCTCGGGCGAAGCCGGGTCATTCGTCTAGTATGTTATAATACCTTGATAAAGGTTGGCATTCATACAACTGAAATATTGGTAAAATAAATGATATTTTGATCCAATATATATATTTTTAATTAAATATAAATTGTAATATTTTTTTACTCTTCTCCATTAAGAAATTTTGAATGTAGGTAGCTGAATATATAGATTAACATATAATAGATGGTATATGCATTACGATATTATATCATTAAGACTCTTACCAGTAGTTATCATGATATCAATTATCATTATTACTATCATCATCGTCATTTTGGGTGTTTTTTAACATTTTAAAATTTTTACTATTTACCAACTCTTTTCTGATAAGAGGACACCTTTCTGTGTCGAAGGACACTTTGACTCTGCAATTCGATGTTGTCCTTTTTAGGGAGGTAGTTCTACTGTATAGGTTTTAAAAACAAATGATTATCATAGATTTGTGGCCGTAGCTGAACGACAAGAAGCAGTAAGGAATAATGACCAAATCTGGAGAACACACTTTGAAATCTTAGGTCCATCATGGTAAAAAATTTCAAACGATTTTCAATGTGCAAAATGAAATATCTTCTTTAGTTTCAAAAGGCCCGGTTTAAAAATATACAGTTAAACCTGTCTATAGCGCCCCCTCTTGGGACTCACCAAAATAGGGTACTATAGAGAGGGGGTGCTACAGACAGGTCACTTTTAATGTAAATCGCATCGTACTACGTATTTAAAATCGGGCACTATAGAGAGAAAGGCGCTATAAACAGGTTTAACTGTATAAAAATTATTACGATAGGTCGCTTGTAAAATGAAGTTGTTTCAACCCGCAGGTTTCTACTTCTTAGTGTAGATGATGTTTATTTGAAATTGTCAATAATTCTGACTTTGTATCTGGATATGATCTTTTTTAGCACAGCAAGGAAGTTGGTAAGAACGCATTGAGTTAGTCTTCAAATCATCGTGCCAATTCAGCTCACAATGGTAATATCAAAATATTTTATAATTACGCGTGAAAAAAATATGGGTTCAAGACTTGATAACGATTATATTTTATGCTCAACACAATTTTTATTATTAAATGATTATTATATGAAAGTGATTTTTTTATTTTTCAGACGCATAATAAAAATAGAAAACTTTTTATTTTGTGTAGGCCAGATTTACATTTATGGCCAAAACTTAAGGAAGTTTCATATTTTAATGTCGCGCCAGTGTCGTTTTTATTCTATTTTTTTTAAGTAGACAGATAAAATTTGTGATCTCGTGTGTCTTCAATAAATGTCACTGTAATATCTTTCAGAGTTAATGTCTGAATCCCGATATATACATGGTAAAAGGTACAACTTCCTTAAGTTTTGTCCATGAGTATGTTGGTTATCTCGTGTGTCTTCAATAAAGGTCACTGTAATATCTATCATAGTTATTGTCTGAATTCCGATATATACATGGTGAGAAGTACACCTTCCTTAAGTTTTGTCCATGAGGGAATTTGGTTATCTCGAGTGTCTTCAATAAAGGTCATTGTAATATCTTTCAGAATTATTGCCTGAATCCCGATATACGTAGTAAAAGGTACAACTTCCTTGAGTTTTCTCTTTACATATATAAACTGAAAGAAATATGTTATACGTAGAAAATTTAAATCATATTTTATCATCGACTATTATTACAAAAACCCCTCAAATATATATAAATATAAGTTTTTAACGATAGAGGGCAGTACAAAAAAAGAAATTGTCATTTATTTCGAATATTTAAAATTAAAATGCAAGAACGTTAAACTAGTACAAACTTTGCTTACATTTGAAATATCAATAAAGTAATGTTAAGTATTCGATAGTTTTAAAGAAATGTTAAATGCCGTTTTGATAAAATATAAAAATGTGGGTGACGTCGGTTTTTTTTTTTTTTTTTTTTAACTTGAACAGGGGAAAAGTCCCACGCGAAAAACCCGAATCATGGAAGACCCCCCAGCACCAGAAGCCCCCAAAACCAATTTTACCAACTCCAGATACCCGGTAGGCACACGAAAATATTCTATCTGGACATTGCCAGAATGCCCGAAAATGAAGAACGAAGAAGACTCCAAAGCTATGAAAAATTTCTGTAGCTCTGTTGAAAGCACCTTCGCTGAGCTAATAAATTTCCTCGACTTCTATGACAGAGAACTAAAACAAATTCGTTCAGAATATGTTGAAAATACAAGCAAAGCTCCTTTGAAGCGCCCGAGAGTAACATCCCCAGAAGCCATAAAAGATTCACATGCCACGCAAAATATTGCCTGGTGTCCCAAACAGACTTCAAGAGTTCCCACAAACTCTAAACCAACATCAAAAAATAAACAGCCAGAAAAACCACAAGCTAAAGAAAACACCGATATGGAAATCGAAGTCACTCCAAATAGGAACTCAAATCCTGAACAGAACCCCAAAAAATCGAACCCGCCCAACAAAGACACGGAAAACCCAGATAAAGGACCTAACAACCCTACCCCTAACCCCAAAATAAGAATACCACCGATCAAAATCAGTGGGGTAACTGAATGGTCTGGACTTAGAGAAGGACTCATAAACTGCACGCAGAAAAAACCTGAATTCTCCACATCTGGGCGCCACATAAACGTCCAGACTCATTCGGTGACGGACTACCGCACAGCAACCAGGTGGCTAGAAGAACGTCACTACACATTCCATTTTAAAATACTTGACGAAGAAAAAAACCTCAGAATTGTAGTCAGAGGCCTCGACTGCTGCATCACGATTCCCGAAATCCAAGAGGACTTAGACAACAAGGGATTTCATATGACAAAAATTGTCAGACTACGCAGGGCGGGAACAAAGGAAGAGCTCCCACTAATCCAGGTTACTCTCCCCAAAACGCCTAAGAACAAAGATATCTACAACATAACGGATATCTGCGACATGAAGTGCCGAGTCGAGGCCTATAGGGCCCCCAAAGGTCCAGGCCAATGTCACAGATGTCAAAGCTTTGGACACTCAAAGTTTGAATGCAGAGAAACCCCCAAATGTGTCAAGTGCGGAGAGAACCATTTCACCTCCGAATGCTCTAAACAAAAAGAAGTTCTACCAAAATGCGCTAACTGCCAGGGTCAGCACACGGCAAACTGGCGTGGTTGTCCACTCTACAAAAAAATAAATAAGGATATACCCAGTCAAAAGAACCCACGCCCTAATGCACTAAAAGAACCCTCCAAGGTACCCATCAATCCAAAAATCCCTCAAACCACAGGAAATAAGGAGAAAACCTGCGCAAACCAACCTAAAAGTATTCCCCTGAAAACCTCCAAGCAAAGCCCCATCGAGAGCGCCATCGAAAAGGCTCTCAGCGATCCAAAGATCATTGCCACCATAGTGAGGAACGTTCTCGCCACCATCGGTCCTCAATGAACGCAAAAGACAAAAAGAATAAACTCCGAATCATTCATTGGAACGCATGTAGCCTTCGGAATAAAAGGCAACAATTCACTGAATTTCTAAACGACCACGACATAGACATAGCTCTAATCTCCGAAACCTGGCTCAAACCCTGTCACAGGATGAACATCCCCAACTACAACACCGTTCGGAATGACAGAATGTCTGGACAGGGCGGAGGCACAGCAATTTTCATCCATAGGAAATATTACTGTGTTCCCATCCAAAGCACTTGCCTGAATTTGGAAACCACAGGAATAACAATCAAAGACAAAAATGGAACAAAATTGAACATATACTCCTGCTACAAGCCCCCAAACACGCCTCTTGACCCAAAGGACATCTACAATATTTTCAAAACCAACACTCCAACAATCCTAGCCGGAGACCTCAACTGCAAAAACCCAACCTGGGGTTCATTCTCCACCAATCCTAATGGCAAGATCCTACAAAAGGTTGTCGAATGCCTCAACCTGGATTTAAGCTACCCAGATGAACCGACACATGACTCACCACCCGACATCTTGGACATCGCAATCCACAAAAATCTGAGTCAGACCGTTCACTCAAAAGTCCTCCACGAGATGACGTCTGATCACCTCCCAGTCCTTCTAATATTACAAGACTATAATATAACCCGCTCCGACACAACAATCAAAATCATCGACTGGGCCCTCTTTAAGTACCAAATGGAAAACACCCAACCCCCAGCGCACACCGCAGAAACCCCGCAAGAAATAATCGACTCCATAGCTTCCATTGAGGACCAAATCATTCAAAATCTACAAAAGTCCACAAAATATAAAGAACTAGACCTCGATAGAAAGTATCCAGCCCACATCAAAGAAAAATTACGAAAAACTAACAGACTAAGAAAAAAAATGAAAAAGACCTGCGACCCCAACGACAAAAAAGCGTACATTTCAGCACGAAGAGAATCACAAAAGCTTACTAGAGAACACGACAACACCAGCTGGGACACCTACATAGAAAACCTTGACGTATCCGATCAGACAGTATGGAAGGCCATTAGACGCCTCACAGCCCCAAAGAAAGAAGAAATTATCGTGAAAACCAATAACAATCTGACACTAACAGCCGAGGAGGCAGCTGAAGCACTTGCTGACTCCTATGAAAAGCAGCTCAGCCCAAATCCTCCTACCTCCTCATATTCGAACAATTATCTGAACAAAAGAATCACCGCACACCTCCAAACAAACAACAAAACAGCTCTGGAACCCACTAACATTGGAGAAATCAAAGCAATAATTGACACCTTCCCTAAGAAAAAAGCCCCAGGCATCGACGGAATCACGAACGAAGCGCTAAAACTACTGCCCAACCATATTCTCGAATCACTAACCAGCACTTTTAATGCCTCATTGAAACTCGCATACTTCCCGAACAATTGGAAAACATCGATTATTTGTCCCATACTAAAACAAGGTAAATCAAAATACGACCCAGCAAGTTATAGACCCATTTCCCTCCTACCTGTCACCTCCAAACTATTCGAAAGAATCATTTTAAGAAGAATAAAAAAAGCACTCAGCGACGAACATCCCCTCAGGCCCGAACAATTCGGGTTCCAGCAAAAACACTCAACCCTTCATCAACTTGTGGTCGTCACGGAGAAGATAAGAAAGGCCATGGAATCAAAACAATTAACAGGAGGCATCTTCTTTGACATCTCCAAGGCATTTGACAAAGTTTGGCACGAGGCCCTCTTATATAAAATGGCAAAAAAGAACCTACCTGGAGACATCATCCGAATGACAAAAAGCTTCCTTTGTGACAGAAACCTTAGAGTAAAAGTCAAAGATGTTCTGTCAACCCCAAGGAAAATTCGAGCAGGAGTCCCTCAAGGGTCAGTCATCGGCCCCACCTTCTTCAATATTTTTATCGATGACTACCCTTGCCCCGATGGAATGTCCCTACATCTATACGCAGACGATGCCGCAACTCTAGTCTCAGCCTTCAACCTCGATACCATCTATCTCAAACTTCAAGAAGCACTGGTATTCGTTAATATTTGGTGCGACGAATGGCGGGTTGAATTGAACCCACAAAAAACCGAAGCTATACTCTTCTCAGACAAAAGACTAAAAGTGAAGAAGCCCTTAGAAGATCTAGGCTACCCTGATGAACCCATAAAATGGAAGGACAGCGTCCGCTACCTGGGCGTCATCCTTGATCAACACCTGACCTTCCAAGAACACGTGCAAAACCGTATAAACCTCGCAAAAGCAGCCCAGCACCGACTAGCACTATTTTTAGGGAACAAGAGCAAACTGTCCCTACACTGCAAACGTACCATATACACGTCTATTATAAGACCAATCCTAACCTACGGCCACCCAGTCTTCATAACCGCAAACAAAACTACACTGAAAAAATTCGAAAGTTTCGAAAACCAGGTATTAAAGAAAATAATAGGTGCCCCATGGTTTGTCAGAAGCAGTATCATCAGAAAGGACCTCAATTTAGAAAATATAAATGATTTCATAATAAAACAAGCTTTCAACTTTTACGACAAATCTGAAAATCTCGAAAATATTACATTCAGAGAAGCCTGTAACTACAAACAAGAACTGAAGAGAAGGAAACCAAAGCCAAGGCAACTCCTATATCGATTGAGAACAAATGTAGAAAAATGGAAAAATCTTAAGAAAAAACACGTTAAAGAAAAAAAAAATAATAAAAAATAACAGAACATATTAGAAAAGAGAACACACCGATTTAAAGACCGCGCGCCAGGCTCTAACCTTGTAAATATGTGAATACCCTGTCAATGTGAAGAACGTGTACATATAATTCATTGTTAATATCATAAGCTAGGTTGCTCTTTTTGAGCGACACCTAATAAAGTTATTTTTGAACTGAACTGAACTTGAACAGGGGACCACGCACGCGTCCCACGCGAAAAACCCGAACCATGGAAGACCTCCCTGCACCAGAAGCCCCCAAAAATAATTTTACCAACCCCAAATACCCAGTAGGTACCCGTAAATATTCAATTTGGAAACTTCCAGAATGCCCAGAATTGAAAAATGAAGAAGATTCTCAAGCCTTGAAAAAATACTCCAGCGCGGTCGAAACCACCTTTGCCGAGCTAATAAATTTTATTGACTTTTACGAAAGGGAACTGTGCGAACTGCGCTCCAACTACCTAGAACACAATACTACAAAAGCCCCCGCGAAGCGCCCAAGAGAAAAATCACCAGTAGCCGCAAAAGAAACAACAACGCAAAAAACAACCTGGTGCCCCAACCAAAGGTCACAAGGTAATCCTGAACCAAAATTACAATCTAAACAGCCTGAAAAACCTAATGAAGCAAAAACAGTCGAAATGGAAATCGAAGTGACACCAAACAAAATGCCAAATCACGAACAAAACCATAAAAACTCTAACCCACCAAAGAAACCTAACGAAACATTGAATAACAAACCTAACAATCCCACCCCTAACCCCAAGATCAGAATACCACCAATTAAAATAAGCGGAGTAAAGGAATGGTCAGGCCTTAGAGATGGTCTTGTCAATTGTACAAAACAAAAGCCAGAATTTTACACATCAGGCTGATACATCAACGTTCAGACTCACACAACATCGGACTACCGGATAGCTACCAAGTGGTTGGAAGATCGCCACTACACCTTCCACTTCAAGATCCTAGACGACGAAAAGTGCCTTAGAGTCGTCGTCAGAGGTCTCGACCGCTGCATCACTATCCCCGAAATACAAGAAGATCTGGAAAACAAGGGATTCGAGATGTCTAAACTTGCAAGACTACGAAATTCAAGAACAAAGGAGGAGCTCCCACTAATCCAGGTAACCCTTCCCAAGACTGCAAGGAATAAAGAAATCTACAATATCACAGATCTCTGCGACATGAAGTGCAACGTCGAGGCTTACAGGGCTCCCAAAGGCCCCGGACAATGCCATAGGTGCCAAAACTTTGGGCACTCTCAGTTTGAATGCAGGGAAACTCCCAAATGTGTAAAATGTGGAGAAAATCATTTCACATCCGAATGCGCCAAAGAAAAAGAAGTCCCACCTAAATGTGCAAACTGCCAGGGTCAGCATACAGCAAGTTGGCGTGGTTGCCCACTATACAGAAAAATAAATAGAGTGCCCCAAACACAAATTAATAAGAAACCAAACCCCAATACAGAAAAAGAAAAATCCAACCCTACAGGTCCAAACCCTTCTGAAATTCCCCAACCCACTCAAAACAAGAATAAAACTCCATATGTCAATAAAGAACGTCCCAATCCTCCTTCAGCCACTAAGGTCAACCAACTAGAGAGCGCTATCAAAAAGGCTCTCAGTGACCCCGCAATAATAGAAAACATCATGAAGAACGTTGTAGACACCTTTAGATGTAAATGAATAACAAAAATATGTATAAAAATAGCCTTCGAATCGTTCACTGGAACGCGTGCAGTCTCCGAAACAAAAAACAACAATTCTCAGAATTCCTGAACGACCACGACATCGACATCGCACTAGTGTCAGAAACCTGGCTTAAGCCGTGCCATAAAATGAGGATTCAAAACTTCATCACCCTCCGCAACGACAGACTAACCGGACAAGGTGGTGGAACTGCCATTTTCATCCACAAGAAGTACAGCCATGCACCTATTCATGCCACCACCTCAAGCCTGGAAACAACAGGAATTTCAATCAAAAACAAAAACGGGTTAAATATGAACCTGTATTCGTGCTACAAACCACCAAACACCTATTTAGATCAAACCGATATCTATAACATTTTTTCAACAGACACACCGACCATCATAGCAGGGGACCTAAACTGCAAACATCCTGCCTGGGGTTCCACCACCACTAACCCAAGCGGGAGAAGGCTCCAAAACGCAATCAACGTTATGGACCTAGATGTGAGCTACCCCGACGAACCTACTCATGACTCACCTCCAGACATCATTGATATCGCCGTGCATAAAAACATCTCCCAAAGCGTATACTCTAAAGTCCTACACGAACTAACCTCTGATCATCTCCCAGTACAACTTGTACTACAGGATTTCAAAATCTCCTACTCAAATACAAAAATAAAAATTACAGATTGGGCCCTATTCAAGTACAAAATGGAAATCGCTGAACCTCCTGAACTGATCCTAGATACATCTTCAAAAATAGACGAGGCCATTACACACATTGAAGAACAAATGGTGCAAAATTTGAAAGATTCAACAAAATATAAGGACCCGGAACTAGAACGAAGATATCCACCTCACATTAAAGAAAAAATACGATCCACCAACAGACTAAGGAAAAAAATGAAAATTACTTGCGACCCCCGAGATAAATCAGCCTACATGACGGCCCGGAGAGAATCACAGAAACTTACAAGAGAGCACGATAACACCAGCTGGGACCACTTTATCGAAAACTTGAAAGTCACGGACCAAACCATATGGAAAGCCATCAAACGATTATCCAACTCTGAAAAACAAGAAATAACCCTGAAGACAAACAATGGGCAGACACTAACCACAGAAGAAGCAGCTGAATCATTTGCCAACAACTATGAAAAACAGTTCACCCCCAATCCCTATACATCCCACTCCAAACCTACTCGTACATACATCAAACGTGTGAATTCATACATGAAAAAAAATAAAGAAACAGGACTAGAACCAACAAACATTGGTGAAATAAAAGCGATTATTGAATATCTACCAAATAAAAAAGCTCCCGGAATCGACGAATTACCTAATGAAGCTCTCAAACTGCTCCCTAATCATATACTAGCATCAATAACCGAAATATTCAACGCCTCATTGCAGCTTGCCCACTTCCCTGACAGATGGAAAACGTCCATTATCTGTCCCATACTTAAAAAAGGAAAATCCATCCATGAACCAACAAGCTACAGGCCCATCTCACTGCTACCTGCCATCTCAAAACTATTCGAAAGAATTGTTTTAAGAAGACTCAGAAAATCCCTAGAAGAAAAGAATCCACTCAGACCTGAACAATTTGGCTACCAAGCCAAACACTCAACATTGCACCAGCTAGTAGTTGTCACTGAAAAAATAAGAAAAGCCATGGACCTAGGCCAAATAACAGGAGCCGTATTCTTCGATATCGCCAAAGCATTCGATAAAGTCTGGCACGAAGCCCTTCTCTACAAAATGTGCAAAAAACACCTTCCCGGAGACATCATAAAAAATAACGCAAAACTTCTTAACAAATAGAACATTCAAGGTACGAGTCAAAAATGAACTTTCAACAGCTAGGAACATCCTTGCCGGGGTCCCCCAAGGATCAGTCACAGGACCAACCTTATTTGACATATTTATAGACGACTTCCCCTGTATTGAAGACACCTCTTTACACCTATTTGCCGATGATACCGCCATTTTAGCCTCAACATATAACTTCGACAATCTCCACATGAAACTCCAAGAGGCCTGCATCTTTTCCACGCTCTGGTGTAAGGAATGGCGAGTTACAATGAACCCCCAAAAAAGTGAAGCAATCATTTTTTCCAGAAAAAAAGAAAAAATTAAGAAACCTTTAGACGAACTTTTTGTCTTCGAAGACAATATTAAATGGAAAGAGAACATCCGATACCTAGGGATGACCCTAGACGAGCACCTAACCTTCAAAAAACACATCGAAAACAGAATTAATTTGGCGAAAGCTGCCCAACACCGACTATCCCTACTTCTAGGACCAAAAAGCAAATTATCCCTTCATTGCAAAAGAACCATTTACACATCAATAATAAGACCAATACTCATATACGGCCACCCAATTTTTATGACAGCACATAAGACCATCCTTAAAAAGCTAGAAGTATTTGAAAATAAAATGATCAGAAAAATCATGTCTCCACCCTGGTTCGTTCGGAACACAATCCTCAGGAACGATCTAAATATAGAAAACATCAATGACTACATTATTAGACAATCATTTAAATTTTACGAAAAATCCGAAAAATTAGAAAATCCCACCTTTAAGGAAGCCACAAACTACAAATGCGGAAAAAGGAAAATAAGGAATTTGAAACCTAGACAAATTCTCCATCAATTAAGCCAGAATGACGAAAAGTGGAAAAAAAGGAAAAACAAACCCACCTTGAATATCAAACAAGCCCGAAAAAACCTTCTCAAGAAAAATATCCCCAAGGACCTGAGAATCCGGACCCAACGACATCATTATAAATTATAATTGTAAATGAACCCCTGTACATAACCACCCCCCTCAGTATATTGTAAATATGATGATCTAGGTTGTTCTTTTTGAACGGCACCTAATAAAGTTATTTGGAACTGGAACTGGAACTGGAACTGGAACTTGAACAGGTTGAATGACCTAACTTCAAGGGATCATTTCTAAAGTTTCGTACGCAGTTCGATAACCGAACTTCGACGGGACGCCACCCGCCATGAGGAGGTGGGGGGCCTTTCCCTGAGCGTGAAGTTGGATCCTTGTGGTCTTTTGATGATCGCTCAATACTGGGAACTGCCCGCTCTGAGCGGTTTTTTTTATTAAATAAATAATAGTGAGAAAGGAAATTTGGGAAACCTATTTCCTGTTTATTTTTATATTCTAATAACGAATGTACCCGGCTTCGCCCGGTTTTTACCCGAATAAAAGTTTGCCTAACGAAAAATTGTTAACACGACTCTAGCAAACATCCAATCCCTACTGAATCTATACTTGTCAAGATAACTTTATGTTCGATACTCTGCTCCACCTAGCTGTACCTGTTCACACGTTGCTGTGTTTGAACCAAGGTTTTGATATCTCAAACAATTTATTAATGATCAAATGTATACAATACATCAAAATTAAAAATAACAATAAAATTATCCCTACATATATGTCATTTGAATATAACATATGTACAAAACATAGATATACATAAATGAATAAAACAAAGCATCAAGGGCTGCGTATCTTTATTAGAACAAATATAAACGAGCTTTCGGGCACATTTATAAATCGTACAGGGCTTATTCAATTGATAGATATACATAGTTGATGGTAGAATAAACATACTGATATTAAACAATATTGCAAACGATTTTCAATTGAACAATATTTTTTTTGTAATTATTAAATATCATCATTAAATGAATGATATTTGATGAGATTGATGGTTAACTTTATCTTAGTAGTGTGCTAGAACCCTAACTCTGATTTTTTTAATGTTTCAAAAACCTTCCCGGGGATATACCTAAAAATTTCACGGCGATTGGATGTATGGTTTTTGACTCTATCGAGTACAGACAGACACACATTCATATATATATATATCAAAAATAAAAAAGGCATATCCTGACAAGGAGCACATGTTCTTTACAGAAGGCAGAGCGCCATCTGGTGGAACAGAAATCAACTAAACATTGATTTAGCCTGTTCCCTGATATTTGACCAACCTAATTTCTTGATAAATCAAGAAAAGCCATCCACGAACGCGTTTCGCGCTTTTGGCGCTCGTCAGCGTGGAGTAGGCTGTACCACTGCGACCAAAAATATTTTTTGGTCCCAGAGGCTTCTTGAAAAACCAAGAAATGGGGATGGCTTTTCTTGATTTATCAAGAAATTGGGTTGCCAAATATCAGGGAACAGGTTAAATCAATGTTTAGTTGATTTCTGTTCCACCAGATGGCGCTCTGCCTTCTTTAAAGCACATGTGCTCCTGGTCAGGATATGCGATTTTTATTTTGATTTTAACACCACACCTTTTTTTTCTTTCATTTTTTCATATATATATGTGACAATATAAGGTGGAAAGAGAAATAAGGACACCACAAGTTAGAGAAGGAACCCAGGAAACCAGAGAGAGACGGGCCCGGCACAGCCGGGCGGCCGTTTGTGTCGCACACAATCCCCAATTGTCTTAAAAGTCCCGAGGTGTTAATTGACGGACCCCAGGGGTCGCTCCTTGGAATGTCGCTGGTATCTTAAGTGACCCTCCCGTCTCTCTCTGGGTTGTCTGTAACTTGGCTTTATTATTCCTGGAAGAGTATATTTTATGACATATACATAAATATATATATCTATATTAATAAAATGCAAATTTCATAAGTGGTGTTCGCTAAAAACTTTCGTTACAATGCATCAATTTCGACCAAATTTTCAACATTTATGTAAAACGAGATGGAGCAGGTTTTGCTTAACATCAAAATATATTTCCTAACATTAACATGCGTAACTTCGCTGTTATCGATTAAATACAAAAAAAATCAACAGTGTTAATTTTATTTATATATAAATACAAAATTAAATTTCAACAGAGTTAATTTTTTTACATACTAGCTAATAGTCTCAATCTAAAAATATAATATAAAAAGCCAACAATGAAGAGTGAATGTAAGATAAAAAGCCAACAATGAAGAGTAAATGTAATATAAAAAGCCAACAATGAAGAATGAATGTAAGATAAAAAGCCAACAATGAAGAGTGAATGTAATATAAAAAGCCAACAATGAAGAATGAATGTAAGATAAAAAGCCAACAATGAAGAGTGAATGTAAGATAAAAAGCCAACAATGAATAGTAAATGTAATATAAAAAGCCAACAATGAAGAATGAATGTAAGATAAAAAGCCAACAAAGAAGAATAAATCTACTTATATAATTGCCTTATTCTGTCTGTGTGAAGTTCACTGTGTGAAGTTCACGGATAGATTTTGGTCAGAATATATAATATAAAAAGCCAACAATGAAGAATGAATGTAAGATAAAAAGCCAACAATGAAGAGTAAATATGATATAAAAAGCCAACAAAGAAGAATGAATGTAAGATAAAAAGCCAACAATAAAGAGTAAATGTAATATAAAAAGCCAACAATGAAGAATAAATGTAAGATAAAATGCCAACAATGAAGAGTAAATATAATATAAAAAGCCAACAATCAACATATATAGTCACGACCGTCATGGGCGGGCGGGCCGGCCGTTTCTGTCACGGATGCGCGCGCATCATCATTATGATCATTATCATTATCCAAATAATTTGGATTATAGATTAGAAGGTAATAAGACCAAATCTACTGATAAGGTACAATTTGGAATATAGATTAGAAGCAGAAGGTAATAAGACCAAATCTAATGATAAGGTACAATTTGGATTATCAACATATATAGTCACGACCGTCTTTCCTCAATTCCTCATCGCTGTCACGGATGCGCGCGCATCATCATTAGTATAATATAAAAAGCAAACAATGAAGAATGAATGTAAGATAAAAAGCCAACAATGAAGAGTAAATATGATATAAAAAGCCAACAATGAAGATTGAATGTAAGATAAAAAGCCAACAATGAAGAGTGAATGTAATATAAAAAGCCAACAATGAAGAATGAATGTAAGATAAAAAGCCAACAATGAAGAATGAATGTAAGATAAAAAGCCAACAATAAAGAGTAAATGTAATATAAAAAGCCAACAATGAAGAATAAATGTAAGATAAAAAGCCAACAATGAAGAGTAAATATAATATAAAAAGCCAACAATGAAGAATAAATGTAAGATAAAAAGCCAACAATTAAGAGTAAATATAATATAAAAAGCCAACAATGAAGAGTGAATGTAAGATAAAAAGCCAACAATGAAGAGTAAATGTAATATAAAAAGCCAACAATGAAGAATAAATGTAAGATAAAAAGCCAACAATGAAGAGTAAATATAATATAAAAAGCCAACAATGAAGAGTGAATGTAAGATAAAAAGCCAACAATGAAAAGTAAATGCAATATAAAAAGCCAACAATTAAGAGTAAATATAATATAAAAAGCCAACAATGAAGAATGAATGTAAGATAAAAGCCAACAATGAAGAGTAAATGTAATATAAAAAGCCAACAATGAAGAATAAATGTAAGATAAAAAGCCAACAATGAAGAGTAAATATAATATAAAAAGCCAACAATGAAGAGTGAATGTAAGATAAAAAGCCAACAATGAAAATTAAATGCAATATAAAAAGCCAACAGAGTGAATGTAAGATAAAAAGCCAACAATGAATAGTAAATGTAATATAAAAAGCCAACAATGAAGAATGAATGTAAGATAAAAAGCCAACAATGAAGAGTAAATATAATATAAAAAGCCAACAATGAAGAGTGAATGTAAGATAAAAAGCCAACAATGAAGAGTAAATATAAAAAAAAGCCAACAATGAAGAGTAAATCTCTATATATATAAAAATGAATGTTTGTATGTTTGTCTGTTTGTATGTTTGTTTGTATGTCCGGTATACAAATTCGCAGTAGTTCACTAATTCAAACCAAAATGTCCATACATAGGTAAAAAAAAATACGGGGAAGACGATAGGCTATTTTAAAAAATATATAAATCAATTATTAAAACTATATATTTTTAGTCAGAAAATGATGATGACGATATTGCTGTATCATGTTTGATTATCAGATACAAAATTATATCGGGAAAAATTCCAAAAAGCAGAGACCACGGGTGAAACCAGTTCATTATTTTGTACGCAGGAACAAAATTCTAACAGAAAAACATTCATTCGAGCAGAAAACAAAAGCCAGATCATCTTTCTATAAAAATATCGCTTCTCGGACACAAAGTTTGCAGCGGGACGTTTCACAAGTGTGACATCCACGGCGCCAATTTATAATTTTAACGAATAGTATTTGAATAAAAACATTTAATCGGGTAAAACCCGGGCGTTGCCCGGGTCATTCGTCATTAATATATAGTCACGACCGTCTTTCCTCAATTCCTCATCGCTGTCACGGATGCGCGCGCATCATTATGATCATTATCTTCTATAGAAGCTTCTATCTTTATAATTATGTATATTTACAAAAAGTCAATTCGCTCGCGCCTCTAGCGGTGAAAATGAGGGGTAATACCAGCTGACCTAATGTACATGTAAAGTTTGGAGCGGGACGTTTCACAAGAGTGACATCCACGGTTCCAATTTATAATTGTAACAAATAGTATTTGAATAAAAACATTCAATCGGGTAAAACACGGGCGTTGCCCGGGTCATTCGTCTAGTGAAGAATAAATGTAAGATAAAAAGCCAACAATGAAGAGTAAATATAATATAAAAAGCCAACAATGAAGAATGAATGTAAGATAAAAAGCCAACAATGAAGAGTAAATATAATATAAAAAGCCAACAATGAAGAATGAATGTAAGATAAAAAGTCAACAATGAAGAATGAATGTAAGATAAAAAGCCAACAATGAAGAGTAAATGTAATATAAAAAGCCAACAATAAAGAGTAAATATAATAAAAAAGCCAACAATGAAGAGTGAATGTAAAATAAAAAGCCAACAATGAAGAGTAAATGTAATATAAAAAGCCAACATTGAAGAATGAATGTAAGATAAAATGCCAACAATGAAGAGTGAATGTAATATTAAAAGCCAACAATGAAGAATGAATGTAAGATAAAAAGCCAACAATGAAGAGTGAATGTAAGATAAAAAGCCAACAATGAATAGTTAATGTAATATAAAAAGCCAACAATGAAGAATGAATGTAAGATAAAAAGCCAACAATGAAGAGTAAATCTATATATATAAAATTGAATGTCTGTCTGTCTGTCTGTACTCTATAGATTCAAAACCATACATCCAATCGCCGTGAAATTTTGGGATATTATTAGGTATATCACCGGGAGGGTTTTTGAAAAATAATTTCATGAATATCTTGAATATCCTTAGAGTTATTTGCAGATTTGTAGATTTAACTCGCAAGCAGCGCCCCCATTGTGACGATGATAACAAGTTTTCTTATCACTAAGTTTGTTATCTATATATATAAAAATGAATGTATGTGTGTGTGTGTGGTCTGTTTGTCCTTTATGCCTGACCAAACCACTCATTGGAACGCCATGAAACTTTGGGAAGTTATTTAGTATAGTACTGGGAAGGTTTCTATCAAATAAAATTTTTGAAATAACTTTTCGCTTTAAAATAATCAAGATAAATATTCAAATTTATCTGTTATAATTCAACAATCTGCTCTAAATATTATCATGATGATACGATGATTTTGTAATGTAGAAAATTAGGAAAGACAAAATTCAGGATGACACGGCAATTTATTTGAGACAAGAATAATGATACAATTCCAAGGCAAGATACTATTCCTTTAACTTCCAATTACCGAGGGAACCAATTAATATTGATTTTATTCAACTTATCGAGTATTTTTCAAGGGACCGGGAAAAAATGTTCACTAGATAAAACTATGATTTTCTAATGTAGAAAATTAGGAAAGAAAAAATTCAGGATGACACGGCACACAGGGACCGGGAAAAAATGTTCACTTTATCGAGAGATTCAAATTTACGAGTTTCAAATTATCAAAATATATCTTTTTTTTATAAGTTTTTAGATTATTGTTTTAACAAATGTTCGCTAGTATATTATATAATCTGATATGCAAATATATATATGTGGTGAGGTCTGGTAGCCTCTTGTAAAATCTTGTTGACTAAATATGTGATGAGGTATCCAGTCGACTTAAACTATGGTGCGAGTCCCTGTCAACTCTCGCTATACTTTGTTGACCGAGAGGACCAGTCAGGATGGGGAGTTTTCCAGTACCTCTCTGCACCTTGTAAGACCTTTAAAAGTTCTCACAGAGTACAGGCAGTAGTGGTCGAGGCAGAGTGGAAATCTTGGGGAACTCCATACACAAAAAACGAAGACACAGTTGCATTAA
Organism: Cordylochernes scorpioides; assembly: GCA_030710605.1. NCBI lineage: Eukaryota > Metazoa > Arthropoda > Arachnida > Pseudoscorpiones > Chernetidae > Cordylochernes > Cordylochernes scorpioides. The sequence goes on along the minus strand of CP092880.1, from coordinate 16,827,852 downwards.
GAAAGTTCCGCGAACAGATCAAAGTTGAGCTTGGAGCGAAAGATGGAGAGATAGATTTCTTACTGGTCTACATGAAGGATGAGGAAGACCTGGGATACAAACGACAAGGGCTTGCGCTGATGCTGAACTGACTGTATTTTTAGCTAGGACGGGGGCTTTATATACCTTTTCTGAGAAAGGGGGTTTTGCATTTCACCAGATGTGAAGAGTGTGGGTCGTCTGGTGACATTCTAAACTGGCGCTGTCCTGACAGCTTCCAATCTATCTTTAGATGTTGTTTGTGACTTCCATCTATCTCGAATTTAAATGTTTTTGACTTCTATCTCTCTAGCTCAACTCTTAATCTATTACACAGTTTTGTTTATATTATGTATCTAATTAAAAATATAAGACGCAACGCAAGTTATTTTTGCATACCACTATTTTAATTAAAAACAAAGTAGTTATACAGCAAACGATGATGATAAACAATCTCAATGAAAATATGAATATATAACAACTTCTACCCACAACAAAAATTTACATTTCAAAAAACTTCGAAGGCCTTCTTAATCTTGAGGACCTTCTCAAAATAGGACCCGATGCTTCACCAGTAGGATCTATTTCCTGACCAGCTTGGGGGTCATCAATTTTAGTTGACTCTTGTGGAGTTGACGATGTAGACGGAGTTGCTTCACTTTCCCCACAACCTCTGACTTGTTCTAAATGCCGGTTTAAAATTTCTCCGTCATCTGTCTCTACCTTAATAGAAACAGGACCAGTTTTTTCTTGCACTACACCTGGTAGCCATCTGGGGCCATGGTACCATCGTGCTATAACTGCCTGTCCTTCATTTACTATTCTATGAGGTTTCCAATTTCTTATAAACCTGTCTTCCTGTCGTATCCTTCCCTCAGACACACTTTCAGGATGAAATTTATTTATGAGACTCTTCAAGGTTCTGTTCATCAACAACTGAGCTGGGGATTTTTGCGTCGTGCTGTTTATCGCTATTCTCATCGATACTAAAGATCTACATAACCTAGTCGTCCAATTTACCGAGCTGTTTTTTCTTAGCAGATTTTTAAGCGTCTGAATAGCTCTCTCCACCTGCTCATTTGACGCCGCATGATAAGGCGCACACAAGATGTGCCTTACGCCATTTCTTTTTAAGAAAGTCTTGAAAAGTTCCTATGTGAAGGACGTACCATTATCTGAAACTATCACATCCGGCAACCCGTGAGTCGCGAATATTTCTTTTAGACTATTGATGGTAGTTTCAGTAGATGTGGTAGATACGATTTTAGCCTCAATCCACTTAGAATAGGCATCTACTACAACCAGAAAAAGTTTTCCTTGAAAGGGACCCGCATGATCAATTTGTAGTCTCGACCAAGGTATAATATATAAAACATATTTCATTAGATTTGGAGACAAAATGTTTAAATTTATCATCAACCTTCCTTTCAGGCCACCCATTTATTGCCCAGAATTTAATCTTAGAAAGGATTGGATCTTTACTAGTTAGTTTTGCCACTTCCGAAGAATTAATTGCAGCATGCTCCAATTCTATAAAAAATACCTCTGAAGGGTTCGGAACTACACTTGGACATTCATTTAAAGGAAGTCTACTTAATGCATCGGCATTACAATTTACTTTTCCCGGTTTATACTCTATAGTATAAGTATACGCAGCCAGAGTCAAACACAATCTCAACATGCGCGGCGATAGCACTTGAGGTATCGGCTTTTTTGGGTTGAACATTCCAACTAGGGGTTTATGATCAGTTAATATTTTAAATTTTCTCCCTAGAAGATACTGCGAAAATTTTGATACACCAAAATGACTGCTAACGCCTCTTTATCAATTACTGCATATCTTCTTTCGGTTTTATTTAAAGTCCGGGAGGCGAACATAACTGGGTTTTCCACTCCATGGTGTATTTGAGACAAAATGGCGGCAATGCCATACTCTGATGCGTCACAGTTGATTAAAATAGGTAAATTGTCATCAAAAAGAGCCAACACCGATTCAGAACTAATCAAATCTTTAGCCTTATCAAAAGATCTTTGGTGTTCTCTATTCCATTTCCAAGGTGAATTACTATCAAACAGTCTATGAAGCAGTTCAACCACTGTGGACTTGTTTTTTTAAAAACCTTTCATAGTAATTCAAAAGTCCAAGGAAAGACATTAACTCTTTTTTATTACATGGCGGTCTAGCATCTTTAATAGCTCTTAGCTTTTCATCAGATGGATGAACTCCTCTATAGTCAATTTTCAGTCCTAAAAAATCGATTTCAGACACGAAGAATTTGCATTTGTCTCTTTTAAGCCGAAGTCCTGCTTCTTTGAAACGCAAAGGAACTTTTTCAGGTTTTTTTTTTAAAGTCTTCACAATTACTTCCTGCGATAAGGACATCATCCAAATATACCGCTACTCCATCAATTCCACTCAAAAGAGTGTCCATAAACCTCTGGAAAGTTCCAACGGCAGAATTAAACCAAAAGGTAGACGTTTCATCTTATATAAGCCTCTATGTGTATTAATAACCAGGACTTCTGAAGATTCCTCATCAACTTTCAACTGCTGGTACGCTTGAGCCATATCTACTTTAGTAAACAATTTGCCTCCTCTCAACTTATCTAATAGTTGCGGAATTGTAGGCAACGGATATTTATCAGGATTATAATATAAATTAACTGTTGATTTATAATCGTGGCAAATTCTTATGGAACCATCATTCTTCAGAACCGTAACAATTGGAGAAGCCCATTTAGTAAATTTTACCGGTTCGATAACACCTTGTTCCTCCAGTACTTTCAATTTTTCATCCAATAAATTTCGTAGAGCAAACGGCACGGTTCTGGCCTTCATAAATTTGGGCTCCGCATTATCAGGAATATCAATGTGAATCAATGGCCCATTATAGACATCAATTTCTTTCTTAACCAATTCTTCGAAATCAGGTGAAATAGGATTAGTTTCCAATAATTTAAAAAGTTTAACTTCAGGCGAAAAGCTGCAAACCATTGCCTTTCCAGAATTTTGGGACCTAATCCATCAGCCACTAAAATTGGTAAACTTCTACTACCATGGGATAGTCTTGCTTTAACATAGAGTTTCCCAAGAATTTTTACTTGAGTGGATGACCATGTATTTAGAAGTATCTCAGATCTTTTAAGTTGCGTCAATTTCCAATATTCAATAAAAGTCTCTTTATTTAATAATGAGTATGCACTTCCCGAGTCAATTAACATGTGTACATCGTGGTTATTCAAATTTACTGTTATATAATAAGGATTGCTTATCTCTTCCCTTCTCAGGCAACATAAAGTTCGATTACTATTAGCCCTATATAGGTTTCCAGATTTACCAACATTTGTTAAGCAAGCTTTTTGTACATGACCAATCTTGCCACATTTAAAACATTTAGCATTTCGGAATTTACATACATTTGGCATATTATTTCCTTAACAACGTATGCAAATAATTATTTTATTATTTATTTTCTTGAATTCCTTAAAATGAACTTTGCTCGATTTAAATTTAGGTGGTTCAGTTTTGCTAGCTTTTTTCATCATATTTAATTCCGTAATTTTTTCCCGCAAAACACTGGCGTCTGCACTAGCCGATTCATCACATATAGCAATGTTTAAGGCCTTTTCAAAAGTTAAATTACTTTCAGATAATATTTTTTTCACTATTGATTCTTTTCTCAATCCACACACCAGTCTATCTCTCAATCGATCCTCCAAATCAACAAATTCACAATTTTCACTCAACTTTCTTAGCTCTGCTACATAGGCACTAACTGATTCCTCACCCTGATTTCTTTTATTGAAAAATAATCTTTGGACTATTAAATTTGGCTTAGGACAAAAATGATCAGTTAATAATTTAATTATGTTATCATATTCTACGAGAGATAATTCTTTTGGCGAGGCCAACGATCTTGCTATAGCATAAGTTTCAGCGCCTATTAGCGTAAGAAATATAGCCTTTCGTCTTTCAAGTTTTACAATATCGTTAGCCAGGAAGAAAAAAAATCATTCTCTCCAAGTACGTTATCCATTTCTCAGGATTTTTAGGATCAAAGGATTCTATATTTCCAAAATTTGCCATTTCAAAAATAAAATTCAACTTACCTAAGCTTTAACTTATTAAAATAAAAAGATTTACTTTCGTCGCCAATTATTATGTATCTAATTAAAAATATAAGACGCAACGCAAGTTATTTTTGCATACCACTATTTTAAGAGAAAATATGGTTTCACGGGCTACTAACCAAAAGTTATGATTTTTGAGCCCAAGCGCGATGTCAGGTGGCAAGGGACCCTAGGATCTGGCTGCAGGAGATGTGTCGCAGAGGTAGTGGAAACGTTGGGCAGAGTTTTATTTATTTATCCTCAGTTTGTGCAAAGTACATTACATATGATGATGTAATGACACATGTTAATCATGCGTATAATCATTTACAGATGTGTTTCTATTATACAACATGAAAATCTTGTTATAAGTTATATACAATATGGTGTTGTTGGCTTAAATTACCATATATATTTTTTTAAACATATATTTCATTTTCATTCATTGACATATATTTTGACCATATATTTAGAATATACCACTTTAATTATTGTTGTAAATATTATAGTTAACCCTACCTATTTTTAAAATCACGAATATAGAATTCATTCTATAAATTTTATATTGCTGTGATAAATAATTTTATGTGTAAATTTACTTCAAGTAATTCAAATAAAAACTACTTGAAAGGTAAATAATTATATTTACTTTTTCACGACTGCACCCCCTCTCTCTCTTTTACAACAACAAAACAAAAAATAATCATAACAATATAAGTCGACAGGATTTACCTAATTTTTATTAAATTTTATATCAAATTATATGGAACTTGTGAAATAATGGCAAAAGCAAAAAGAGAAAAAGATGTTGAATTTGCATATCAAGTGATGCCGTCTTTTGTAAAATACAATAATAATTTAAATATTAAAACTTGGATTATAAATTTTGAAAGAAAAAGTGATTCTTATGGGTTTGATAATAGTTGGAAGGTACTTCATTTATCGGATTACTTACAGGATGAGGCTTTAACATATTACTTCGAAAGCCGTTGCCATATTGAGGACTGGAATAAACTAAAAGAAAACCTTATAACCAGATTCCAGAAAACCAAACTTACACCATTGGTTGAAATGATGAAAATCATACAAGAAGAAAATGAAACAGTCACCCAATTTTATCACCGAAAAATGCAGCTGATCAACAGTGTAGAATTAAACCTCACCTCCATAATAGAATTATTAAATGAGGGAATAAAGAAAAAAATTCAAACCCTATCTAGCTACCATAGACTCCGTACAACCCTCAGAATGGCTATTAATGGCCACTAAAATAGAAAAAAAAGTCTAGAAGAACCCCAACAACCCTCTCCCAGTACACGAAATAGACAATTTACTCCAGTAAAATTTAACCCCAACTACTCCCAAACTAAGAAATTCCAACCATTCCCAAGGACAGCAACAGCAACTCACCACCAGCAAGAAACCCACAAACCCATTAACCTACCCCCATACCCCTGCAAGATATGTTCTACAAACCAGATACCCAACCAGATGCATTTTCATAGGGACTGCCCACTTAAGAATAATACTCCTCCAAAGCCCATAAACCCAGGTAGAACATTGTTATTATTCTCTGTTCTTATAAATCAAATGTCTTTACCCTGTGTACTTGATACTGCATCATCCATTTCCATTATCTCTTTAAAATACTTAAAGATCGAGATAGCAATTTGATTGTTGGAAGTATTGTTTACCGAGTGATAAATGATAAGATCATGAGTTCAGAAGGAACTGAGATATAGCAAACACACAGAAATGAACTGGAAGGATCACATGATATCTCTTTTTACAGGCAAGAAAATACCATCATCAACCACATATAGCTAATAGGAATGGAAAACTAAACTACTTGATCGAACAACTATTAAAAACTTGGTCACAATTATATACAAATTATAAATATTGGTATTGTAATGATTCCATATGCAAATTTTATTCTTAAAGAAAAAGGCAGAATATATGTAGATATGTATTAATTTTCTGATAGAAAATTAAATATGTAAAATAATTGGATGTATATAGAGTGTAAGAGGAGAGGGAAAGTATATTTTTATATAAATAAATGGTTTATACCTTATAGTGTTCGTCAAGTGCTATTTTTGTTAGGTAGAGAACACAACAACATGGCGCAGCCGACAGGATATTCTCTTAGAAGCGGAACCAAGAAAGCACTGAAGGAGGAACTTGGAATTGTGAACGGAAGAGAAAGTGACAGCAAAGGTCAAACAGAAACTGATCCAAGTAAAGAAAATCTACTTAAGGATGAGAAGCCAGACATAGCTCCTGGGAGTTCTCAAGTCGAGCCCAACGTCGCTGCACTCGTTACTGTACTAAATAACCAACAGCAGTTGCTTAATAAACTTGAAGAGCTGCATCTGGCCACGGGACAGGAGGGGATGGCTAAAATGGAAGTTGAAAGGTTTAATGGAAAGAATGTTGATCCGTTGATTTGGATCCAAAATTACGAAATTATCTGCCAGAATAATAACGGGAAATCTTCTCAAACTAAAGTAAATGGAATGCGTGCATTGTTAGAAGATACCGAGGCGTTTCGCGAGGATCCCATCTCCAGAATTGATAAAGCTGTTAAATGGCAATATCGCAGTGGCTCCTATGTGGACTTTTTTTTATAAAAAACTGAGGCTACTTCAGCTGGGCTTTCCAGGAGCTTCAGAGAGAATCTTGACAACTGGCATCTTGCACGGCCTACCAGAATAAATGCAACAACGTTTGGTTGTGATCCCATTCTCCACCACTATGGAATTAAGAAAAGTTCTTGAGAGATGTAGGCCTTCCATTCGCCTATTAGAAAAGAAAAGCACACTTCCAAAAAACTAGAAAATGAGGGTTGGCCTTTCCCTCCGTCAAAAGGGTACTTTCCTGTTTTTCCCCTAACTCAATGCTTCCCGTTAATTTTAATGGAGTAAAATTGAATGCATTTTTGGATCCTCTGGCTCATCTATTGATTTGATTCGAAAAAACACTCTAGAAAAGTATGGCTGTAAAATTTATCTGGCAAAGACAAAATTAACAACTATAAATCATAATAGCATTTTTGCATCTGAATGTATTGAGCTTGAAGCAGATAATCGTAGAATCGAGGTAACTGCAGTAATTCTTGAAGAGATGCCTTTCGAGATTCTGCTAGGAAAGCCAACCATGAAAATTTTCAAAATCCAATGGGATTTTCATTCTGTGTTTGGCCTTGAATGCTAATGAATATGCATTTACGATTAATGATGTTCAGGAAAACTTCCCAAGTCTTTGTGGATTTTTTCGTATTAGGGTCCCAAAATTTGAGGTGGACTTTTTGTTGAAACCTGATTGCAATGTTATTCGGTCTAAACCATATTCAACGTCCGAATACAAAAGAAAATGGATATCTAATAAAATTAAAGAAATGCTTGACCGGGGAATCATTGTTCCATCTACCTCAGAGTTTGCTAACCATGCGTACTTGTTCAAAAAAAGGATTCCTCCTTTAGACTCTGTCAGGACTATCGAAGGCTCAATCAGGAAACTCATTTGGATCCCTTTCCCAGCATTGATAGGATTATAGACCGATTTGGGGGTTGCCATTATTTTACAAAAATTGATTTACGAGACGGATTCTGGCAAATAGGACTAACTATAGAATCCAGAAAATTTTCTGCGTTTGTAACACAAGAAGGTCTGTACGAATTCACGAGGGTACCGTTTGGTTGGAAAAATTCTCCTCCCAAATTCCAACGCATAATGACTGAAATATTGGGGGATCTGCTAGATCAAAGAGTAGTTGTCTATATTTATGACATCTGTTGGGTGCACCCACTAAAGAAGATTGTGCAGCCCTATCCTACAAGATTCTCACTAGACTGGCCAAATTTGATATGACCATTAACCTGGGGAAATGTCAGTTTTGCGTTCCTCAAGTGGAGTTACTAGGAAGAATAATAAATGGCGATTTCAAACACATGAGGGATCAGGTCATTGAAAAGGTGAAGAATATGAGGAGGTCTTACAATTTGAAATCCCTACAATGTTTCACTGGCTTAACTGGGCATTTCAGGCCGTATATACCGAATTACGCTATGATAATAAGACCATTGGATGCCTTGAAAAGAAAAGACTCCATTTTTACATGGACAGAAGAATGTGAAGAGTCTTATTTGAAATTACTTACCCTGATTACATCCAACCCGATTTTAAGGATTCCCGATGGTTCTCTTCAATACGAGCAGTCTACCGACGCTTCTTACTATGGAACGGGAGCAGTATTATACCAACGAGATATTACCGAAAAGAAAAACCGACAATTACGAGTAATAAATTATTATTAATATATGTTTACAAGAGCGGAACAGAATTGTTCTGTTACCGAAAAGGAATGTATTGCTGTGTTGAAAGCAGTTGAACATTTCCGCGCATATTTGGAATGTAATTCTTTTACAGTCCACACCGATCACCGCGCGTTGACTCAACTGCTTTCCTGCGGAAATCTCAGAGACAGACTTGCCAGATGGCAACTGTTCCTTAGTTCGTTTGAAATGAATATTAATCACCGATCCGGAAAGAAATTACAAGATGCCGACGCTTTGTCGAGATTGGCCATTGATTCTCCCACAGATCCAAATGAATCCATATTATGGACGAATCACCGGAGCATTGATCTGAAGCTCGGAGATAACAACAAGTACTTAATTCCTCCCGAGGATAGAGATTCAATTTTGCTCTTATATCACGATGATCCTCTCTCAGGTGGCCACTCTGGGTTTTTGAGAACCTATCATAAATTAAGGCAGCGATTCTGGTGGTATAAGATGAAAAATGATATACGCGGTTACATAGCCTCTTTCCCTGTTTGTCAACAGGTCAAGTTTAAATACAAGTACAGATCAAATCATATGAGCTTGCCGCCACAATCACAGGAGCCTTTCCATACTGTGTATTTAGATTATGCCGAAGCTCCAATTAAGGGAGATGCTAGATCAACCTTTTAATAGTAATAGATGAAGCAACAAGATTAGCCCAGGCTAAAGCTATAAAACAAAATGGGCAATCATTGATAAATTATTTCGAACAACATGAAAATCTTAAGAAAGTGCGCACTATAATTACAGATCAAGGAAAGTCCTTTGTTCACGGAAAATTCCCGGAATGATCAAAATCTAAAAACATAATACTGATCACGACAACTCCCTATCATCCAGCTGGAAATGGTCTGGCGGAAAGAACCATAAGAGAAATAAAGACCTTTCTCGCCTGTTACCCTCATTTCAAAGGTGGATGGAAGTCCTGTCTAGAGGGAGAAATTCGGTATCATAACCGCTCCTACAATTCTTATATGGGTTGCTCGCCTATATTTAAATATACAAAACAATCTCCACGCTTACCTGCTGATGATGAGCTTGGTATAAGTTGCCAACTTGAAGAAAAGGAGAGAGACGAAGAAGGACAACACCAATATCGACAAAAAACAAAATTTTACTATAATAGAAAACAAATAAGATCACCACCTCAGCTAAAAGTTGGAGATTATGTGTTGGTACGCCATCAAAGGAAAGGAAAAGAATGGCACCAGACTGGACCACATGAAGTCTGTCGTGTAACTGAAATGGACGGTCTGGTTAAGTACATAGAATACTATTTCCATAATCGTCAGACCAGAACCGCTCACATATCCAATGTCCAGCCTTTCAACATCCGGACAAAGGGAACCACCGTGGAAATAAAATCATCTCAGGAGTGATGATGGATCTTCGGTGGCGGGTGCTGTAATGATTCCATATGCAAATTTTATTCTTAAAGAAAAAAATGCAGCATATATGTAGATATGTATTAATTTTCTGATAAAAAAATTAGATATGTAAAATGATTGGATGTATATAGAGTGTAAGAGGAGAGTGAAAAGATCTTATTTATAGAAATAAATAGTTTATACCTTATATGTTGATGTTTATTATTTAAAATATTAATTTTCATTCTGTGATTTAATTAATCTGTGATCTAATTTATTCTGTGGTGTTGTGTGTATATAAATATATGTATTTCTTTGAGTGAATGTGGGAGAGAGTATATGAGGAGACGTTTAGGTGTTAGAGTTTTTTAGTTTTATTATAGTAATTTAAATTCATAGTTATTTGTGCCTTCAATAAAGAAGTTTTAAGTTTTAATAGAGAGTAATTTATTAAGATTCTCCCAACATTATAATGTTCGTCAAGTGCTATTTTTGTTAGGTAGAGAACACAACAGGTATATCAAAGATTTCTTTGAAATAAATTTCGTTTTCCCTTTCTTTGATTATTTAAATCAGTTTGAAATATTTACTATAACGGAAACTTAGTGCCAATTTGTTCTAAAACTCGAGATTTAGGATTTTCAGTTTTACCAATCACTTGCCAGAAAACCCTTGGTTCATGGAAGAAGCTCTAAAAACATCATTGTAGAAATTAATAACAAAAATAACCAAACTTAGATTCATTGCTGACTTGTATAAATTTTATGTATCTACCTTCTAATGAACTCCAACTAGAGAATATATATATTACGATCAAGACTGGACTGGAGATAATTTTATATAGTGAACTAAACATTCGCACCAACCACCTTGAATATTTTATTAACCTGCTGGATATCCCAACTTTATTGTCGCGTAATCTTTCCTTAAGAGATATAATAACATCAACCCATGTTAATACTCTAGTTCCCCAACAACCCCTTTCCTGCTACTATCCCCCTTGACACATTGTAAATAGCATTGCTAATTATTGTAACTATTGTTCCTGTATATACCCTCTTCTACGTGGAGAAGTTGTATAAGACCAAAAGGTCATAACAGGGACTTTTGTTGTTATTACTACTGTTATTCTTGTATGTACCCTACATTTCTGTGCTTGGAGAATTCGTATAAGGCTAAATTGTCTTAATAAAGCTTTTTGTTGTTGTTGTTGTAAATAAACGGATAAACCGCCACCTGATGCTAAACTATTACAAATATTTTATAAACGTTTAGCATCAGGCGGCGTTTTATCCGTTTATTTATGTTCTCCAGTAGAAATGAAGAGATGCCTGAAAACTTGAGAATACGTTGATAAAATGGAAAAAAACTCATTTCCAGAAACCTGTGGTGGTATTGTTCAATTAATAAGAACATATTTACAAATAAACTATATAGCTCTGAATGTATTATAGTAATTATAATCCTACATCAAAAGTTATAAAGACGCCATAAAATAATATATAATCTCAATATTTGAAATATAAAAATCAATCAGAAGGGAAAAGCTGACTGCAGAAGTTATTTGCTCTGAGCGATTTAATGAAATCGTCAATTCGTTCAATCCAAACATCATTTTCCAAAGCAACCACCTTCAACACGGCTGTAGCTATCCCCACATTCTATAAGACTCTCATGTCCCCCCTCAGTGAGCATTTAAAACCTGTTTCATCCTTAATTTTTAATATGAGTATTGAAATTCGAAATTTGCATTAATTAATGGAATTGTTTTTCATATGTTTTTCATACAAATTAACGGGAAGTTTGAACAAAATTCATTGAATATAATTTTATTTAGTTAACCCAGGTTCTTGGGGGGAGCGCATTCAGTTTAATAAAATTATTTTAAAAAAGGCGTACATAAATATGTGATTGAAAAATATCTATTTTTTTTATCTTTATCTATGTGTTTAACAAAAATTTTTTAACAAAATTTACATGGCCACGTAGGGCTTGTGTCATTTTGGCCCATCTTGTATATCTGAAAATATGTACACTCATGGATAAAACTTAAGGAAGTGGAATGTTTTGATGTCGTCTATGGTCTATATATATTTTTTTTTGAAGGAGAAAGAGGCAATTTTGTTCATACTTTGTTATCTCGTGTGTCTTCAATAAAGATCACCGTGTATCAAATATATTTCAGAATTATTGTCTGAATCCTGATATACATGCTTAAAGGTACAACTTCCTTAAATTTGTAAAGATGTAGAAGTGAAGATATAAAAATCGTCAATTAAGTTTTCAGAAATGTAAGATGGCCCTCTTCAGGGATCAGGGATTCGTTTCAAGTTGTTTCTGATTCCATTCAGGATATATGGAGTCTGTTAATAATCTTTTAATAAGCCATTTTGCTTAACTTTCTACCTTGGTGTTTCAGAACATCAGCGCAAAGCTTTGCGAAAACATATTTGAGTGAGTAATTTTACTTTTTAAAAGTTCACAAACAAACTTTCATGTCAATTTTATCAGCCACAATTATTCATATTTATATAAAAAAATAGACACTTCGGCCAGTTGGAGTTTTTTAATAATAATAAAAAAACTCGAACTGGCCGAAGTGTCTATTTTTTATATAAATATGAATGCCGGCCATGCAGCCATCTTTACGACAATTATTCATGACGAGAAATTATTACTATTATAATCCCTTCAGAAAAATGAAAAATAAAAGACAATCTATGCTGCGAGGGAAGAGTTTCTTTTTACCGCGACAATACAAGCTTTACCACCGGTCTTATACAGATTCACCACAGGAAGGAAGCATAGATGGAGCTCCTATACTCCAGGTAGCGCAGAGCCCAACAGCCTCCAGGGTCTTATATAGATTCACCACAGGAAGGAAGCATAGTTGGAGCTCCTATACTCCAGGTAGCGCAGAGCCCAACAGCCTCCAGGGTCTTATATAGATTCACCACAGGAAGGAAGCATAGTTGGAGCTCCTATACTCCAGGTAGCGCAGAGTCCAACAGCCTCCAGGGACTTATACAGATTCACCACAGGAAGGAAGCATAGTTGGAGCTCCTATACTCCAGGTAGCGCAGAGGTTAACAGCCTCCAGGGTATTATACAGATTCACCACAGGAAGGAAGCATAGTTGGAGCTCCTATACTCCAGGTAGCGCAGAGCCCAACAGCCTCCAGGGTATTATACAGATTCACCACAGGAAGGAAGCATAGTTGGAGCTCCTATACTCCAGGTAGCGCAGAGCCCAACAGCCTCCAGGGTATTATACAGATTCACTACAGGAATGAAGCATAGTTGGAGCTTTTATATTCCAGGTAGCGCAGAGCCCAACTACCTCCAGGGTATTATACAGATTCACCACAGGGAGGAAGCATGGATGGAGCTCCTATACTCCAGGTAGCGCAGAGCCCAACAGCCTTCAGGTCTGACGCATGTCCAGTGACCACATAATCCATCGTGTATAGGTTAGCGTATCACTGAAAAGGCGAGTGTGGAATCAGCCGTGTTCGCTCTTTTCGACAGTTACAATTACGATACTTGGAAATTGAATAGATTCAAATAAACACATACAAAAAGGTAGGAAATATGATATATGGATATGCAAATATTTATTAACATAATTCCCTTAGCGGATTATCTTTCTTTTAAAATTATTTATGTTGAGGATTGTGTATTCAGAGAGATGGGGAATATAGGTTTGGCGTCTATTTTGATGGAAAAGTAAGCTTCCATTTTATAGACACAATTATAAGTAAGTTGTATTAGTAATTTGCAATTTTTGATTGCTGTTACTTGGAGAACTCTTGGGTGATTTATCCTTGTCTCTCAATCTGATAGTCAACAAATATATAACTGGATGAATGTAATGACGTTTTATCAAGGTCTTCTTTTTGGTTTATATAAATTCTACAAGGCCGCAGTCACCGTTCAGAGGAGATTAATTGAATCGCCGAATGCCGTGGTCCATTTGGATGAGGAAAGCGAAGACTAGAACGCGGCTGATTCTACACTCGCCTGTTCGGTGATTCGCTAACCATGACGTATGCACGAAGAACGTTAGGTCATTGGACATGTATCGGGCCAGGGGGCTGTTGTTGGGTGCTGCGCTGCCTGGAGTATAGGAGTTCCATTTATCATCTCATCTGTGATGAATCTGTATAAGACCGCTGGTCTTAATAAAGCTCTGTGTGTGTATTAGTAATTTGATCGTTCAGAATACTATTAGGTGAAATGTTAGAACTTTCCATTGCCATCAGTGCATCTTGTAATTTTTACTCTGTTTTCTATAGATTAATGTTTTACCATCCTTGAGTAAGTCACCAGACTTTTGGGAAAGCCTGAATAACAGAACTCACTCATCGACTGAGAAATCTCGAGGTTTTAAACATTGAATTGCGTGGAGTCAATTAGGATCCGTTGTGTGGAGGAAACTCTGCGGCTGGAGAGACTGTATTCATCCAGTAGTACTTGCCTTGAACCTTTGTAATACCAAAGATGGACTTTTTCCGGGAGGATATTGATCCATAAATATAAAGGTCGCCTCTCTCGGCAAAATAGACGCTAAAACTAAACGCCATTTATTGACTGTCTCCACAAACAAGCAGACTCAGGTCGGGCAGAGGTGACTTTATTTTTATAGATCAATTTCCTCTCGGCAAAATTTCCATCTATAATTTGTCCATAGATTTGGTCTAGACACTTTACCAGCTAAAACCTCTTTGGCAGATTGTGAATATTTCAATTGATCCCTCGTGGATCTCATAAAATAAAGCCCGTCCTGGACTGACAAGGATCATTAGCCCGAAACCATGGTCTTTAGGTGGACGCTTCCCAGTTTGCCAAAGCTGGTGTCGTGGCTTTGTCACCGACTTGAGTCCACTAGTTTGTGGAGACGGTCAATAGATGGTGCTCAGTCTTAGCGTCTATTTTACCGGGAGAGGTGATCTTTATTTTTATAAAAAGATGAACTTATTTATTTACTAGGAGAGATTCCAGTGAGTTATGGTTTTAAATGGTTTTAGGAAGTCGGTTCTCTAAGATGTCATTGACATTGTACGTCTATATAACGTCCATTTATTTATGTCCACTCTAGTGGTGACTAGGCCCTCTAGTAAGCGATAAAACATACACTAATACGTAAAATTTATTTAAAGTTTCTCTTTATAACCATTCATGATAGTTCTAAGTATCATATAACACTTCATGGAAATACCTCACTTAGAATGGTTGAAAGGTTTGAAGACACTAATGATACAACAATCATATCGTAAATTGTTATACGTATTATTGTTATGTTCTTCTAGTTATTCTAAAGTGTTTAGAATGGTTAAAAGGTCTGAATACACTAATGATACTACAATCACATCTTAAATTGTTAGACGTATTATTGTTGTGTTCTTATAGTTAATATAAAGTGTTTAGAATGGTTAAAAGGTTTGAAGACACTAATGATACAAAAATAGCATCTTACATTGTTTAACATTTTATTATTGCTCTTCTAGTTAATCGTAGGTGTTTAATATGGTTTAAAGGCTTGGAGACACTAGTTATACACCCAAAAATATCATAGTACATTGTTAGACGTATAAATGTACCTGTTTTTTGAAACGATTCCCCCCGATTGAGGGAAAGTACAAATGGAACTTCAACCATTGCTGGTGGGTGTCCCAGGAAGGATAGATACGCTCAGCTAACCTTCAGGCTCAAGCAGCCAGAATTGACGGTCTACACGCTCAGACCCAAGTACATTGTAGGTACCTACCTCTCTTGTAGATAACTATTCAAATTGAAAAACGTATTTAAAATCATGGACAAAACTTAAGGAAGTTGTACCTTTTAGCATGTATATCAGGATTCAGACAATAACTCTGAAAGATATTTGATGCATAATAACCTTTATTGAAGACGTGAGATAAACAAGTGTGAACAAAATTATCTCTGTCGCCTTAAAAAAAAAACAGATAAATGGCGACATTCAGACTTTCAACTTCCTTAAGTTCTGTCTATGAGTGTTGAGTCTAAAATTTAATTTTTTAAAAAATAATCTATCAATTGAAATTTCGATAGATGCTCTTTTAATTAAAGGATAAAGAGAAAGAAAGAAAAATGTCACACCCAGAAAGAACTTTTGAAATATCATACAACTTGGCATGAATGTACAGACATTACATAGACCGAATGGTTAAAAAAAAACAATACACTTTATTCGATCCTTATCATTTCTTGATAATTTGGTCTATGCAACAGAGTATGTACATTTATTTAAAGTTTCATTATATTTTATTAGTTGACTATAGCATACCTTCTAGGGATTGGTGGAAGGACGGTCTAAACAGTTAGTTTTCGACCGCTATGACCCGGGTTCGATTCCTGCATTGGGCACTTTTTTCTGATTTAAAAAAAAAATGCTCCAATGGCCTACGATTCTTGCAAAAGTCCAACCCCACCAGCGAGTGCAAGTAACCAAACGTGGCTCTGACACATTTGTAAGTGCAAAGTCGAACTGCTTTTCACATGTGTAGACATGTGGTGCACTTACAGTAAAAACAGTCGCCAACTTCTACCCACCATGATC
>CP092880.1:16720756-16803078 GCA_030710605.1 Cordylochernes scorpioides | reverse complement strand
CTGAAAGATTTGATACACAGTGGCCTTTATTGAAGACATACGAGATAACCAAGTGGGAACAAAATGCTTCTGTCTCCTTAAAAAAATATATACGTCGAGTAGCCATCAAAGACTTTCGACTTCCTAAAGTTTTGTCCATGAGTGTAAAATTTTCATATTTATACAAGAGCATATGTTTCTTTTCGGTTGGCTCCCCGCACAGTTTATAAACATATTGATCTTCAATATGACGGAATTACGGGTTTTTACAGATTATATAAACTTAAAGGTAGGTATATTTCAATAAAATATGTTGTTTTTTTAGTTTTCTGATTTTTAGGTTGATGTTTTAAATGATGGAGCTCCCGTACAGTTGTTAGAAGCAAGGAATTTATGCTGTTTTTTCTGCGATCTCGATTTGTCAGAGTTGAGTTAGTATTATGAATTTAATTCGGTATATTAAATCGTATTATATAGTTGTGGAGTATTTAGTATTGGTCTTTTTGTGTTTGTCAAATTGAAAAGTAGAAGGTCATTGATTATTAGAATATATTCTTCAAGAAATGTCTTTAGCTATTGTGCCTTTGTTTTCTGTTGTAGGCTGTAACTTCTAATATTTATTAAGTGTTTAATCACCTCGCAAGCCGTCAATGCTGCAGAAACTGTAAATAACATAAGAAAGGGAAACATTAAAACACGAATATTTCTTTTCAAATATAAAACAAACTTCTACTGTCCTAACTGTGATGAAAAATATTGGAAGGGCTTGGCTCATCAGTGGTGAACCCTCTCAGCGTTTTGCTAATTTAATCCACCAGACTGCTTTTATAGAGTTCTAATACTGTATTGGATCATTCTGCTTTTATATGCTACACTAAAGGGTGGAATCTTAGAAATGGTATTCAAGCAAACTATACGCTTTTAGCGTTAATTATTTTAGTTATCCCAGCTGTTTCCCAATGTCCTTCGGTCAGTGGTTGTTGAATGTTAATGTTTTTATATGAAGTCTTTTGGGAAAATCTTTTGTGTCTATAACAGTAGTAAATAACCCTCTGCAGTTAAACTGTGAGATGGCTATTGGGTTCTGTATATAAAGTTTAAAAAAGAATAAAATGGAAACTTTTCAGAATAATTTTTATTCACAACCATTTCTAAACATGAAAAACAAATAATGACAGATTCTATCAGTGATGGACTCTTCCATCAATTTTGTCAGCGGAATCTATTAGCGTGTTTGCGTATTTCCATCAATTCCATCAAATTCCATCAATTTTGTCGGCGGAATCTATTAGCGTGTCAATACAGCTACAGTCGGCGCTTTCTCTAGAATGTACTCCCCATCCTGCCCATGCTTCCTCGTCTTCCATCTCTTCTTTTCTAAATCTTACAACTTCTTTTAACATTTATCGAGAGACCCCCCATTGAAAATACTAAATAGAGTTTTTAATTGTTATTTTAATACAGATTCATCCCTCTAAAAAGACCAAGGTCGCCTCTCCCGTCAAAATAGACGTCAAAGCTAGACGCCATCTATTGACCGTCGCCGCAAACTAGCGGGAGAGTCGACCTATGTATTTTTAGATCAATATCCTCCCGGCAAAATTTCCATCTATATTCATTCCTGCCTTTACAATTTAACAAAATCAATAATAAATCCAGGGCCAGGTATCTTTTAAACCGCTCTTCATTTCTCAAGCTTTCAGGCAAATATGCCCTTCAACAGAAGACCTAGAGGTACCACTTCCAGCCAATCATACATTGTATAATTACATCTATATATAATTGACTGGTGTGGTACCTCTAGGTCTCCTGTTGAAGGACATATTAGCCCGAAAGCTTGAGAAATGAAGAGCGGTTAAAAGAGACTTGGCCTGAATTTCATATTGATTTTGTTAAATTGTTATTTTGTCTATAATATAATTATTTGCCTTCCACTCGATGGTCTTCTGATGGCGTCTTCTCTGATTGAATGCCCAGGCGGCACAGTGTCAGATATTCAATGGGCCAAGAAAATAGTACAGGTGGTCGCTTAAACTGGCTCAAGTACACTTACCCTCATGGGCAAAACTTGAGGAAGTTGCACCTTTTATCAGGTATATCGGGATTCGTACAATAACTCTGAAAGATATTTGATAAACAGTGACCTTTATTGAAGACACATGAGATAACCGATATACACTCGTAGACAAAACTTAAGGAAGTTGTATCTTTTAGCATGCATATCGGAATTCAACAACAACAACAACAAAGCCTTTATTAAGGGTCACTGACCCTATACAGGATTCACCAGAGGTATGCATAAGAACAAAGCAGTGAGACAAAGGAAACACTAATATAAACAGAAGAAAAAAAAAGAAAGAGAAAGATGGAAGCAAGAAAAACAACACAAAAAGAGTAGCAGTAAGAAAGTGAGGAGTGAGTGTCACTTGGCCTTCTTCTGAGATATGGACTCGTGGAAACCATAAAACGCCGTAGCAATATACTTATTCTGGTAAATTATTGATGGAAGTGAAGCACAGAGTTGCCCAGTTTTGAGCATAAGGGTTCTTCTTTCTTCTTTCAGAGCAGAGCAATCAAAAATATAGTGGGCGATTTCATTTTTTAGTTTTGAATTACAGAAGGTACAAATCGGGTCCTCACCGCAGAGCATCTTGGTGTGGTTTTCTCTAAAAAAACTTGAAAGTATTCTAACTTGTGCAAGTAGTCTCACAACCGGGAAAGAAAAATCCCAAAAGGTATCCCTCCGTCATTAAGAATGTGTTAATGTCTTTGTAGTGAGAGTATAGCTTAGATTTATCCATTCTTGTAAGGTCGTTTTGTATAGATTGGTCTGCCGCTGTTTTTGAGAGCCCTGTAATCGCGCTCCTCAGCGTTTCTGGATCATCACAGGAAACAAGTGCAGGGGATCCATTATTGTTAAGCAGATTGGTGAGCTTTTTAATGAAACCGATGGGGGTGCCCGAAGCATGCATATCGGAATTCAGATAATAACTCTGAAAGATATTTGATAAACAGTGACCTTTATTAAAGAAAGACGAGATAACCAAGTGTGAACAAAATAGCCTCTGTGTCCTTCAAAAATAGACGACCAGCGACCTTCCATTTTCTTAAGTTTTGTCCATGAGTGTACTGTATAGTTTTAGTGACGTGGTTGTCGCTGAGGACGGGTTTCACTGTAGACATTAAAAGGAAGTATCCTTTGAAAAGAATGGCTGAGAGGAGTTAGTCTAGACTCAAGTAACCTGTTGGTGCACTAAGGCTGACAATTGCCTTTAAATTCAGATATCGGGGGATCCATGTGGAGACGTTTCAAGTTGTAAAGGAGGTTCAGTAAGACGTCCGAGACAATCTCACTTTCACACTGATCTTTATTAATCCAAATTTTTCCTTTTATCTTAACCTATTTTACATATATTGCATACATTACACGAAAAACAACAACAAAAAAGACAATAAATATACATAATACCTACAATTTAGGTGCATCCGATACTAGCATACAAAGAAAATAATTCTAATCTTATACATAACCTCTGGTAAAGAGTTCAACCACTAGTAAGTCAGCTATAGTTTTCTCATTATAGCAAGGGAAGTGGGCAATTGTTTCAATAAGTTATTACATAAGTGCATTCACTACTGTAAGCCTACTAGTGAGTTCAGAACAGAAGTGAGAGATGTTAGTTTGACGACTTGACGGCCCTGTATTCCTGGATGAAGGTGTAGAGGTCCAGGAAGTCGTTCACTTCAACCAGAGCAAACCCAGCCACATGCCGATGTAACCCCCGAAGTAGCCGAAGACTTCGATGGTCTGACACATGGGACATAAGTATAGATCAGTAGAATACCCCTTGTCTACAGAGAACTAGTACTCCAGTGGAAATAGAAGTTTTTTTTTTTTTTTTTGCTTATCCCTAATACACGTGGTACAGGTCATAATGATCATGGTGGGTAGAAGTTGGCAACTGCTTTTACTGTAAATGCACCACATGTCTACACATGTGAAAAGCAGTTCGACTTTGCACTTACAAATGTACCATAGCCCCTTTTGGTTACTTGCACTTGCTAGTAGGGTTGGACATTTCCAAGAATCGGGGGCCATTGAATTTTTTTTTTTTTTTTAATTCAGAAAAAAGTGCTCGATGCGGGAATCGAACCCGGGTCATAGCAGTCGAAAACTAACTTTTTAGACCGTCCTTCCACCCACCCCCAGAAGATATGCTACAGTCAACTAATAAAATATAATGAAACTTGAAATAAATGTACATACTCTGTTGCATAGACCAAATTATCAAGAAATGATAAGGATCGAATAAAGTGTATTGGTTTTTTAACCATTCGGTCTATGTAATGTCTGTGCATTCATGCCAAGTTGCATGATATTTCAACAGTTCTCTTTCTGGATATAAAATTTCTTTCTTTCTCTTTCCCCTCTAATTAAAAGAGCATCTATCGAAATTTCAACTAATAGATTATTTAAAAAAAAACACATTATATATACATTCATAGACAAAACTTAAGAAGTTAAAAGTCTTTAATGTCGCCGTTTATCTGTTTTTTTTTTTAAGGAGACAGAGACAAATTTTGTTTACACTTGGTTATCTCACGTCTTCAATAAAGGTTATTATGCATCAAATATCTTTCAGAGTTATTGTCTGAATCCCGATATTTCCAGCTAAAGTATACAACTTCCTCAAGTTTTGTCTATGATTGTAGATACGTTTCCAATTTGAATAGTTCTCTACAAGAGAGGTAGGTACACCTACAAGGTACTTGGGTCTGAGCGTGTAGACCGTCAATTCTGGCTTCTTGAGCCTGAAGGTCAGTTGAGCGTATCTATCCTTCCTGGGACACCCACCAGCAATGGTTGAAGTTCCATTTGTACTTTACCTCAAACGGTGTGAATAGTTTGAAGAAAAAAACAGGTAAAATTATACGTCTAACAATGTACGATGATATTTTTGTGTGTATCCCTAGTGTCTTCAAGCCTTTAAACCATATTAAACACTTGCGATTAACTAGAAGAGCAACAATAAAATGTTAAACAATGTAAGAGGCTATTTTTGTATCATTGGTGTCTTCAAACCTTTTAGCCATTCTAAACACTTTACATTAACTAGAAAAACACAACAATAATATATCTAACAATTTAAGATATGATTGTTGTATTATTAGTGTTTTCAAATCTTTTAACCATTCTAAACACTTTAGATTAACTAAAAGAACACAACAATAATACGTCTAACAATTTAAGATATGATTGTTGTATCATTAGTGTCTTCAAACCTTTTAACCATTCTAAACACCTGCGATTAACATGAACAACTATCCTTGTGTCTAACAATGCAATATGCGATTGTTGTATCGCTAGTGTCTTCAAACCTTTTAACCATTCTAAGTAAAGTATTTCCATGAAGTGTTATATAATACTTAGAACTATATATAAATGGTTATAAAGAGAAACTTTAAATAAAATTTACGTATTAGTGTATGTTTTATCGCTTACTAGAGGGCCTAGTCACCACTAGAGTGGACATAAATAAATAGACGTTATATAGACGTACAATGTCAATGACATCTTAGAGAACCGACTTCCTAAAACCATTTAAAACTATAACTCACTGGAATCTCTCCTAGAAAATAAATAAGTTCATCTTTCTATAAAATAAAGGTCACCTCTCCCGGCAAAATAGATGCTAAGACTAAGCACCATCTATTGACCGTCTCCACAAACTAGGTGACTCAAGTCGGTGACAAAGCCACGACACCAGCTTTGGCAAACTGGGAAGCGTCCACCTAAAGACCATGGTTTCGGGCTAATGGCCCTTGTCAGTCCAGGACGGGTTTTATTTTATAAGATCCACGAGGGATCAAATGAAATATTCACAATCTACCAAAGAGGTGTTTAGCTGGTAAAGTGTCTAGACCAAACCTATGGACAAAATATAGATGGAAATTTTGCCGGGAGGAAATTGATTTATAAAAATAAAGACACCTCTGCCCGACCTGAGTCTGCTTGTTTGTGGAGACAGTCAATAAATGGCGCTTAGTTTTAGCGTGTATTTTGCCGAGAGAGGGGACCTTTATATTTATGGTTTAATATCCTCCTGGAAAAAGTCCATCTTTGGTATTACAAAGGTTCAAGGCAAGTAGTACTGGATGAATACAGTCTCTTCAGCCGCAGAGTTTCCTCCACACAACGGATCCTAATTGACTCCACTCAATTGAATGTTTAAAAAACCTTGAGATTTCTCAGTCGATGAGTGAGTTCTGTTATTCATGCTTTCCTAAAAGTCTGGTGACTTACTCAAGGATGGTGAAACATTAATCTATAGAAAACAGAGTAAAAATTTCAAGATGCACTGATGGCAATGGCAAGTTCTAACATTCCACCTAATGTTATTCTGAACGATCAAATTACTAATACACACACAAAGCTTTATTAAGACCAGCGGTCTTATACAGATTCACCACAGGAAGAAATAAGACCCTGGAGGCTGTTGGGCTCTGCGCTACCTGGAGTATAGGAGCTCCAACTATGCTTCCTTCCTGTGGTGAATCTGTATAAGACCCTGGAGGCTGTTGGGCTCTGCGCTACCTGGAGTATAGGAGCTCCATCTATGCTTCCTTCCTGTGGTGAATCTGTATAAGACCCTGAAGGCTGTTGCGCTCTGCGCTACCTGGAGTATAGGAGCTCCAACTATGCTTCCTTCCTGTGGTGAATCTGTATGAGACCCTGAAGTCTATTGGGCTCTGCGCTACCTGGAGTATAGGAGCTCCATCTATGCTTCCTCCCTGTGGTGAATCTGTATAAGACCGGTGGTGAAGCTTGTATTGTCGCGGTAAAAAGAAACTCTTTCCTCACAGCATAGATTGTCTTTTATTTATCATTTTTCTGAAGGGATTATAATAGAAATAATTTCTCGTCATGAATAATTGTCGTAAAGATGGCTGCCTGGCCGGCATTCATATTTATATAAAAAATACACTTTGGACAGTTGGAGCTTTTTTTTAATTATTAAAAAACTCCAACTGGCCGAAGTGTCTATTTTTTATATAAATATGAATAATTGTGGCTGATAAAATTGACATGAAAGTTTGTTTGTGAACTTTTAAAAAGTAAAATTACTCATTCAAATATGTTTTCGCAAAGCTTTGCGCTGATGTTCTGAAACACCAAGGTAGAAAGTTAAGCAAAATGGCTTATTAAAAGATTATTAACAGACTCCATATATCCTGAATGGAATCAGAAACAACTTGAAACAAATCCCTGATCCCTGAAGAGGGCCATCTTACATTTCTGAAAACTTAATTGACGATTTTTATATCTTCACTTCTACATCTTTACAAATTAAAGGAAGTTGTACCTTTAAGCATGTATATCAGGATTCAGACAATAATTCTGAAGGATATTTGATACACGGTGACCTTTATTGAAGACACACGAGATAACAAAGTATGACCAAAATTGCCTCTTTCTCCTTCAAAAAAAAAAAAAAAATATATATATAGACCATAGACGACATCAAAACATTCCACTTCCTTAAGTTTTATCCATGAGTGTACATATATGTAATATATATCCGAGTTATTACACTGCAATATTTGATGTATTACACTGTTGTAGAATCCTGTCGACTTATTGTAATATATCCAAAAGTTATTACACTGCAATATTTGATGTATTACACTGTTGTAGAATCCTGTCGACTCTGTGTAATATAGCCAAAGTTATTACACTGCAATATTTGATGTATTACACTGTTGTAGAATCCTGTCGACTTAACCGTTCTGTGACAATATCGTTGCGGAATTTCTTGTTGTTCGATTTGAATGGTGAGGATTGGTTGAAGCGCAGTCGTTGAGTGGTAAGTGAAGCACACAGTTAGGAATAATCAGGACACGTGATGGGTTTTGAAAATAAAAGGCAACTGGGTTGGAGGAAAGAAAGCTTGAGAAGAGCGGAGCGATTTTGATTGTTAATTATCTGATCACATGGTGGTGGTTGTACTTAGCTATGGGATGAGCAGAGGGAGAGAGGTCCGGAGCCGATGTCACCTTATTGGGAGCCAAAGCACAACTGACAATTCTTGCTTTTCGATTTAACACCACGAGTTGGCTTCTTCCCCATTGGTCGAGGGATAGAACGTGCCCGTTTTCCTATTGGTTGACCTACTTAGTGGGTACTTTCTAATTGGACCGGCGGCTGCTTTGATGGAAGATACCGCCGATCTTGTCATGGAGTGTCGGGTGTTATTTCGACTCTATTTACTTCCGCGTTATCAAATACGTCCGGCCTTCTGTCAGGAAGTATGGGGTGTCTCTCTACTTTTATAACTTCTGGTCACCAGATACGTCCGGCCTTCTGTCAGGAAGTATTGACTGTACAAGTTATTTATAATTGTGCCCGCTTTAAAACCTATTTCCTATGTTTTGTTGCTACTTCTTTCCTCCAGTTACCTTGTTCTTTATTAAATCTTTGAAAATCATACATTGTACATGCATAGTGGGTCGGGGGGCATACAATTATATACAAATTATGACAGATGCGCCCCCTACATGTGAAGAATTCAAGAAGGGGTTAGCCTGAGAGAATTCTGTAAAGTGAAAAATAATTTTGTGGGAAAATTAGTTGTGGGTATTGAGAGTTTATATACAAGCATTGGTGGCGATATAAGAAGTAAAATAGAATGGTGTTGATGATATAGGTTGAGTATAATTAATAGAAATCAAAAAAATTTTTTTTTTTAATTGTAAGAAATCAAAATGAATGCTATGGTACATAGTGGATTAAAAAGAAAAGAAAATGCGCCTAACTGATTTCTACTCGAAATTGGAAATAAAAAACGAGGGAGTTCTATTAGGGCTTTTGAGAAATCAAAAATAATATAAAAATAAAAAGTTGGACGAAATCAAAGTGAATGCTTGGTTGCATGGTGAGAAAAAAATTGCTTTGTTGCATGATGAAAAAAAAGAAAATGCCTAACTAATTTTTTGCTCGAATTTTGGGAAAAGAAATCGAGGAAATTTCATAAGGTCTTTTGAGAAATCAAAGTAAAATAAAAAGTTGGAAGAAATCAAAGTGAATGCTTGGTTGCATGGTGAGAAAAAAAAATTGCTTTGTTGCATGATGAAAAAAAGAAAAATGCCTAACTAATTTTTTGCTCGAATTTTGGGAAAAGAAATCGAGGAAATTTCATAAGGTCTTTTGAGAAATCAAAGTAAAATAAAAGTTGGAAGAAATCAAAGTGAATGCTTGGTGCATGGTGAAAAAAAAAAAGGAAAAATGCCTAACCATATTCTAGCTCGAAATTGGGAATGGAAACCGAGGGAATTTTATTAGGGCTTTTGAGAAATCAAAATAAAAATAAAAATAAAATTTCATAAGGTATTTTGAAATCAAATAAAAATAAAAAGTGGTTGAGCGAAATCAAAGTTGAGTGCTTGGTAAAAAGAAAAATGAAAAATAAAAAGGTTTCAACAATAAAGGATGATTTAATGTTTTTAGTTTAACCGAAAATCAATGAGTTTTCGTTGATAATTGAAGTTATGGCAATATAAGTTAAGTGGTAAATAGAATGATAATTGATAAATAAAAATGATAATATAAACTAATTGGTAAAAAAAATGATAGTTAATTAATTAAAAGTGATAATAAGTTGAATAAATTGATAAATTGATTAAATATTTAAATTTTAATTGAGAGAAAATAATGAAAATGATTAATATGAAAAATAAGGTGTATTGGTTTGAACCCTTTTGTATCTACATGCCCTATAAATTTTTTGTCTCATCTGTAGCGACACTTAGGTGAAAACGTGATTCTACCCCTCAAGTGCGTTTATGCTATGTGTACAGGAGACATGGAAATCTATATAACCTTTATGTGTAATTTTTTGTCTTTGTGTGTGTTGTGAAAAAATGTTAGAAGTCTGTTGTGTAAGAAATGTGTGAGCGAGTTCTATGTGTTGTCTTGTGGATGTGGAATTGGATGGTAAAAATCGATATGTAGACTCGAACTGGAATTCAAAATCGGTGGCATAGAGAGGTTCCCAGTTGACCTCAATAGGGGACCTTCTCATTGTAATTAGAGATACGGAAGTGGGGTGTGTCGGGCAAAAGAGAGGGAATGAAATTGGAGATCGGACGAGGCGCTCCGCTTTGTTGCATAGGCCGAATTTATCGCCGCGGATTACACTTCCTGTCGCGGTGTCTCAAAATTCTCACTTCCTGCCGTCTAATTTATTTTGGGTGCGGCTCAGATCTTGTTTTTGGAGTGTGACTTCTCCGACACTGGTTGGTCATCTTTCAGTTACTTCTATCTCTTCGGAGTTTATTTAGATTTTCTGCAAAGATGGTTCCTAAAATTATGAGAAGTTTTATAAATGTTTGTCCACAATGAAGAACTGCTTGTCCAAAATTAAAAACTGCCTCTTGTAGTTCGAAAATTTTATGAGCGGACATGGTATAGATAAATAAATAATTAAGGAATAAAATTGGGATACATTTGTATGGTAGAACTAACAAACAAAGGATGAAAATCAGATGAAAAATAGGGTATTGCCCCATGTTCGTCCAGATTTTTGTAAATGGGGACTCTGAAATATTTGCCTGAACCTTATTAATTGTAGAATTTAAATGATTGGTAGGTTCGCAGTTCTCTTGTTTGATCGTTAATGGTTTTATTAGCGATATGTCGGTGGTAATTGATTTAGGTTGAGATGTGTGGTCGTTTCTCTGACGTGGGTGGTGTAATTTTGGCATTGTTTGTGTTGTGTGTACGCTGTGCTTTATGTACGAATTTTGTTTTGCTTTGGGGTCTGTGTCGGTATTTTTACGTGAAGGTTGGTTGTATTCATCGATTCTTCTAGCGAATCGGCAGGTGGGGCAGGTTTTTTACCTGTTTTGCGATGTCTTGTGTCATGTTCTGCCAATAATATTGTGACGAGATGAGTCTCGTCATCTTGGAGATGTTTGGGTGGTGGTGTTGTGTGTGTACGGACTTAAGAAGTCTGGTTGTAAGTGAACTTGGGACTATAGTTTTAAGTACTCTTTTTCGGGAGACGGTGCGCAGTTTATTGTGATCCATAGTCACGCGAGATTTTCCCGGTGGAGAAGACTGTTGGCTCTTTATGAGTGGCGCATCTAGAAAGCCACAAAATGGGATACGAGTTACAACGCTCGTTTCATATTGTTGTACTCCATTTATGCTATGGACCTCATATTCGTATCTTGACAATCTTAATCTCCATCGAAACAATCTGCCTGACGGAGTTTTGATCTCTTTCAACCACTGCAATGCGGGATGGTCAGAAAGTATTGTAAACTTTCTGCCCATTAGACAGGTGCGGAAGTTATCCACACTTTCCACAATGGCTAGGCATTGTAGTTCCAAGTCTGAATAATTTCGCTCGTGACTACGCAGAGATCGGCTGAAATGTTGAATGGTGTATGTCTTCCCATCAGGGTAGACTTGTTTAAGAATGCCTGCAATGCTGAATGTTGAGGTGTTACAGTACACCTGGCATGGCAGACCTTCCTGGTAAAGGTGTAATGTGGGGTGTGTGGTAAGGTTTTCTTTCAGGTTAGTGAACGCTTTCTGGCATTCGTCATCCCAGACCCACATGACATCCTTTTTTAGAAGGTTGACAAGTGGCGTCCGCAAGCGGGCGTGGTCTGGAATGAACTCTTTATAGGCGTTCACAGCTTTTAGGAAAGATCGTAATGTTTTTCGATTGTGTGGTTGTTTGGTGGCGTGAATTTTTTCTATGTTTTGTGTAGACGGGATGATTGTGTTATTCTTAACGATTGTGCATGCGCTTACTGGTTGTTGTTGTCTTTTGGCGCGCGTGTTGCGTTTGTTGTGCGGATTGTGCGTGTTTGTTGTGTGGTGACGTATGGGTGCGTGTATGGGTTTTGTGTGGTAAGTGTGTGAGCTGTACTGACACGTTTTTTTGGGCATGATTGGAATTGTAGGTTGAAGCCGTTGTGGCTTTATGTGTTGTGGGCATAAGTATTGGCAATTGGGTTGAGTGAAAAGTTGCGTGGTGTGAGATTAGAATGGTGGCATGTAAATATTTGGGGTTTGGGCAATGAATGCAGGCAAGGGTTTCCATGTGTGAAAGCTTTGGGTGCTGTGCGAGTCCTTTGGGACAGGTTTTGGCCTAGCCCGTGCTTGCATTCATTTGACACATGTTTAAAGTGGTAGATAGTATTAGACAATGGGACGCCAAGTTGGAAAATAGTGCCGCGATTATAATTTAGTTTTAATTTATACTGATAAAGGGTTTTTAGGGTAAGAACTCCAAATGGCAAGGATGCATTTACCACGCGGAAGTTCTCTCTACGGGTTATTTGGCCTATTGTCAGGGGGGAAAGTTAAATGTCCTATTATTTTCGTAAAACTATTTAGGGTGGATAGATCAAGGGAAGGATTTTTAATACTTAAGTTGGGAAGTTGTGCTTTTAATCTATTGTATAAATGATACGGCAATATGTTCGAACCTGCGTCTGGTTCAATTAGAAAGGTACATGGTAGGTCCTGGGTCAAATACAAGTCCAAAGTCAATTTGATGGTGTCATTGGGTGGATTGCCTACCTCAGTCTCGAAAGGTCTCCACTGTGGCGTCTTCGGCTTGGGATGGCTGGCTTGGAATGTCTGTTGGGCCGGATCGGGACCGTTTGCACTGTCCGCGCAATTAAAAGGGAAATCTAGTCATTTGTACTGCTTCCATTCGAGTGGACCGCGTTGTCGGTACACTGGGCCCGTGTCGCGTGGATTGCTTCCGGGTGTACGGGTACGGCATGGTGGGTGGCGACTCCTCGGTGGGGCGTCAGGTTGTTCGGACACGTACCGGCGGCGGGGGTGTCGGTTGCCCCGGGGGTGGCGCTCCGGAACTCCGTCTCACCTTGCGTGGATCTTGCCCCTTGTAGCGCGGCGGTCAGTTCTAAAATTACCGTCGCCAGGGTATGTCTTGTCGCTTCGTTCGTTGTCAGTTTCTTTCCGCTCGTTGCCAGTTTCTTCTCTCTCGGTTTGTCATTGCCTTTTGTTTTGCTGGCGCCTGGGCTAATTTCCATCTGAATCCTGTCGACTTTATGTAATATATATCCGAGTTATTACACTGCAATATTTGATGTATTACACTGTTGTAGAATCCTGTCGACTTATTGTAATATATCCAAAAGTTATTACACTGCAATATTCGATGTATTACACTGTTGTAGAATCCTGTCGACTCTGTGTAATATAGCCAAAGTTATTACACTGCAATATTTGATGTATTACACTGTTGTAGAATCCTGTCGACTTAACCGTTCTGTGACAATATCGTTGCGGAATTTCTTGTTGTTCGATTTGAATGGTGAGGATTGGTTGAAGCGCAGTCGTTGAGTGGTAAGTGAAGCACACAGTTAGGAATAATCAGGACACGTGATGGGTTTTGAAAATAAAAGGCAACTGGGTTGGAGGAAAGAAAGCTTGAGAAGAGCGGAGCGATTTTGATTGTTAATTATCTGATCACATGGTGGTGGTTGTACTTAGCTATGGGATGAGCAGAGGGAGAGAGGTCCGGAGCCGATGTCACCTTATTGGGAGCCAAAGCACAACTGACAATTCTTGCTTTTCGATTTAACACCACGAGTTGGCTTCTTCCCCATTGGTCGAGGGATAGAACGTGCCCGTTTTCCTATTGGTTGACCTACTTAGTGGGTACTTTCTAATTGGACCGGCGGCTGCTTTGATGGAAGATACCGCCGATCTTGTCATGGAGTGTCGGGTGTTATTTCGACTCTATTTACTTCCGCGTTATCAAATACGTCCGGCCTTCTGTCAGGAAGTATGGGGTGTCTCTCTACTTTTATAACTTCTGGTCACCAGATACGTCCGGCCTTCTGTCAGGAAGTATTGACTGTACAAGTTATTTATAATTGTGCCCGCTTTAAACCTATTTCCTATGTTTTGTTGCTACTTCTTTCCTCCAGTTACCTTGTTCTTTATTAAATCTTTGAAAATCATACATTGTACATGCATAGTGGGTCGGGGGGGCATACAATTATATACAAATTATGACATATATTTAGATTTACAAGGTGGGCCAAAATGACACAAGCCCTACGTGGCCATGTAAATTTTGTTTAAAATCTTTTGTTAAATAAATAGATAAAGATAAATAAATATATATTTTTCAATCACATATTCATGTACGCCTTTTAAAAAATAATTTTATTAAACTGTATGCGCTCCCCCCAAGAACCTGGGTTAACTAAATAAAATTATATTCAATGAATTTTGTTCAAACTTCCTGTTAAGTTATATGAAAACATATGACTCACTGTATTCAATGTGTCCTATATTTTCGCCTCTTGTACATTGTTTAATTAATTAAAAATTCGAATTTATTTAAACATATTTAAAATTAAGGATGAAACAGGTTTTAAATGCTCACTGAGGGGGGACATGAGAGTCTTATAGAATGTGAGGATAGCTACAGCCGTGTTGAAGGTGGTTGCTTTGGAAAATGATGTTTGGATTGAACGAACTGACGATTTCATTAAATCGCTCAGAGCAAATAACTTCTGCAGTCAGCTTTTCCCTTCTGATTGATTTTTATATATCAAATATAGAGATTATATATTATTTTATGGCGTCTTTATAACTTTTGATATAGGATTATAATTACCATAATACATTCAGAGCAATTTAGTTCATTTGTAAATATGTTCTTATTAATTAAACAATACCACCACAGGTTTCTGGAAATGAGTTTTTTTTCCATTTTATTAACGTAGTCTCAAGCTTTCAGGCATCTCTGTCATTCTACTGGAGAACATAAATAAACGGATAAAACTGATGCTAAACTATTATAAAATATTTGTAATAGTTTAGCGGCGTTTTATTCCTTTATTTACAACAACAACAACAAAAAGCTTTATTAAGACAATTTAGCCTTATACGAATTCTCCAAGCACAGAAATGTAGGGTACATACAAGAATAACAGTAGTAATAACAACAAAAGTCCCTGTTATGACCTTTTGGTCTTATACAACTTCTCCACGTAGAAGAGGGTATATACAGGAACAATAGTTACAATAATTAGCAATGCTATTTACAATGTGTCAAGGGGGATAGTAGCAGGAAAGGGGTTGTTGGGGAACTAGAGTATTAACATGGGTTGATGTTATTATATCTCTTAAGGAAAGATTACGCGACAATAAAGTTGGGATATCCAGCAGGTTAATAAAATATTCAAGGTGGTTGGTGCGAATGTTTAGTTCACTATATAAAATTATCTCCAGTCCAGTCTTGATCGTAATATATATTCTCTAGTTGGAGTTCGTTAGAAGGTATATACATAAAAGTTATACAAGTCAGCAATGAATCTAAGTTTGGTTATTTTTGTTATAAATTTCTACAATGATGTTTTTAGAGCTTCTTCCATGAACCAAGGTTTTTCTGGCAAGTGATTGGTAAAACTGAAAATCCTAAATCTCGAGTTTTAGAACAAATTGGCACTAAGTTTCCGTTATAGCAAATATTTCGAACTGATTTAAATAATCAAAGAAAGGGAAAACGAAATTTATTTTAAAGAAACCTTTGATATACCTGTTGTGTTCTCTACCTAACAAAAATAGCACTTGACGAACACTATAATGTTGGGAGAATCTTAATAAATTACTCTCTATTAAAAATTAAAACTTCTTTATTGAAGGCACAAATAACTATGAATTTAAATTACTATAATAAAACTAAAAACTCTAACACCTAAACGTCTCCTCATATACTCTCTCCCACATTCACTCAAAGAAATACATATATTTATATACACACAACACCACAGAATAAATTAGATCACAGATTAATTAAATCACAGAATGAAAATTAATATTTTAAATAATAAACATCAACATATAAGGTATAAACTATTTATTTCTATAAATAAGATTCTTTCACTCTCCTCTTACACTCTATATACATCCAATCATTTTACATATCTAATTTTTTATCAGAAAATTAATACATATCTACATATATGCTGCATTTTTTCTTTAAGAATAAAATTTGCATATGGAATCATTACAGCACCCGCCACCGAAGATCCATCATCACTCCTGAGATGATTTTATTTCCACGGTGGTTCCCTTTGTCCGGATGTTGAAAGGCTGGACATTGGATATGTGAGCGGTTCTGGTCTGACGATTATGGAAATAGTATTCTATGTACTTAACCAGACCGTCCATTTCAGTTACACGACAGACTTCATGTGGTCCAGTCTGGTGCCATTCTTTTCCTTTCCTTTGATGGCGTACCAGCACATAATCTCCAACTTTTAGCTGAGGTGGTGATCTTATTTGTTTTCTATTATAGTAAAATTTTGTTTTTTGTCGATATTGGTGTTGTCCTTCTTCGTCTCTCTCCTTTTCTTCAAGTTGGCAACTTATACCAAGCTCATCATCAGCAGGTAAGCGTGGAGATTGTTTTGTATATTTAAATATAGGCGAGCAACCCATATAAGAATTGTAGGAGCGGTTATGATACCGAATTTCTCCTTCTAGACAGGACTTCCATCCTCCTTTGAAATGAGGGTAACAGGCGAGAAAGGTCTTTATTTCTCTTATGGTTCTTTCCGCCAGACCATTTCCAGCTGGATGATAGGGAGTTGTCGTGATCAGTATTATGTTTTTAGATTTTGATCATTCCGGGAATTTTCCGTGAACAAAGGACTTTCCTTGATCTGTAATTAAAGTGCGCACTTTCTTAAGATTTTCATGTTGTTCGAAATAATTTATCAATGATTGCCCATTTTGTTTTATAGCTTTAGCCTGGGCTAATCTTGTTGCTTCATCTATTACTATTAAAAGGTTGATCTAGCATCTCCCTTAGTTGGAGCTTCGGCATAATCTAAATACACAGTATGGAAAGGCTCCTGTGATTGTGGCGGCAAGCTCATATGATTTGATCTGTACTTGTATTTAAACTTGACCTGTTGACAAACAGGGAAAGAGGCTATGTAACCGCGTATATCATTTTTCATCTTATACCACCAGAATCGCTGCCTTAATTTATGATAGGTTCTCAAAAACCCAGAGTGGCCACCTGAGAGAGGATCATCGTGATATAAGAGCAAAATTGAATCTCTATCCTCGGGAGGAACCAAGTACTTGTTGTTATCTCCGAGCTTCAGATCAATGCTCCGGTGATTCGTCCATAATATGGATTCATTTGGATCTGTGGGAGAATCAATTGCCAATCTCGACAAAGCGTCGGCATCTTCTAATTCCTTTCCGGATAGGTGATTAATATTCATTTCAAACGAACTAAGGAACAGTTGCCATCTGGCAAGTCTGTCTCTGAGATTTCCGCAGGAAAGCAGTTGAGTCAACGCGCGGTGATCGGTGTGGACTGTAAAAGATTTACATTCCAAATATGCGCGGAAATGTTCAACTGCTTTCAACACAGCAAGACATTCCTTTTCGGTAACAGAACAATTCTGTTCCGCTCTTGTAAACATATATTAATAATAATTGATTACTCGTAATTGTCGGTTTTTCTTTTCGGTAATATCTCGTTGGTATAATACTGCTCCCGTTCCATAGTAAGAAGCGTCGGTAGACTGCTCGTATTGAAGCGAACCATCGGGAATCCTTAAAATCGGGTTGGATGTAATCAGGGTAAGTAATTTCAAATAAGACTCTTCACATTCTTCTGTCCATGTAAAAATGGAGTCTTTTCTTTTCAAGGCCTTCAATGGTCTTATTATCATAGCGTAATTCGGCATATACGGCCTGAAATGCCCAGTTAAGCCAGTGAAACATTGTAGGGATTTCAAATTGTAAGGCCTCCTCATATTCTTCACCTTTTCAATGACCTGATCCCTCATGTGTTTGAAATCGCCATTTATTATTCTTCCTAGTAACTCCACTTGAGGAACGCAAAACTGACATTTCCCCAGGTTAATGGTCATATCAAATTTGGCCAGTCTAGTGAGAATCTTGTAGGATAGGGCTACACAATCTTCTTTAGTGGGTGCACCCAACAGATGTCATAAATATAGACAACTACTCTTTGATCTAGCAGATCCCCCAATATTTCAGTCATTATGCGTTGGAATTTGGGAAGAGAATTTCTCCAACCAAACGGTACCCTCGTGAATTCGTACAGACCTTCTTGTGTTACAAACGCAGAAAATTTTCTGGATTCTATAGTTAGTCCTATTTGCCAGAATCCGTCTCGTAAATCAATTTTTGTAAATAATGGCAACCCCCAAATCGGTCTATAATCCTATCAATGCTGGGAAAGGGATCCAAATGAGTTTCCTGATTGAGCCTTCGATAGTCCTGACAGAGTCTAAAGGAGGAATCCTTTTTTTGAACAAGTACGCATGGTGATGCAAACTCTGAGGTAGATGGAACAATTCCCCGGTCAAGCATTTCTTTAATTTTATTAGATATCCATTTTCTTTTGTATTCGGACGTTGAATATGGTTTAGACCGAATAACATTGCAATCAGGTTTCAACAAAAAGTCCACCTCAAATTTTGGGACCCTAATACGAAAAAATCCACAAAGACTTGGGAAGTTTTCCTGAACATCATTAATCGTAAATGCATATTCATTAGCATTCAAGGCCAAACACAGAATGAAAATCCCATTGGATTTTGAAAAATTTCATGGTTGGCTTTCCTAGCAGAATATCGAAAGGCATCTCTTCAAGAATTACTGCAGTTACCTCGATTCTACGATTATCTGCTTCAAGCTCAAGGTCAATACATTCAGATGCAAAAATGCTATTATGATTTATAGTTGTTAATTTTTTCTTTGCCGGATAAATTTTACAGCCATACTTTTCTAGAGTGTTTTTTCGAATCAAATCAATAGATGAGCCAGGATCCAAAAATGCATTCAATTTTACTCCATTAACATTAACGGGAAGCATTGAGTTAGGGGAAAAACAGTAAAGTACCCTTTTGACGGAGGGAAAGGCCAACCCTCATTTTCTAGTTTTTTGGAAGTGTGCTTTTCTTTTCTAATAGGCGAATGGAAGGCCTACATCTCTCAAGAACTTTCCTTAATTCCATAGTGGTGGAGAATGGGATCACAACCAAACGTTGTTGCATTTATTCTGGTAGGCCGTGCAAGATGCCAGTTATCAAGATTCTCTCTGAAGCTCCTGGCAAGCCCAGCTGAAGTAGCCCTCAGTTTTTTATAAAAAAAAAGTCCACATAGGAGCCACTGCGATATTGCCATTTAACAGCTTTATCAAATCTGGAGATGGGATCCTCGCGAAACGCCTCAATGAAATCATTCTTCCATTCCTCCCAATCTCCATCTGCTACTTTTTTATCTTGGCAGTCATACCAAAGCAAGGCGGTATCTTCTAACAATGCACGCATTCCATTTACTTTAGTTTGAGAAGATTTCCCGTTATTATTCTGGCAGATAATTTCGTAATTTTGGATCCAAATCAACGGATCAACATTCTTTCCATTAAACCTTTCAACTTCCATTTTAGCCATCCCCTCCTGTCCCGTGGCCAGATGCAGCTCTTCAAGTTTATTAAGCAACTGCTGTTGGTTATTTAGTACAGTAACGAGTGCAGCGACGTTGGGCTCGACTTGAGAACTCCCAGGAGCTATGTCTGGCTTCTCATCCTTAAGTAGATTTTCTTTACTTGGATCAGTTTCTGTTTGACCTTTGCTGTCACTTTCTCTTCCGTCCACAATTCCAAGTTCCTCCTTCAGTGCTTTCTTGGTTCCGCTTCTAAGAGAATATCCTGTCGGCTGCGCCATGTTGTTGTGTTCTCTACCTAACAAAAATAGCACTTGACGAACACTATAAGGTATAAACCATTTATTTCTATAAAAATATACTTTCCCTCTCCTCTTACACTCTATATACATCCAATTATTTTACATATTTAATTTTCTATCAGAAAATTAATACATATCTACATATATTCTGCCTTTTTCTTTAAGAATAAAATTTGCATATGGAATCATTACAATACCAATATTTATAATTTGTATATAATTGTGACCAAGTTTTTAATAGTTGTTCGATCAAGTAGTTTAGTTTTCCATTCCTATTAGCTATATGTGGTTGATGATGGTATTTTCTTGCCTGTAAAAAGAGATATCATGTGATCCTTCCAGTTCATTTCTGTGTGTTTGCTATATCTCAGTTCCTTCTGAACTCATGATCTTATCATTTATCACTCGGTAAACAATACTTCCAACAATCAAATTGCTATCTCGATCTTTAAGTATTTTAAAGAGATAATGGAAATGGATGATGCAGTATCAAGTACACAGGGTAAAGACATTTGATTTATAAGAACAGAGAATAATAATAATGTTCTACCTGGGTTTATGGGCTTTGGAGGAGTATTATTCTTAAGTGGGCAGTCCCTATGAAAATGCATCTGGTTGGGTATCTGGTTTGTAGAACATATCTTGCAGGGGTATGGGGGTAGGTTAATGGGTTTGTGGGTTTCTTGCTGGTGGTGAGTTGCTGCTGCTGTCCTTGGGAATGGTTGGAATTTCTTAGTTTGGGAGTAGTTGGGGTTAAATTTTACTGGAGTAAATTGTCTATTTCGTGTACTGGTAGAGGGTTGTTGGGGTTCTTCTAGACTTTTTTTTCTATTTTAGTGGCCATTAATAGCCATTCTGAGGGTTGTACGG
This sequence comes from Cordylochernes scorpioides, assembly GCA_030710605.1. Classification (NCBI taxonomy): domain Eukaryota; kingdom Metazoa; phylum Arthropoda; class Arachnida; order Pseudoscorpiones; family Chernetidae; genus Cordylochernes; species Cordylochernes scorpioides. The sequence goes on along the minus strand of CP092880.1, from coordinate 16,782,426 downwards.
AGTCTATGGTAGCTAGATAGGGTTTGAATTTTTTTCTTTATTCCCTCATTTAATAATTCTATTATGGAGGTGAGGTTTAATTCTACACTATTGATCAGCTGCATTTTTCGGTGATAAAATTGGGTGACTGTTTCATTTTCTTCTTGTATGATTTTCATCATTTCAACCAATGGTGTAAGTTTGGTTTTCTGGAATCTGGTTATAAGGTTTTCTTTTAGTTTATTCCAGTCCTCAATATGGCAACGGCTTTCGAAGTAATATGTTAAAGGCTCATCCTGTAAGTAATCCGATAAATGAAGTACCTTCCAACTATTATCAAACCCATAAGAATCACTTTTTCTTTCAAAATTTATAATCCAAGTTTTAATATTTAAATTATTATTATATTTTACAAAAGACGGCATCACTTGATATGCAAATTCAACATCTTTTTCTCTTTTTACTTTTGCCATTATTTCACAAGTTCCAAATAATTTGATATAAAATTTAATAAAAAATAGGTAAATCCTGTCGACTTATATTGTTATGATTATTTTTTGTTTTGTTGTTGTAAAAGAGAGAGAGAGAGAGAGAGGGGGTGGCAGTCGTGAAAAAGTAAATATAATTATTTACCTTTCAAGTAGTTTTTATTTGAATTACTTGAAGTAAATTTACACATAAAATTATTTATCACAGCAATATAAAATTTATAGAATGAATTCTATATTCGTGATTTTAAAAATAGGTAGGGTTAACTATAATATTTACAACAATAATTAAAGTGGTATATTCTAAATATATGGTCAAAATATATGTCAATGAATGAAAATGAAATATATGTTTAAAAAAATATATATGGTAATTTAAGCCAACAACACCATATTGTATATAACTTATAACAAGATTTTCATGTTTGTATAATAGAAACACATCTGTAAATGATTATACGCATGATTAACATGTGTCATTACATCATCATATGTAATGTACTTTGCACAAACTGAGGATAAATAAATAAAACTCTGCCCAACGTTTCCACTACCCCTGCGACACATCTCCTGCAGCCAGATCCTAGGGTCCCTTGCCACCTGACATCGCGCTTGGGCTCAAAAATCATAACTTTTGGTTAGTAGCCCGTGAAACCATATTTTCTCTTAAAATAGTGGTATGCAAAAATAACTTGCGTTGCGTCTTATATTTTTAATTAGATACATAATAATTGGCGACGAAAGTAAATATTTTTATTTTTAATAAGTTAAAGCTTAGGTAAGTTGAATTTTATTTTTGAAATGGCAAATTTTGGAAATATAGAATCTTTTGATCCTAAAAATTCTGAGAAATGGATAACGTACTTGGAGAGAATGAATTTTTTTCTTCCTGGCTAACGATATTGTAAAACTTGAAAGACGAAAGGCTATATTTCTTACGCTAATAGGCGCTGAAACTTATGCTATAGCAAGATCGTTGGCCTCGCCAAAAGAATTATCTCTCGTAGAATATGATAACATAATTAAATTATTTACTGATCATTTTTGTCCTAAGCCAAATTTAATAGTCCAAAGATTATTTTTCAATAAAAGAAATCAGGGTGAGGAATCAGTTAGTGCCTATGTAGCAGAGCTAAGAAAGTTGAGTGAAAATTGTGAATTTGTTGATTTGGAGGATCGATTGAGAGATAGACTGGTGTGTGGATTGAGAAAAGAATCAATAGTGAAAAAAAATATTATCTGAAAGTAATTTAACTTTTGAAAAGGCCTTAAACATTGCTATATGTGATGAATCGGCTAGTGCAGACGCCAGTGTTTTGCGGGAAAAAATTACGGAATTAAATATGATGAAAAAAGCTAGCAAAACTGAACCACCTAAATTTAAATCGAGCAAAGTTCATTTTAAGGAATTCAAGAAAATAATTATTTGCATACGTTGTTAAGGAAATAATATGCCAAATGTATGTAAATTCCGAAATGCTAAATGTTTTAAATGTGGCAAGATTGGTCATGTACAAAAAGCTTGCTTAACAAATGTTGGTAAATCTGGAAACCTATATAGGGCTAATAGTAATCCAACTTTATGTTGCCTGAGAAGGGAAGAGATAAGCAATCCTTATTATATAACAGTAAATTTGAATAACCACGATGTACACATGTTAATTGACTCGGGAAGTGCATACTCATTATTAAATAAAGAGACTTTTATTGAATATTGGAAATTGACGCAACTTAAAAGATCTGAGATACTTCTAAATACATGGTCATCCAGTCAAGTAAAAATTCTTGGGAAACTCTATGTTAAAGCAAGACTATCCCATGGTAGTAGAAGTTTACCAATTTTAATGGCTGATGGATTCGGTCCCAAAATTCTGGAAAGGCAATGGTTTGCAGCTTTTCGCCTGAAGTTAAACTTTTTAAATTCATTGGAAACTAATCCTATTTCACCTGATTTCGAAGAATTGTTTAAGAAAGAAATTGATGTCTATAATGGGCCATTGATTCACATTGATATTCCTGATAATGCGGAGCCCAAATTTATGAAGGCCAGAACCGTGCCGTTTGCTCTACGAAATTTATTGGATGAAAAAATGAAAGTACTGGAGGAACAAGGTGTTATCGAACCGGTAAAATTTACTAAATGGGCTTCTCCAATTGTTACGGTTCTGAAGAATGATGGTTCCATAAGAATTTGCCACGATTATAAATCAACAGTTAATTTATATTATAATCCTGATAAATATCCGTTGCCTACAATTCCGCAACTATTAGATAAGTTGAGAGGAGGCAAATTGTTTACTAAAGTAGATATGGCTCAAGCGTACCAGCAGTTGAAAGTTGATGAGGAATCTTCAGAAGTCCTGGTTATTAATACACATAGAGGCTTATATAAGATGAAACGTCTACCTTTTGGTTTAATTCTGCCGTTGGAACTTTTCAGAGGTTTATGGACACTCTTTTGAGTGGAATTGATGGAGTAGCGGTATATTTGGATGATGTCCTTATCGCAGGAAGTAATTGTGAAGACTTAAAAAAAAAACCTGAAAAAGTTCCTTTGCGTTTCAAAGAAGCAGGACTTCGGCTTAAAAGAGACAAATGCAAATTCTTCGTGTCTGAAATCGATTTTTTAGGACTGAAAATTGACTATAGAGGAGTTCATCCATCTGATGAAAAGCTAAGAGCTATTAAAGATGCTAGACCGCCATGTAATAAAAAAGAGTTAATGTCTTTCCTTGGACTTTTGAATTACTATGAAAGGTTTTAAAAAAAACAAGTCCACAGTGGTTGAACTGCTTCATAGACTGTTGGATAGTAATTCACCTTGGAAATGGAAAAGAGAACACCAAAGATCTTTTGATAAGGCTAAAGATTTGATTAGTTCTGAATCGGTGTTGGCTCTTTTTGATGACAATTTACCTATTTTAATCAACTGTGACGCATCAGAGTATGGCATTGCCGCCATTTTGTCTCAAATACACCATGGAGTGGAAAACCCAGTTATGTTCGCCTCCCGGACTTTAAATAAAACCGAAAGAAGATATGCAGTAATTGATAAAGAGACGTTAGCAGTCATTTTTGGAGTATCAAAATTTTCGCAGTATCTTCTAGGGAGAAAATTTAAAATATTAACTGATCATAAACCCCTAGTTGGAATGTTCAACCCAAAAAAGCCGATACCTCAAGTGCTATCGCCGCGCATGTTGAGATTGTGTTTGATTCTGGCTGCGTATACTTATACTATAGAGTATAAACCGGGAAAAGTAAATTGTAATGCCGATGCATTAAGTAGACTTCCTTTAAATGAATGTCCAAGTGTAGTTCCGAACCCTTCAGAGGTATTTTTTATAGAATTGGAGCATGCTGCAATTAATTCTTCGGAAGTGGCAAAACTAACTAGTAAAGATCCAATCCTTTCTAAGATTAAATTCTGGGCAATAAATGGGTGGCCTGAAAGGAAGGTTGATGATAAATTTAAACATTTTGTCTCTAAATCTAATGAAATATCAGTTCATAAGGATTGTTTATTGTGGGGGAGCAAAGTGATTATACCTGAAAGATTAAGAAAAGATATTTTAAATCTGTTACATGATACTCATATTAGCATAGTGGGGACAAAAGCGCTAGCTCGAGTATTATGCTGGTGGCCCAAGATGGATAAAGATATTGAACGGATGATATCCAGTTGCGCAGTTTGTTTGTCGTGTGGTCACGATCCGCCAAAAACTGACGTATATCCTTGGATTTGGCCATCAAGACCTTGGTCGAGACTACAAATTGATCATGCGGGTCCCTTTCAAGGAAAACTTTTTCTGGTTGTAGTAGATGCCTATTCTAAGTGGATTGAGGCTAAAATCGTATCTACCACATCTACTGAAACTACCATCAATAGTCTAAAAGAAATATTTGCGACTCACGGGTTGCCGGATGTGATAGTTTCAGATAATGATACGTCCTTCACATAGGAACTTTTCAAGACTTTCTTAAAAAGAAATGGCGTAAGGCACATCTTGTGTGCGCCTTATCATGCGGCGTCAAATGAGCAGGTGGAGAGAGCTATTCAGACGCTTAAAAATCTGCTAAGAAAAAACAGCTCGGGAAATTGGACGACTAGGTTATCTAGATCTTTAGTATCGATGAGAATAGCGATAAACAGCACGACGCAAAAATCCCCAGCTCAGTTGTTGATGAACAGAACCTTGAAGAGTCTCATAAATAAATTTCATCCTGAAAGTGTGTCTGAGGGAAGGATACGACAGGAAGACAGGTTTATAAGAAATTGGAAACCTCATAGAGTAGTAAATGAAGGACAGGCAGTTATAGCACGAGGGTACCATGGCCCCAGATGGCTACCAGGTGTAGTGCAAGAAAAAACTGGTCCTGTTTCTATTAAGGTAGAGACAGATGACGGAGAAATTTTAAACCGGCATTTAGATCAAGTCAGAGGTTGTGGGGAAAGTGAAGCAACTCCGTCTACATCGTCAACTCCACAAGAGTCAACTAAAATTGAAGACCCCCAAGCTGGTCAGGAAATAGTCCCTACTGGTGAAGCATCGGGTCCTATTTTGAGAAGGTCCTCAAGATTAAGAAGGCCTTCGAATTTTTTGAAATGTAAATTTTTGTTGTGGGGAGAAGTTGTTATATATTCATATTTTCATTGAGATTGTTTATCATCATCGTTTGCTGTATAACTACTTTGTTTTTAATTAAAATAGTGGTATGCAAAAATAACTTGCGTTGCGTCTTATATTTTTAATTAGATACATAATATAAACAAAACTGTGTAATAGATTAAGAGTTGAGCTAGAGAGATAGAAGTCAAAAACATCTAAATTCGAGATAGATGGAAGTCACAAACAACATCTAAAGATAGATTGGAAGCTGTCAGGACAGCGCCAGTTTAGAATGTCACCAGACGACCCACACTCTTCACATCTGGTGAAATGCAAAACCCCCTTTCTCAGAAAAGGTATATAAAGCCCCCGTCCTAGCTAAAAATACAGTCAGTTCAGCATCAGCGCGAGCCCTTGTCGTTTGTATCCCAGGTCCTCCTCATCCATCATGTAGACCAGTAAGAAATCTATCTCTCCATCTTTCGCTCCAAGCTCAACTTTGATCTGTTCGCGGAACTTTCTTAATGCAACTGTGTCTTCGTTTTTTGTGTATGGAGTTCCCCAAGATTTCCACTCTGCCTCGACCACTACTGCCTGTACTCTGTGAGAACTTTTAAAGGTCTTACAAGGTGCAGAGAGGTACTGGAAAACTCCCCATCCTGACTGGTCCTCTCGGTCAACAAAGTATAGCGAGAGTTGACAGGGACTCGCACCATAGTTTAAGTCGACTGGATACCTCATCACATATTTAGTCGACAAGATTTTACAAGAGGCTACCAGACCTCACCACATATATATATTTGCATATCAGATTATATAATATACTAGCGAACATTTGTTAAAACAATTCTCTAAAAACTTATAAAAAAAGATATATTTTGATAATTTGAAACTCGTAAATTTGAATCTCTCGATAAAGTGAACATTTTTTCCCGGTCCCTGTGTGCCGTGTCATCCTGAATTTTGTCTTTCCTAATTTTCTACATTAGAAAATCATAGTTTTATCTAGTGAACATTTTTTCCCGGTCCCTTGAAAAATACTCGATAAGTTGAATAAAATCAATATTAATTGGTTCTCTCGGTAATTGGAAGTTAAAGGAATAGTATCTTGCCTTGGAATTGTATCATTATTCTTGTCTCAAATAAATTGCCGTGTCATCCTGAATTTTGTCTTTCCTAATTTTCTACATTACAAATTCATCGTATCATCATGATAATATTTAGAGCAGATTGTTGAATTCTAACAGATAAATTTGAATATTTATCTTGATTATTTTAAAGCGAAAAGTTATTTCAAAAATTTTATTTGATAGAAACCTTCCCAGTACTATACTAAATAACTTCCCAAAGTTTCATGGCGTTCCAATGAGTGGTTTGGTCAGGCATAAAGGACAAACAGACCACACACACACACATACATTCATTTTTATATATATAGATAACAAACTTAGTGATAAGAAAACTTGTTATCATCGTCACAATGGGGGCGCTGCTTGCGAGTTAAATCTACAAATCTGCAAATAACTCTAAGGATATTCAAGATATTCATGAAATTATTTTTCAAAAACCCTCCCGGTGATATACCTAATAATATCCCAAAATTTCACGGCGATTGGATGTATGGTTTTTGAATCTATAGAGTACAGACAGACAGACAGACATTCAATTTTATATATATAGATTTACTCTTCATTGTTGGCTTTTTATCTTACATTCATTCTTCATTGTTGGCTTTTTATATTACATTAACTATTCATTGTTGGCTTTTTATCTTACATTCACTCTTCATTGTTGGCTTTTTATCTTACATTCATTCTTCATTGTTGGCTTTTTATATTACATTCACTCTTCATTGTTGGCTTTTTATTTTACATTCACTCTTCATTGTTGGCTTTTTATATTATATTTACTCTTCATTGTTGGCTTTTTATATTACATTTACTCTTCATTGTTGGCTTTTTATCTTACATTCATTCTTCATTGTTGGCTTTTTATCTTACATTCATTCTTCATTGTTGGCTTTTTATCTTACATTCATTCTTCATTGTTGGCTTTTTATATTACATTCACTCTTCATTGTTGGCTTTTTATTTTACATTCACTCTTCATTGTTGGCTTTTTATATTATATTTACTCTTCATTGTTGGCTTTTTATATTACATTTACTATTCATTGTTGGCTTTTTATCTTACATTCACTCTTCATTGTTGGCTTTTTATCTTACATTCATTCTTCATTGTTGGCTTTTTTATATTACATTCACTCTTCATTTTTATCTTTTTATCTTACATTCATTTTTCATTGTTGGCTTTTTATATTACATTTACTCTTCATTGTTGGCTTTTTATCTTACATTCACTCTTCATTGTTGGCTTTTTATATTATATTTTTAGATTGTGACTATTAGCTAGTATGTAAAAAAATTAACTCTGTTGAAATTTAATTTTGTATTTATATATAAATAAAATTAACTCTGTTGATTTTTTTTTTTGTATTTAATCGATAACAGCGAAGTTACGCATGTTAATGTTAGAAAATATATTTTGATGTTAAGCAAAACCTGCTCCATCTCGTTTACATAAATGTTGAAAATTTGGTCGAAATTGATGCATTGTAACGAAGGTTTTTAGCGAACACCACTTATGAAATTTGCATTTTATTAATATAGATATATATATTTATGTATATGTCATAATATATACTCTTCCAGGAATAATAAAGCCAAGTTACAGACAACCCAGAGAGAGACGGGAGGGTCACTTAAGATACCAGCGACATTCCAAGGAGCGACCCCTGGGGGTCCGTCAATTAACACCTCGGGACTTTTAAGACAATTGGGGATTGTGTGCGACACGAACGGCCGCCCGTCTCTCTCTGGTTTCCTGGGTTCCTTCTCTAACTTGTGGTGTCCTTATTTCTCTTTCCACCTTATATTGTCACATATATATATGAAAAAATGAAAGAAAAAAGGTCAGATGTTAAAATCAAAATAAAAATGGCATATCCTGACCAGGAGCACATGTGCTTTACAGAAGGCAGAGCGCCATCTGGTGGAACAGAAATCAACTAAACATTGATTTAACCTGTTCCCTGATATTTGGCAAACCAATTTCTTGATAAATCAAGAAAAGCCATTCCCATTTCTTGGTTTTTCAAGAAGCCTCTGGGACCAAAAAATATTTTTGGTCGCAGTGGTACAGCCTACTCCACGCTGACGAGCGCCAAAAGCGCGAAACGCGTTCGGGATGGCTTTTCTTGATTTATCAAGAAATTAGGTTGGTCAAATATCAGGGAACAGGCTAAATCAATGTTTAGTTGATTTCTGCTTCCACCAGATGACGCTCTGCCTTCTGTAAAGAACATGTGCTCCTTGTCAGGATATGCCTTTTTTATTTTTGATATATATATATATATGAATGTGTGTCTATCTGTACTCGATAGAGTCAAAAACCATACATCCAATCGCCGTGAAATTTTTAGGTATATCCCCGGGAAGGTTTTTGAAACATTAAAAAAATCAGAGTTAGGGTTCTAGCACTACTAAGATAAAGTTAACCATCAATCTCATCAAATATCATTCATTTAATGATGATATTTAATAATTACAAAAAATTATTGTTCAATTGAAAATCGTTTGCAATATTGTTTAATATCAGTATGTTTATTCTACCATCAACTATGTATATCTATCAATTGAATAAGCCCTGTACGATTTATAAATGTGCCCGAAAGCTCGTATATATTTGTTCTAATAAAGATACGCAGCCCTTGATGCTTTGTTTTATTCATTTATGTATATCTATGTTTTGTACATATGTTATATTCAAATGAGATATATGTAGGGATAATTTTATTGTTATTTTTAATTTTGATGTATTGTATACATTTGATCATTAATAAATTGTTTGAGATATCAAAACCTTTGTTCAAACACAGCAACGTGTGAACAGGTACAGCCAGGTGGAGCAGAGTATCAAACATAAAGTTATCTTGACAAGTATAGATTCAGTAGGGATTGGATGTTTGCTAGAGTCGTGTTAACAATTTTTCGTTAGGCAAACTTTTATCCGGGTAAAAACCGGGCGAAGCCGGGTACATTCGTTAGTAGAATATAAAAATGCACAGGAAATAGGTTTCCCAAATTTCCTTTCTCACTATTATTTATTTAATAAAAAAAAACGCTCAGAGCGGGCAGTTCCCAGTATTGAGCGATCATCAAAAGACCACAAGGATCCAACTTCACGCTCAGGGAAAGGCCCCCCACCTCCTCATCGCGGGTGGCGTCCCGTCGAAGTTCGGTTATCGAACTGCGTACGAAACTTTAGAAATGATCCCTTGAAGTAAGGTCATTCAACCTGCTCAAGTTAAAAAAACCGACGTCACCCACATTTTTATATTTTATCAAAACGGCATTTAACATTTCTTTAAAACTATCGAATACTTGACATTACTTTATTGATATTTCAAATGTAAGCAAAGTTTGTAATAGTTTAACGTATTTTCATTTTTATTTTAAATATTCGAAATAAATGACAATTTCTTTTTTTGTACTGCCCTCTATCGTTAAAAAAATATATTTATATATATTTGAGGGGTTTTTGTAATAATAGTCGATGATAAAATATGATTTAAATTTTCTACGTATAACGTATTTCTTTCAGTTTATATATGTAAAGAGAAAACTCAAGGAAGTTGTACCTTTTACTACCTATATCGGGATTCAGGCAATAATTCTGAAAGATATTACAATGACCTTTATTGAAGACACACGAGATAAACAAATTCCCTCATGGACAAAACTTAAGGAAGTTGTACTTTTCACCATGTATATATCGGAATTCAGACAATAACTCTGAAAGATATTAGTGACTTTAATTGAAGACACACGAGAAAACCAACATACTCATGGACAAAACTTAAGGAAGTTGTACCTTTTACCATGTATATATCGGGATTCAGACAATAACTCTGAAAGATATTACAGTGAACTTTATTGAAGATACACTAGATAACAAAATTGTCTCTGGTTCCTTAAAAAAAATAAAATAAAAACGACACTGGCGCGACATTAAAATATGAAACTTCCTTAATTTTTGGCCATAAATGTAAATCTAGGCCTACAAACAATAAAAAGTTTTCTATTTTTATTATGCGTCTGAAAAATAAAAATAAAACACTTTCATATAATAATCATTTAATAATAAAAATTGTGTTGAGCATAAAATATAATCGTTATCAAGTCTTGAACCCATTATTTTTTCACGCGTAATTATAAAATATTTTGATATTACCATTGTGAGCTGAATTGCACGATGATTTGAAGAATAACTCAATGCGTTCTTACCAACTTCCTTGCTGTGCTAAAAAAGATCATATCCAGATACAAAGTCAGAATTATTGACAATTTCAAATAAACATCATCTACACTAAGAAGTAAAAACCTGCGGGTTGAAACAACTTCATTTTACAAGCGACCTATCGTAATAATTTTTATACAGTTAAACCTTTTTATAGCGCCTCTCTAAATAGCGCCTTTCTCTCTATAGTGCCCGATTTTGAATATGTAGTACGATGCGATTTACATTAATAGTGACCTGTCTGTAGTACCCCCTCTCTATAGTACCCTATTTTGGTGAGTCCCAAGAGGGGGCGCTATAGACAGGTTTAACTGTATAGTTTCAAACCGGGCCTTTTGAAACTAAGAAGATATATCATTTTGCACATCTAAAATCGTTTAAATATTTTACCATGATGGACCTAAGATTTCAAAGTGTGTTCTCCAGATGTGGTCATTATTCCTTACTGCTTCTTGTCATTCAGCTACGGCCACAAATCTATGATAATCATTTGTATTCAAAACCTATACAGTAGAACTACCTCCCTAAAAAGGACAACATCGAATTTCAGAGTCAAAGTGTTCTTTGACACAGAAAGGTGTCCTCTTATCAGAAAAGAGTTGGTAAATAGTAAAAATTTTAAAATGTTAAAAAACACCCAAAATGACGATGATGATAGTAATAATGATAATTGGAATCATGATGACTACTGGTAAGAGTCTTAATGATATAATATCGTAATGCATATACCATCTATTATATGTTAATCTATATATTCAGCTACCTCTCTACATTCAAAATTTCTCAATGGAGAAGAATAACAAATATTACAATTTATATTCAATTAAAAAGGCATATATTGGATCAAAATATCATTTATTTTACCAATATTTCAGTTGGCTGAACGCCAACCTTTATCAATGTATTATAACATATTATAATGTGTGTCAACAACAAAACTCAGCGCCACATAGCTTCAACAGAATAAAGTTCTTATTATGCTTATAGAATTAATTCTCTTGACGTTATGTGGCGCTGGGTTTGTTGTTGACCACATTAAAATATGTTATAATACCTTGATAAAGGTTGGCGTTCAGCCAACTGAAATATTGGTAAAATAAATGATTTTGATCCAATATATGCCTTTTTAATTCAAAATTCGAAACTATTATAGACGCGTATGATTCTTTTTGAAAATAAACAATTTATAATGTCCTTTCTGCAATGGAAAATTAATGGGAGGGCCTGGCTCATCATTGGTGAACCCTCCCAGCGGTTACGCCAGTTTAATCTACCATACCGCTTTTATATTGTGGCGGTAAGAATTGCAAGCAACAGGCGTAGATAAATCGAACGATAAACGTTTATTGCTGCCAACGAGCAGACTACTCAAATCAAAGAATACACGAACACATATACATCAATCATTAACTCAATACATGCAAAACAAACACAAACAAAATCCAAAACCTAATTATGTAAAACAATACAACAAATAACGCTACAATGCCCTCCTCTCCAAAAGGACAGCGTCCTCGCTGTCAGACGGCAGGCTCATCCTCGGGTAGGTCCAGTTGTTCGTCCGGGTCACGGTAGTTCTTCATTCTCACTACGTGCACAATTTCCTTTGGCTTACGACGGCGGTTAGTAGTGTCTAGACTTTCAACTTCGTACGTCACATCCGAAATGCGTCTCGTCACCTTATAAGGGCCGAAATATCGTTTTATTAATTTTTCGGATATCCCTATTTCCGAACGGGTATAAATATCCATACTTTATCGCCTGGCTGATAGCTCACTTCTCGATGTTTGGCGTCGTAGAGTCGTTTATTGCCCTCTTGCGCTCTCAGTGTATGTAGCCGAGCCAATTGTCGCGTCTCCTCTGCTCGAGTCACTATCTCTCGATTATAGTCCTCTTGATCTTCATCTTTTAAAAGAGGAAACAATGTATCCAACGTAGTTTCAGCTTCTCGTCCATGGATGAGGCTGAATGGGGTGAATCCGGTGGTGTCCTGCTTCGCCGTATTGTAAGCAAACGTGATGAACGGAAGAATAACGTCCCACTCCTTTTGTTCGACGTCCACATACATTGACATCATGTCGGCCAGGGTTTTATTAAGTCTCTCAGTGAGACCATTCGTCTGAGGATGGTACGCCGTGGTAAATCTCTGAGCCGAAGAGCAAAGTCCCGTCAGCTCGGATATTAGTTTAGACTGAAAAACCCTACCCCGGTCAGTAATTATTTCTCGTGGTGCTCCATGTTTAAGCACTACGTCCTCCAGGACGAACTTGGCCACTTGCTGAGCGTCTGCCGATGGTAAGGCTCGGGTGATAGCGTATCGCGTCAGATAGTCTGTGCAAACTATTATCCATTTATTTCCTAAATGGGATATTGGGAATCTTCCGAGGAGATCAATTCCGACTCTTTGGAACGGAACAGAGGTGGGTGGCATCGGTTGCAGCAATCCGGGCGGTCGCAAGGGAGCATGTTTACGACGCTGGCACTCCCTACAGTGACCGACATATTTTCTTATGCTCCTCAGAAGACCTGGCCAAAATTACTTCCTCCTAATTCTATCGTGGGTTTTAGCCAACCCTAAATGACCGGCAGTTGGATTATCGTGGAGACTTCTGAGGACGTCAGGGCGCAAATGCCTGGGGATCACCAATAGCCACGGTTGCCCCACTGGGTCGAAATTCCGCTTGTAAAGAGCTCCATTGATTATTTTGAAGCGGTTTTGATCGTTCCTCGAACATTCTTCCGATATTCTCACAATTACCGGATCTTTCCGCTGTTCCGCGACGATATCAGTTAAAGCAGCTAATGTTGGTATGTCATCTTCGGATTCCCCTGGGTTATTCGCTTCGATTGGATTGCGTGAGAGACAATCGGCATCTTGATGTTTTCTGCCGTTTTATATACCACGTTCACATTGTACTCCTGAAGTCTTAAGGCCCACCTGGCCAGTCTTCCCGGACGGGTCCTTCAGTCCCGAAAGCCAACAGAGCGAGTGATGATCCGTCACAATTGTAAACGAGCGACCAAATAGGTATGGACGGAACTTGCCGATCGCCCAAATTGCGGCAAGACACTCCCGCTCCGTTGTTGAATAATTTTTTTCAGCTGTTGACAGCGTTCTTGATGCATATCCAATCGGTTTTTCACTTCCTCCCTGGACCTGGACCAAAACCGCACCAATTCCAAACCCACTGGCGTCGGTGTGCAGTTCGGTCGCATACTTTTCGTCAAAGTGGGCCAAGACGGGTTCCGACGCGAGTGCCAACTTCAAGGATTCATAGGCCTGCCGTTGATCTGGTCCCCATTCGAATCTGGTGTCCTTTCTCAACAACCTGTGTAGTTGGTTCAGCTTTTTGAGCAAAATTCTTAATGAAACGACGATAATATGAGCACATTCCAATGAAACTTCTTACATCAGTAAGGGATTTGGGAGTAGGGAATTTGGACATAGCATCAACTTTACCCGGGTCGGGTGTGCACGCCCTCTCCATCCACCAGATGCCCAAAAATGCTTAGTCGTTTTGTTCCGAACAAGCACTTGTCTGGATTTAAACACAAGTCCAGCCTTTGAGAGACACCTGAGAACTAATTCAAGGCCGTCGAAAATGTTCGTCAAAGGTGGGTGAAAACACAATAATATCGTCCAGATAGCAAAGGCACATTGACCACTTCAACCCCCTCAGCAAGGTATCCATCATTCTTTCAAATGTCGCTGGGGCGTTACACAGCCCGAAAGGCATAACTTTAAACTCGTACAATCCGTCGGGTGTAATGAAGGCGGTCTTTTCGCGATCTGTCTCATCCACCTCAATCTGCCAGTAACCAGAACGGAGGTCCATGGAAGAATAATAACTCGCCCCTCTTAAGCAATCGAGTGTATCGTCAATCCTTGGTAGTGGATATACATCCTTTTTTGTGATTTTATTCAGGTGTCTGTAATCGACACGGAAAACGCCAACTACCATTTTTCTTTTTCACTAATACCACAGGAGAGGACCAAGGACTTTCGGAAAGCTGAACTATACCTCCTTTCAACATTTTGTCGACCTCATTCTGAATGGTTTGACGTTCGACCTGCGACACTCGATATGGACGGCGTTTAATCGGGGGATGGTCCTCTGTATTTATCTTGTGCTTGGCTGTGCTCGTCAGATTAGACGGAAACTTATTAAATTCAAATAAGCCGCTGAAACTCCCAAGTATCGAACATATCCTGGTCCTTTCAAGCATGGATAGATCAGGGCTTATCATCGAGTCAATGTTTGGAGAGTTTTCTTGTCCAAGAATCCCCTGCCGATTGGTGTCCGAAGCTCACCGATGACCGCCAGCTGACCCTCTTCCAGTACCTGTATCTCTCCAATACACATTCCTTTGGGGACAGTTCGATCACATGTGCCGATGTTGGTTATCCAAAATCTCCCTTTTCCATGCTGGACAGCGAAGATCGAGGCGGAGAACCATCAGATCACGTTCTAGAAAGAGGATCCTCGAAGGCTCCATTACGACATCACTCACACCGAGTATAGCTTCGCTGATTACGTTTATCTGCCTTGGTTGATCCAGCGGGGATTATAAAGCTATCCGTCGGCGGCCACAGTTTGGAATATGCTCGAAGAATCCTCTGGTAGTTCTGCTTTTTCTAACAGAATCTCGGCGCTACCACAATCGATTATAGCCCTTGACGCCTCCAGAAAGTCCCAACCGAGAATGATGTCGTGGCTACAACTTGGTAAAACAATGAATTCAAACGGCTGTACTAATCCGTTTATTTCTAAACGTAACGTACATCGGCCCCTGGAAACGATATATTTCCCGTCGGCAACTCTAAGTGTCATGCCAGCGTCACTGAACATAGTCTTTTTGTGTTGTTGTCTAAAGTGGTCCGAAATAACCGAAAACGAAGCGCCGCAGTCGACAAGGGCAGGAAAAGTTTTATCGTCAATAGTAACGTCAACTATATTCTGTGATAGTTTAGCGGCTATGAGCGGCGGAGGATTTATAATCTCCTCAGCGACCTTACCTCCAGCGAAGGGCGCTTGCTCTAGTTTTCCTCACGATAAGGTGATCGGCCAGATCGTCGGCTTGGCGATATCGAGGGGCGACGTTCAGCTGGGGATCGGCCACGACCTGGATAGGGCGACGGGCTTCGGTAACTTGCGCGGCCTGGGGTTTCATTGCTATTATAGATCGTTCGCGGGCCGTTCTGGAAAGGGTGGTATCTCCCCGGTGGCTGTCGATCCATCATCCCTCGCCGCTCTCGGCAGTACCTGGCGACGTGACCTGGGCGTCCGCATTGGAAACAAACGGGAATATTATCCACCGTCCTCCATTCGTCAGTCTTTCTTCGGGCAGTTGTCAGCCTTGTAGGACTTTGCTGCTGGTAATACGGGGGTGGTTTCGCCGGTCCTTCAAATTGGCGGCGTTGTTCTTGGTAGTATGGACCCTGCTGCGCAATTGGGGTCAGATTTTCTCTCAACCTCTTCATGAATCATTTTCTTCAGGGAGTTCACCTCCGGCACTATAGGCTCGAATGTAGGGCACTTTTAATTTCTTCTCTCACGATTCGTCGAATCAGATCTTCCAGGGACGAGGAGTTTGGTTGCTCTATACTTGCGACGTTAGGGAGTCGCTCAAACCTTGGTTTCCCCGATGCGTCGCTGCTTGCAAGCCTCCACCTTTCGGCACCAATCGACAAGGCTTCAACAGTATCAATTTCCTTTATCAAGATGACCTGATAGACATCTTCTACCACACCTTTCATTAGATGTGCCACTTTCTCTTCTTTACTCATATCGGGATTCACCTGCCTACACAAGCTCAGAACGTCTTGGATATAGGATTCACAGGATTCTGTACTCTTCTGAGCTCGACTCTGAAGGTTGTCCTTAGCGCGTCTGAGAAGGACACCGCTATTGTCGAATGTCCGGCTAAACATCTCCTTAAACATATCCCACGAATCCATTCCCTTCTTCGTTGTTATCATACCATTGGCCAGCGGTCCCTTCCAAAAAGAATGGTGCGTTCGCCAATTTCATCGTGGCATCCCAGCAGTTCGATCTCGCAATACGTTCGTATCCTTCATCCATTTGCCACAATCCTCCGTTCCATTGCCGCTAACACAGTTGGGTTTCTTGTCAAATGTTTGCAAGTATTAACACCCGTGTTAACTCCAGCCGATATTGACATTTTTCTGATTGGCTTATTCTTTTCGTCGAAATCAAAACGTGGTTCCAGGCCTTCTAGGCGGACGGCTTCTTCTGACAGAGGTATCCGTGATGGTATCGGTACCCAGCATCTCCACCACTTGTGGCGGTAAGAATTGCAAGCAACAGGCGTAGATAAATCGAACGATAAACGTTTATTGCTGCCAACGAGCAGACTACTCAAATCAAAGAATACACGAACACACATATACACCAATCATTAACTCAATACATGCAAAACAAACACAAACAAAATCCAAAACCTAATTATGTAAAACAATACAACAAATAACGCTACAATATTGCATTTTTCGAACTTCCTTTTATAGTGATCCTGATGCTAGACTCTTTGAATGGGTATTTTAGTTGAACTATGGACATAAACCTTGAGGACAGAAGAATTACATACATTTATAAATATATAAATCATAATATAGTGCATCATATAATATGCCTTTTTAATTAAAGATATATTCATGGATTGCTCTATTTTCAAATTACAATTTATCTTGACAATAATGTATTCAGTAGGGAGTAGATGTAAATATTATTTATCAAATTTTCCTTATTGAGTAAAATTAATCAAGTCTCCTGGGTCATTGGGTCTGATTGAATTTACTCAATATTAATACAAGTGATTAATTGATTTATTGAAATATTCGTTAGGCAAATTTTCAATCGGTTAAAGGAAATATCTTTATTCACGGGACTGCTAACCAGAATGGATGATTATTTTTCCCCGATGGACGCATAAAGAGGAATATATACAAAGCACTATATACATTGCACAGTTGGAGGGCCTGGGTGGCCAGGGGATCATCGCCAGGAGAGCGGGGATGTAGAGGAGGATCAGGGTGGTGATCCGCGGAGTTAAGGGGGAGGCAGAGATGGGTCCAATAATATGTGTATTGAGTTTATATGACTCGGTTAAAACAAACCGGGCGAAGCCGGGTATATTCACTAGTCTATATATATAAAATTGAATGTCTGTCTGTCTGTTTGTTTGTACTCTATAGATTCAAAAATCATACATCCAATCGCCGTGAAATTTTGGGATATTATTAGGTATATCACCGGGAAGGTTTTAGAAAAATAATTTCATGAATATCTTGAATATCCTTAGAGTTATTTGCAGATTTGTAGATTTAACTCGCAAGCAGCGCCCCCATTGTGACGATGATAACAAGTTTTCTTATCACTAAGTTTGTTATCTTAAACATTATTTATCAAAAGTAAGATTATCTCAGGATGACACGGCAATGTGACACGGGAAAAAAATGTTCACTAGATAAAACTATGATTTTTTATATGATATAAAAAGCCAACAATGAAGAGTGAATGTAATATAAAAAGCCAACAATGAAGAATGAATGTAAGATAAAAAGCCAACAATGAAGAGTGAATGTAAGATAAAAAGCCAACAATGAAGAATGAATGTAAGATAAAAAGCCAACAATAAAGAGTGAATGTAAGATAAAAAGCCAACAATGAATAGTAAATGTAATATAAAAAGCCAACAATGAAGAATGAATGTAAGATAAAAAGCCAACAATGAAGAGTAAATATAATATAAAAAGCCAACAATGAAGAATGAATGTAAGATAAAAAGCCAACAATGAAGAGTAAATATAATATAAAAAGCCAACAATGAAGAGTGAATGTAAGATAAAAAGCCAACAATGAAGAGTGAATGTAATATAAAAAGCCAACAATGAAGAATGAATGTAAGATAAAAAGCCAACAATGAAGAGTAAATCTCTATCTATCTATATATATAAAATTGAAATAATATTATCATGCATATAGAAAAAAATGATTATATGCCTCTTCTTTATGCCGGACCAAACTACTCATTTCATCGACATTTTTGAAAGTTAAAACAGTGTAAACGGTAATTAAATATGTATAATGGAACAATGGCTTAAAATATAATAGAAAGTGAGCTGAATGAAGACAAAAAAAATGTTAAGAATTCCCTATGAATTGAAATGAAGTGATTTTGGATATAAAATATAAAAAAAAAACTCGATTGATACACATTTAAAATAGTTAAAATGGCATTTATTAAGCCAAACAGTGTGAAAAAGTAGATACAGTAGAGCTTCCATTGAGAGGATGCCTAAAATCGTAGCTTAAACCGTCTCTCCGAGAGGCAGTCTCTTATTAAAGGTCTATTAGAGATTCTTTAATATCAATTAGAACCTCCAATGAGAGACCACCTACAGGAGAAACAAGTTGAGTCATGTTTTAGGTGGTCTTTCTTAAGAGACTCTATTTACATATATTAAAATCAACATTTTCTTACTGTTACGTTTAATTACTGCTAATCTATATATATAAAATTGAATGTCTGTCTGTCTGTACTCTATAGATTCAAAAACCATACATCCAATCGCCGTGAAATTTTGGAATATTATTAGGTATATCACCGGGAAGGTTTTTGAAAAATAATTTCATGAATATCTTGAATATCCTTAGAGTTATTTGCAGATTTGTAGATTTAACTCGCAAGCAGCGCCCCCCATTGTGACGATGATAACAAGTTTTCTTATCATTAAGTTTGTTATCTTAAATATTATTTATCAAAAGTAAGATTATCTCAGGATGACACGGCAATTTATTTGCGACAAGAATAATGATACAATTCCAAGGCGAAGATACTATTCCTTTAACTTCCAATTACCGAGGGAACCAATTAATATTGATTTTATTCAACTTATCGAGTATTTCTCAAGGGACCGGGAAAAAATGTTCACTAGATAAAACTATGATTTTCTAATGTAGAAATTAGGAAAGACAAAATTCAGGATGACAAGGCACACAGGGACCGGGAAAAAATGTTCACTTTATCGAGAGATTCAAATTTACGAGTTTCAAATTATCAAAATATATCTTTTTTATTTTTTAATAAGTTTTTAGAGAATTGTTTTAACAAATGTTCGCTAGACAACCTTTACTCGGGTAAAACCCCGGGCGAAGCCGAGTACGTTTTATAAGTTTAAAGAGAATTGTTCTAACAAATGTTCGTTAGACAAACATTCACTCGGGTAAAACCCGGGCGAAGCCGGGCGGGTCCGCTAGTTTAAAATATAAGTCGGTAGCACGTCCTTGCCTTCCTCATTCATATGACGTTGACCTAATAGTAGATAATCTGCCTTTAGAAGATGATTCCAAATTTAAGAGCAAATGAATATGCTCTTCTTCTGTTCAAGATGGAATTGGAATGGAATTATTCCAGTCTCTTCACGGACTCGTCCTAGCTTAGCCTCTCTAAGGCGTTGTCCGCCACATGGAGGCGCTAGGTAGGATCTTTCTTTTCCTTAAAGATGTGGGACTCCATAGCTAGACATTTACCATACTCCTCCATGTTGTTTTATAATGTCCCATATTATGGATCCACAGGTGATGCAATCCCCATCAATCAAGCCAGTTTTTCCTGGTCCGAAGACATCAAAGCCACTCCTGCGTTAAAGAACCTCACCCTTAACATTCCCAAAGGATCCTTAGTGGGTGTCATAGGCAGAGTGGGTAGCGGCAAGTCCACTCTGCTATCAGCCATCTTGGGCGAAGTCACTAAGGTTTCAGGATCCATAGACCTCCAGGTATAACACGGTAGATTCAGTATAAATGCTATAGACTTACCTTGATATCCCAGGGAGATATCGCCTATGCCTCACAAAAAGCTTGGATCCAGAATGCCACTGTCAAACAAAACATTCTCTTCCTGAAGAACTACGATTCCAAATTGTACCGAAGAGTACTGCAGAATTGTAGCCTGAAGTCGGACTTGGCCATTCTTCCTGGATGGGATATGACGGAGATTGGAGAAAAGGTAGCTATATGGATTTCTACTAGGCTCAAATCGTATGTCCATAGTACATTTAAAATACCTTTCAAAGAGATTATCTTCATTATCGGTATAGAAGCTAAACATCCCAGTACAATATAAGATAGGTATAATAGATTAAACTAATGAAAAAACTAGGAGGATTCACCACTGATGAACTTGGCCCTCCCATTTATTATTGCAGTAAGAAGGGAGGGCAGTAGAAATTGTTTTATTTTAAAATAAGCATACGCGTCTACATGTTGTTCTAATTTCCAATAAAGACAGTTTATTGTTAAAATTTTGTTATATCCATGTAGGAATATATTCCAATTTATATATTTTTGGAGAATAAGAACGTCATATTGGAATCGGAAGAATTCATGGTTCGTTTTTTTCTTTCGATTTTGCGAATAAAGGAATCATCTCATGTTCTATCAGAGTCATATTCACACTCATGGACAAAACTTGAAGAAGTGGAAAGTCTTTTTTTTTTTGTCGCTAGTCGTATATATATATATTTTTTTTTAAGGAGGCAGAGATAATTTTGTTCACTCTTGGTTATCTCGTGTGTCTTCAATAAAGGTCACTGTAATATCTCTCAGAGTTATTGTCTGAATCCCGATATACATGATAAAAGGTACAACTTCCTTTAGTTTATATTCTAAGTTCCAAAAAATCACTTTATTAGGTACCGCTCAAAAAGTTTATGACAATAGACAAAAGAATTGCTATAAATTATTAAATAAAAACAAACGATAGCAATGCGTCTCTTTATAAAGAGACGCATTGCTATCGTTTGTTTTTATTTAATAATAGTTTATGATATTTACAACAATGAATAATATGTAAAGGTTTTTCACATATTAAACAAAATGTTAACGCGGGATTCAATCCCGGTTCATGGCTGTCGGGAATCGAGGGTGTTACCCACTCGTCCACCGACCTTTTTTTTTTTTTTTGTTTATATTCATATAAACACATAATATTAGACTTAAAAAAGGAGGTATTCTAAACGTCAAAAGAACAATAAACTTCTATAAAACTGTTTATAGAGTCTTCAGCTTGAATTAACTGAAGGATTTGACCTCCGGCAGTGAACCTGAGCGGCGGCCAGAAGCAGCGAGTCAGCCTGGCCCGAGCCGTCTACCAGAACAGAAACATCTACCTCCTGGACGATCCCCTGAACGCTGTAGACGCCCACGTGGGTCGACACATCTTCCAGCACGTCATCGGGTATCCTCAAGCACAAGGTGACATTTCCACCGTGTGTCCCTACATGTGCCACAACGGTGGTGTTGGGTGTCAGACCCGTGTGCTGGTGACCCACGCCCTCTCTGTGCTGCCCGAGACAGACCTGGTGGTGGTGATGGAGGGGGAAACAGGTCTGGGAGATGGGACCTACCAGGACCTGCTGGCCAGGCCAGATGGGGCCCTCGCCCTGCTCATGGAGGAACACGTTCAGCAACTTCTTCAAGATCAGAAAAATGTTCCTTCAGAAACCGAAGAAATCCAAAGGTAAGTTTACATACAATCGTCACCACTACTTCACCAGCTTAAACTCCTTTTTGACAAATTCGAACGGTTGCTGAAAGCTCACCTCTTTCATCGTTAAATCAATAAAAACTTGACACAAATATTGACACTTTAAGTCTTTAATTTGAAAAAAAAAATCTCCTGATCATGTAACCAATAGAAGCTGATGTCTTGCTCCATCTATCGGAATAAATATCAACTAATATTTTTTTTATATTATTCCAGAATATTTGTGGGGTTAAAGGCCTTTTCTTAATCAATATTTATGATATTCATGCCGACATATAACTCAAGCCATCAGAAACCTATAGTTTACCGATAAATAGATCATTTTTCAAAATTATGCCAGAATAATTTTACACAAATACCTTTTCTTATTCAATAATATTGATATTTATTCCGACAGATAACTCAAGCCATCATCACACAACCTTTAGTTTCACGATCAGTTTATGATATTTAAATTATTCCAAAATGATTGGCCACTAATACCCTTTATTAATCAATAATATTGATATTAATTCCGACATATACATGTACATGAAGCAAGCCATCAGCACAACCTTTAGTTTCACGATCAGTACCTGATTTTCAAATTTCTTCCACAGTATTTGTTTTTTTTTTTCTTATCCTTTACGACCCCATATAGGTTATATGCCAGTTAGATTAAAGTGCTGGTTTTATCCAGTATTTCCACGAGGTCACCTACAGAAAGGTGTAACTTGGACTTTGACCTGGTATTAAATGGCCGTCTCTAACATGAGGAACAGACGCCCTGTGCAGCCGCTCCTTACAATGGATAACAGACGCTGCTGATTATCCTGTAACCCAAGGATAGGAGCCCTTACAGGGTGCTATCAGTCGGGCTAACTAAACCCTGTTTTTTTAACGAGCTTGTTACTGCTTCCCTCCTCCTTTTACATCAGGGCTTGGGACCGGCAATGGCGGAGTTACAGTATTTGTGGCATTGAATACCTTTTCTTAATCCATAATATTGATATTTATTCTGACAGATAACTCAAGCTATCAGCAACTTTCGCGATCAGTAGAGGATTTTGTCTTAAGATAAAGGTGTGTTGTGTGCAGCGAGCATGTCCGGCGCCGCGCCCTGACCCTCCTCAGCGAGGAAGATGAGAGAGAGGAGACTGTGCTGAGGAGAAGGAAGAGCAGGAAGGAGTCGGGAGCGATCCTACATGAGCTTTGTGAACGGGCGGTCCTCCATGGCCTTTGAATTGGAGCAAGTCACTCGGCTCATCGAGGAGGAGAGACTGGAACTGGGGAAGGTAGGCTGGGGATCTTGTACTCCTGATGGTATAAGAATTCTGAATATGGGAAGATATAGCGATAAATTGAAAAAAAAAAACAAATATCAGACTAAATTGTTTATTTTGGGATCACAAAATGTTACTCTAATATATAGCGCTGAATTATCCTTGTTAATATAATGTATTCTTATACAATTATTGTAATACTAGAACAAGTTCTACAAACAGATCTATAATGACAGCCAAGTACGGCGCCTTATTAAAGTTTTTTCTTAAAGCTGAAAAATAAAGTATGTGAAATCTTATATATCTCACTAAATGATTTTTAAATTACCAATGTACTTATTTTTATGATATAATGTAACATAATTCTTTATCTATTCTTCCAATATACATATATGTTAACATATGCCAACCAATGTTCTTTCATTTTTATTTATCATTTCAAAATATATCCAATATTTATTTTTAAGTTATATTAAAGCGATTTATATAAATATGACTCTTTCGACATTTTTTCAACTTACTCCTATAACCGTGATATAATTTGATTATTTGGAATTATTGTTTTAATATGACCCATTTTAACATAATATAACCACGACCCATTTGATTAAAATTATATATTAAACTAGCGAAACCGCAGGGAGGGTTCACCACTGATGAGCCAGGCCCTCCCATTAATTTTTCCATTGCAGTAAGGGCAGTAGAAATTGTTTCATTTTTAAAAGAATCATACGCGTCTATAATAGTTCGAATTTTCATAACAGATGGCGCTCTAATGCACCATAAAATTATATATACTAGCCGAATGGACAGGGTAACGCCTAGGTTATAATGGAGTGAATTTTTCCCTCTCTAAGTGTGTATTTGATAAATAAAATTATCTTTAGAGTTAAATAATGATTTCAGAAAAAAAGAATCCAATACGGGATTCGATCCCAGGTCGTGACTGTCGACAGTTTATACCACTCGTGTCTACAACTTCCTTTATCATTAATGTAGTGATATATATTTCAATATACACCGAATATCATATGTACCATAATTATAAATATTATAACGGCCCCAAAATGTAGATACAATTTAATGTGTCAGCTTTGCCATCATGTAATCATAAACAAAGAAATAAGTGTTATTGAGAGTCCGCCGCACACAAAACAGGACGAGGTCAAATTTCATATGTCGTTAGTTAGTTTTACGCTCTACCCTACTGACAAACGGGCCGGACAACAACAGATTATCTCTCCCTCTCGGGTAAGTTAGATACCCCTTCTGGACCTTGCCGCGTCTTTGGCTGCTTGGCCCCCTTTCCTAGGTACTATCCAACCTGCCTCGCCCTTTGTGTTACCCATTGACGCCTGAAGACGAGGCCTCATGACTGCTAGTGCTTGTGTGTGTGTGTGTTGTGTGTGGTGTGGTATGATATTCATATATATAAATGTGATGAGATCCTGTAGCCTCTTGTAGAATACTGTCGACTAAAACTGTGGTGAAGTATCCAGTCGACTTAAACTATGGTGTGAGTCCCTGTCAACTCTCGCTATACTATGTTGACCGAGAGGAACAGTCAGGATGGGGAGTTTTCCAGTACCTCTCTGCCCCTTGTAAGACCTTTAAAAGTTCTCACAGAGTACAGGTAGTTGTGGTCGAGGCAGAGTGGAAAGCTTGGGAATGTCCATACACAAAAAAAAACGAAGACACAGTTGCACTAAGAAAGTTTCGTGAACAGATAAAAGTTGAGCCTAGGAGCGAAAGAGGGAGATAGAAGAGTTCTTACTGGGCTACATGGTCGATGAGGTGGACCTGGGGTACAACCGACGAGGGCTCACGCAGATGGTGAAGTGACTGTGAAGTAACTATCAGTGACTGTAATTTTGGTTAAGGGGGGGCCTTTTATATATTTTCCGAGAAAGGGAGTATTGTATTTCTGCAGATGCGACAGGGGCGTGGATCGTCTGGCGAAATTCTAGACTGGCGCCATCCTGGCAGTTTCCAATCTATCTTTAGATGTTGTTGAACTTCTAAATCTATCTCGATTTTAGACGTTTTGACCTTTTGCTTTAGCTCAACTCTTAATCTATTACAGAATTTTATTTATTAATCCTCAGTTTGTACAAAGTACATTACATATGATGATGTAATGACACATGTCAATAATGCGTATAATCATTTACAGATGTGTTTCAATTATACAACATGAAAATCTTGTTATAAGTTATATACAATATGGGGTTGTTGGTTTAAATTACCATAGATGGGCCCCGGGAGTGAAAGGGTTTATCCGGGTTTAAGCGGGTAAAGCCTCTCTAACACAGGTAAATAATTAAAATTTATTTTAATTAATTTAAACTGTGAGGGTTAAAAAGGGCTATAACAAGATAATTTGTTTGGATATATAAAAGTGAAATAAAAATGACATTTTTGTTTGATTTTAAAAAAAATGATGATTAAAATAAAATGATGACATAAAAATTCACATTCTAAGAGAATATTGGCGGGCGTTGGAAAGGGTTAATAGTTGAAGAATATGCAATTGTTAGGAGTGCACATGTAAACCAAATACTTATATCCAGGTGCAAAGCGAGGAAATAGACTTTTTCCTAGGCAATGTTTCACTTACGATCCTATATAAGGGTTACCGTGCATTGTCACAATTTTAGGGTTATTGGGTTAAAAAGTTGAAGAAATAGTTGTTCATTAATACGATTGGGAAGGGAGTGAAATAGAGCCATGCGATATGTAGAATTGTAGCGACAGTAGGTGATCTGAATTGACATGAAATTAAAGGTTGATTGTGGCCCGCTAGAGCTGAAAAAAAATTGAAAGTTGAAAAAGTGAACGCTTTGTGCATGCGTTGGTGATGTGCTCTGCGGATGATTGAAATAAACTCTTGAGGCGTGTTCAGACCAGAGGTTGGGATTTTTAAATCTGGGGAACTGTGTTCAAATAGTTTATTGGAATTACGAAATAAAAAATTGCCATGCAGTGCTGTCGTTTTTCTACTATGAAGTGAAGCAATGGCTGAAATAGATGTAATGAAAGTATAGAGAAGTAGTTAAAGAATACGATTGTTGTAGATGCCCGATAGTTGATGATAAACATTGTCATATAATAAGCTATTTAAACAAATATAAAATTTTGTGAATGAAAAGATAGAAATATGATTGCGGATAAAAAAAGTGTAAGTGGACAAAATCAAACATGTAATAAATAAAAGATATAATAATTAAGAAAATAAAAATGATTTTTGAAACAATTACATTTTTTGCAATACTAAAATAATATCATGAAAAATAAAGGAAAATTTGATTAAAGTTTTTTTTTTTTTGGAAAATAATGTCGGATTAAAAATTTGATTAAATAATTGAAAGGTAAAAATAAAAATAATTATTCAAGATTTTATACAAAAATTAGAATATAATTAAAGATTTTATAGTGATTAAATAAATGTTGGGTAGTGGAAAATTGAACAAATTGTCTATTTTTTCTATCATTGATTATGGTAGTTAAAATGATTCTTTTAAAAGGGGCAATGTCGTGATAGTGACAAGAATATTTTGAATTGTTGCGTTTACTTAAAATGGTGAATATGACAATTATTTTTCTAAATTTTCAAATATTTGATTAAGAAATGGGTGTTTTGGTATAAAGATCACTAATAGAAAAACAAAAATAAGTTTAGAATTATGATGAATGAGAGATTTTTAAAATAATAATTTTTTTTTTTTTTTTAGTTGTAGATTTGGATAATTATATTTTAGGCAAATTTAAGAAAGGCATGTAGATTAGGAATTTGGTAAAAATGCGTGATGGGCGAATTTTTTTTTCAAAGTAAAATTGAGAGAAATAACTTGAAATTTTATAATCTGAATAAAATTAAAGTAAATTTGATAAATGAGAATGTGAAAGTTTCAAAAATTGAATTAGAAAATGGTATAAAAAAGGTAAAATTGGATTTAAAATTATTAAGGTGAAAATAAACAATTTATGGGGAATTAGATTGTGGGCTTGTGGAGAAAGTTATGCAAGATAGATTCGAGAAAGAGAGTATTGCATTTCAGCAGATGTGAAGAGTGTGGATCGTCTGGCGAAATTCTAAACTGGCGCCATCCTGACAGTTTCCAATCTATCTTTAGACTTTGTTGTGGGGAATTCTAACCTATCTCGATTTTAGGACGTTTTTGACCTCTTGCTTTAGCTAAACTCTTAACCTATTACAGAGTTTTATTTATTTATCCTCAGTTTGTACAAAGTACCTTACATATGATGATGTAATGACACATGTCAATAATGCGTATAATCATTTACAGATGTGTTTATATTATACAACCTGAAAATATTGTAATAAGTTATATACAATATGGGGTTGTTGGTTTAATTACCATATATATTTGTGGCAGAGAGGCAGGTTGATGCAGTCGTGGGATCACAGTGGTCCAGGCGTCAAAGGGTAACACAAAGGACGAGGCAGATTGAATGTCACCTCAGAAGACGAGATTTCACCAGCGCCGAAGACGCGGACAAGGTCTATTCGGTTTTTCCGGCCGTATGTTTTGTCGAGGGGGAGGAGGGTAAAACAAACTAACGACTTCTGCATTAGTAGACTCTTCTCCTGTCTTGGGCGCGGCGGATTTTCAATGAAAATTTATTATAATGTTTCGTATTACATAATGGCCAAGCTGGAACGTTGAATTGTATCTACATATTGGGGCTATTACATATTTATAATTATAGTACATATAAAAATCTATTGTATATTGGAATATATTACTACATATATATATATGCTATTTTATAGAATTTAGAACATTGTTCATGTGGTATGTACAGAGTGATTGTGATGGACCAAGGCTATATCTTGGAAGAAGGCTGTCCATCCCAACTGATCGAGAAACCAACTTCCTATTTCTATCCATGGCCAAAAATGCTGGTTTAGTGTGATTACATTGTTATATATAGTGTTGTATCATTGTTGTAGAGTTTCTTATAAAATCTCGTATTGTGTTGTTATTTATACCATTGTTTTATTGATCTTAGCACCTATATTGTACAACTTGACAATAAATGTATTTTGAGGGTAAAATCAAGCTTAGTATTTTTTAAATAGTATTTCATTGTTGAACCATTGTTAGAAGAATGCTAATGAACTTTCCTATTGTGTTACATTACGTATATTTTTTTTATATTTGGACTATATATTTGTAATATATGTTGGGGAGACACATTATAATGTATCAATGAATATCCTGTATTTTGTGGATAGAAGGTGAAAATTCACACGGATAAAACCTGGATGTTTACCATCACTGTTCATTCTGTTAGTTAGGTATATTTTAATCAAATGAGGCCTGGTTTTATTTTAATATGATATCTCTGTAAAAATTCCAAATAATTGAACAGTAACATCGTGAGTAAGAAAGTAAATGATGCTGAAACAGTAAAAATATATAAAATTCTTTCATATGACTTGTGTTGAAAAACAGGGTGTAATTTCAGATGTGAACATAAATATTTTGAAAATAGATAAACTTTATTCGAAACATTATTCAGGATTATCAGGAAATAATGTTTCAAGTAGATAAGAGAGAGAGAGTTACAAATATATTTATGGATATTCGAAACTATCACAGACGCGTAAATTCTTTTCTAAAAATAAGACAATTCTAACTGCCCTTACTGCAATGAAAAATTAACCAAGCCCTCCCATTAATTTGTATTGCAGTAAGGGCAGTAGTTATTGTTTAATTTTAAAAAAATAATCATACGCGTCTATAATAGTTTCGAATTTCATAACAGATGGCGCTCTA
Source organism: Cordylochernes scorpioides (assembly GCA_030710605.1). NCBI lineage: Eukaryota > Metazoa > Arthropoda > Arachnida > Pseudoscorpiones > Chernetidae > Cordylochernes > Cordylochernes scorpioides. The sequence goes on along the minus strand of CP092880.1, from coordinate 16,753,355 downwards.
ATGCATCAAAATATATTTATAGAAAAACATATACTCTCTCTCACACTTGCTTTATTTCAGCTTTAGTAAGATACAATTTTGACAAGCCATTATGTAGTGTGAACTGGTTGCCGTTCTAGATATGTTCATAAAATGGGCCATTGTTCTAATATTGTTATAAGAAATTGTCACTACAGCAATATTAGCATCACATTTTCTGACTTAAAAATAAGCAAATTAGTCTGATATTTGGATAGTTTCAAGTTCTATGTCAAATCCTTTCATATCATTTTTATATCACAAATTATGTAAATTTTATATAGGTTTAATTTGATAGACTTTGTATATCCAATTTTTAAACTACTTCTTCATCTAAACATATTCTCTTGTTGAATTTATAATTTTATTTGTAGTTTTATTCGAAAGAGTGTAAAAATTTCCTTTTTGAACTTTTATTTTATACTAGCGGATGTACCCGGCTTTGCCCGGGTTTTACCCGAGTAAAGGTTTGTCTAACGAACATTTGTTAGAACAATTCTCTATAAACTTATTCAAAAAAATAATAGATATATTTTGATAATTTGAAACTCGTAAATTTGGAATCTCTCGATAAAAGTGATCATTTTTTCCCGGTCCCTGTGTGCCGTGTCATCCTGAATTTTGTCTTTCCTAATTTTCTACATTAAAAAATCATCGTTTTATCTAGTGAACATTTTTTCCCCGGTCCTTGAAAAAATACTCGATAAGTTGAATAAAATTATGGTCGTTTATGGAAGATGGACGAAATTCCCGGAGGTCATCTTGGGCAAGACCCCGCGAGGCTTTTTTCTTAACTACTTGGCACAGCTGTGTCACCAACTCTGCCCCCGCGCGCCATTGGACTGTTCATCTGGCCGGCGGCCGGACGATTACATTCTCCCGACAGGGGGTGGGGCAGACCTAAGCCTATCTCCGTCGCAAGGTGGCGCTGCTTGCGAGTTAAAGCTACAAATCTGTAAATAACTCTAAGGATATTCAAGATATTCAATAATTATTTTTCGAAAACATTTCCAGGGATATACCTAATAATATCACTGAATTTCACGGCAATTGGATGTATGGTTTTTGAATCTATAGAGTACACACACACACACAGACAGACATTAATTTATATATATATATAGACTAGCCGAATGACCCGGGTTTTTACCCGATCAATTGTTTTTATTCAAAAACTATTTGTTACAATTATAAATTGGTGCCGTGGATGTCACTCTTGTGAAACATCCCGTTCCAAACTTGACATGTACATTAGGTCAGCTGCTATTACCTTCCATCTTCAACGCTAGAGGCGCTGCTCGCGAGCGAAAGGGCAAATTGCAAAGCAAATTTGCAAATAACTTGACCAATATTCGGGATAGAGACCAGAAATGTTCATTATAAGTTTTTTCAGATTATACTTTATATACCGTTAAAATATCAGTCAGATTAGTTACGTAGGGTGAGCCGTAAAGCCGACATACATATATATATTATATACCCATTATAGAATATACTTAGTATAATGAATACACATAACATAATAAAAACAGTTAGCGTAACTATCAATTTCATAGTCTATAAGATTGATTCAAATAATCCAAAAAACTGGAAATTAATTAATTCAATTTACTTTATGGACCAAATATCAGGTCGACGGTAGCGCTCGAGTGGCAGAAGTTGGAACTGAATAATCTAATAATTGTTTTACATTTCCCGTTTAAAATGAAGTCACTTCTAGATGTGTGTGTTGTTATTCATAAATGAGCATAAGTTTGATTATATTTAATTGTTTCACTTTAAACGAGGTGTAAATATTCCAAAGAGAATTTAGTTCCAACTTTGGCCACTCGAGCGCCACCGTCGAGCTGATATTTGGTCCATAAAGTTGACTTAAGTGAATTGTCTTTTGGTTTCTATTTTATTACATGAATGTATATTTATATAGAATTTCTCTATATCAAGTTTTATTGAATATATCCAGAGAGTACTACATTTAAAACATATCTACATAACGGAAAATGTGGATTGGCCCGCCATCTGTTATCAGAAATTTGAACTATTTATAAGTTGTATCATTCTTTCAAATAAAACAATATTTCTGCTGCAATAACCTCAAGGTCTTCCTATTATATTTATCATTGCATTAAGAAATTAAAAACTTGTTTGATTTAAATGATTCATACGCCTGAAAATAATTCAAATTTTCAATATCGAAAAATTCGATTTTTTTCACAAATAAATATTTTTCCCTAAAACTTATAGAATATTGAAATATTATTGAAATAAAATTTAGAGTAATTAAAATGGGCATTAAAACAAGATGAAAATGATGAAAAATGTTTTAATGGTCGTTCATTGGATCTCGCGATAATAGGTTTACAAGGAACATTAATCTTGCCTTACAAGGTGGTCGCTCATGAGAGACTCTACCGCATATTAAAAGTGAAATGGCATATTTCCTGGCCGCCCACATGATAATTTAGATAACAGAGTGCCATCTACTGGAACGAAAATACACTAAATTTAATTGAGGCTTGTTCCCCAATATTTGGCCAACCCATTTTCTTAATATATCAATAAAAGCTAACCCGTACACATTTCGTTCTGTTGGCCTTGACAGTGTAATTAGGCTGTATCTCAACTACAAAAGTTGGTCCTTGAGGCTTACAGAGAAATAAATAAATATGTTATTTTTGTTGGTAAATAGAAAGTCTTCCAATTTGTTAGTTGTGAATTTTCAAGTGGACTTTTACAAGGTTCTTTGTCTACTTGGTCAGCAACCTCGTAGCCTCTGATTTTAACCTGGGAAGTGATACATTGGAATATGACAGGATTTTAATTTTGAATCATTTTCGAGGTTTTTGTATAAATTTGATGGTGGCAGAGTGTGTTGTATCCACATATGTTGTAAGGACTGATTAACTCTGTTTCATCGATAATTCAACTTGATGTATATATATTCTTGGTGTTTTATATAATTTGTCATTTAAAACTGAATTGTGTTTCAATATCAACCTAACACAGATTTAAAATTGTAATGAATATTTATTTTTGAAGTGACCACACTATAAATATATTTAGAGACATTGCGTTTTGGAAAAAATATTTTGGTAATATATAAAATTATGTAAAGAATAATAAAAAAAAATATATATATATATACTTTAAAATATTTAGACCCGGTGTTTTAAATATATTTTAAAATATTATGCTCCATTTTCATTATTTTCAATGAAAAATAATGAATGAAATTCATTATTTTTTAGAATGATAAATCTATCTTACCCTTATTCTTACGTTACTCATATATAATTATATAAAATATATTTAAAATATCATAAAAATATATTTTAAAAGTTCATAAATATCTAATTAGCGGACAAATAAGATTACCTTGTAAATAAAAACAAGGAAGACCATGAGAGACAACTAAGATCTGTCTATGTCGTCCCGACATAGCCTACCTCAACTAAACATAGCCTACCACAACCAAACATAGCCTTCCCCACCATACCACCAATATAGCCCACCTCAACCAAACATAGCCTACCTCAACCAGACACAGTCCACCTCAACCAGGACATAGCCCACCTCAACCAGATTTAGCCCTCCTCAACCAAACAGAGCCTACCTAAACCAGACATAACCCACCTAAACCAAACATAGCCTACTTCAACCAAACATAGCCTACCTCAACCCGACATAGCCTACCTCACCAGACATAGCGTACCTCAACCAAACATAGCCTACCTCAACCAAACATAGCCAACTTCAACCAAACATAGCCTTCCACAACCAAACATAGCCTTCCACAACCAAAAATAGCAGACCTCAGCCAAACATAGCCTTCCCCACCCAAATATAGCCCACCTCAACCAAACATAGCCTACCCCAACCAGACATTGCCTATCTCAACCAAACATAGCCTACCCCAACCAAATATAGCCCTCCTCAACCAAACATAGACTACCTAAACCAGACATAGCCCACCTCAACCAGACATAGCACACTTTAACCAAACATAGCCTACCTCAACCAAACATAGCGACCTCAACCAAACATAGCCTACTTCAACCAAACATAGCCTACCTCAACCAAACATATTCTACCACAACCTAACATAGCCAACTTCGACCAAACATAGCCTTCCACAACCAAAAATAGCAGACCTCAGCCAAACATACCCTACTTCAACCAAACATAGCCTACCTCAACTCGACATAGCCTACCTCAACCATACATAGCCCACTTAAACCAAACATAGCCTGCCTCAACCCGACATAGCCTACCTCAAACAAACATATCCTGCCTCAACCACACATAGCCCACTTCTACCAAGAATAGCCTACCTCAACCCGACATAGACTGCCTAAACTAAACATAGCCTGCCTCAACCCGACATAGCCTACCTCAACCAGACATAGGGTACCTCAACCAAACATAGCCAACCTCACCAAACATAGCCTATTTCAACGAGACATAGCCTACCTCAACAAAAACATAGCATAACTACACTAGACATATCCTACCTCAACCAAACATAGCCTCCCTCAAGCAAACATAGCCTACCTCAAGCAAACATAACCTACCCCAAACAGAAATAGCCTACCTAACCAGACATAGCCTACCTCAAATAAGCATAGCCTACCTCAACCAAAAAGCCTAACTAAACCAAACATAGCCTACCTCAACCAAACATAGCCTGCCTCAACCAGACATAGCCCACTTTAAACAAACATAGCCTGCCTCAACCAAACATAGCCTGCCACAACCTGACTCAAATCTACCAAGTCTACTTCAATCAAACCAAGTCCACTTCAATTCAACCAAGTCCACTACAATTCAAACAAGTCCACTTCAATTCAACAAAGTCCTCTTCAATTCAACCAAGTCCACTTCAATTCAACCAAGTCAACTATAATTCAACCAAGTCCACTTCAATTCTACCAAGTCTACTTCAATCAAACCAAGTCCACTTCAATGCTACCAAGTCTACTACAATTCAACCAAGTCCACTTCAATTCAACCAAGTCCACTTCAATTATCCCAAGTCCACTACAATTCAACCAAGGCCACTTCAATTCAACCAAGTCAACTACAATTCAACCAAGTCCACTTCAATTCAACCAAGTCCATTTCAATTCAACCAAGTCAATTTCAATTCAACCAAGTCCACTTCAATTCAACCAAGTCCACTTCAATTCAACCAAGTCCACTACAATTCAACCAAGTCCACTTCAATTCAACCAAGTCCACTACAATTCAACCAGTCCATTTCAATTTTAACAAGTCCACTTCAATCAAACCAAGTCCACTTCAAAATTCAACAAAACCATTTCAATTCAACCAAGTCCACTACAACTCAACCAAGTCCACTTCAATTCTACCAAGTTCACTTCAATTCTACCAAGTCCACTCCAATTCAATCAAGTCCACTACAATTCAACCAAGTCCACTACAATTCAACCAAGTCCACTTCAAATCTACCAAGTCCACTTCAATTCAGCCAAGTCCACTTCAATTCAACCAAGTTCACTTCAATTCTACCAAGTCGACTTCAATTCTACCAAGTCCACTTCAATTCAACCAAGTCCACTACAATTCAACCAAGTCACTTCAATTCTACTGAGTCCACTTCAATACTACCAAGTACACTTCAAACTTCCAAGTCCACTCCAAATCTACCAAGGCCACTTCAATCAAACCAAGTCCACTTCAATTCAACCAAGTCCTCTTCAATTCAACCAAGCCCACTTCAATTCAACCAAGTCCTCTTCAATTCAACCAGGCCACTTCAATTCAACCAAGTCCCCTTCAATTCTACCAAGTCCACTTCAATTCAACCAAGTCCATTTCAATTCAACCAAGTCCACTTCAATTCTACTCAGTCCACTTCAATACTACCAAGTCAATTTCAGAACTTCCAAGTCCACTCCAAATCTAACGAGTCCACTTCAATCTAACCAAGTTCACTTCAATTCAACCAAGTCCACTTCAAATCTACCAAGCCCACTTCAAATCAGCCAAGTCCACTTCAATTCAACCAAGTCCACTACAATTCAACCAAGTCCATTTAAATTCAACCAAGTCCACTACAATTCAACCAAGTCCACTTCAATTCAACCAAGTCCATTTCAAATCTACCAAGTCTACTCCAATTCTACCAAGGCCACTTCAATCAAACCAAGTCCACTTCAATTCAGCCAAGTCCACTTCAATTCAACCAAGTCCACTCAATTCAACCAAGTCCACTTCAATTCAACCAAGTCCACTTCAATTCTACCAAGGCCACTTCAATTCAACCAAGTCCACTTCATTTCAACCAAGTCCATTTCAATTCTACAAAGGCCACTTCAATCAAACCAAGTCCACTTCAATTCAACCAAGTCCACTTCAATTCAACCAAGTCCATTTCAATTCTACCAATTCCACTTCAATTCAACTAAGTCCACTTCAATTCTACCAAGTCCACTTCAATTCAACCAAGTCCATTTCAATTCAACCCAGTCCATTTCAATTCTACTAAGTCCACTTCAATACTACCAAGTCAATTTCAAAACTTCCAAGTCCACTCCAAATCTACCGAGCCACTTCAATCAAACCAAGTTCACTTCAATTCAACCAAGTCCACTTCAAATCTACCAAGTCCACTTCAATTCAGCCAAGTCCACTTCAATTCAACCAAGTCCACTACAATTCAACCAAGTCCACTTCAATTCAACCAAGTCCACTACAATTCAACCAAGTCCACTTCAATTCAACCAAGTGCATTTCAAATCTACCAAGTCTACTTCAATTCTACCAAGCCCACTTCAATCAAACCAAGTCCACTTCAATTCAGCCAAGCTCACTTCAATTCAACCAAGTCCACTCAAATTCAACCAAGTCCACTACAATTCAACCAAGTCCACTTCAATTCAACCAAGTCCATTTCAATTCAACCAAGTCCACTTCAATTCTACCAAGGCTACTTCAATACTACCAAGTCCACTACAATTCAACCAAGTTCACTACAATTCAACCAAGTCCACTTCAATTCAACCAAGTCCATTTCAATTCAACCAAGTCCATTTCAATTCAACCAAGGCCACTTCAATTCTACTGAGTCCCCCCCACTTCAATACTACCAAGTACACTTCAAAACTTCCAAGTCCACTCCAAATCTACCAAGTCCACTTCAATCAAACCAAGTCCACTTCAATTCAACCAAGTCCTCTTCAATTCAACCAAGTCCACTTCAATTCAACCAAGTCCACTTCAATTCAACCAAGTCCATTTCAATTCAACCAAGTCTACTTCAATTCTACCAAGTCCACTTCAATTCAACCAAGTCCACTTCATTCAACCAAGTCCACTTCAATTCTACTGAGTCCACTTCAATACTACCAAGTACACTCAAAACTTCCAATCCACTCCAAATCTACCAAGTCCACTTCAATCAAACCAAGTCCATTTCAATCAAACCAAGTTCACTTCAATTCAACCAATTCCACTTCAAATCTACCAAGTCCACTTCAATTCAGCCAAGTCCACTTCAATTCAACAAAGTCCACTACAATTCAACCAAGTCCACTTCAATTCAACCAAGGTCCACTACAATTCCAACCAAGTCCACTTCAATTCAAACCAAAGTCCATTTCAATTCAACCAAGTCCATTTCTATTCACCAAGTCCACTTACAATTCTTCAACTGAGTCCCCCCACTTCAATACTACCAAGTACACTCAAAACTTCGAGGCCACTCTCCAAATCTACCAAGGCTCACTTCAATCAAACCAAGGCCACTTCAATTCAACCATGTCCTCTTCAATTCAACCAAGTCCACTTCAAGGTCAACCAAGTCCTCTTCAATCTCAACCAAGTCCACTTCAATTCAACCAAGTCTCATCTCAATTCTACAGAGTCCAACTTCAATACTACCAAGTACACTTCAAAACTTCCAAGTCCCACTCCAAATCTACCAAGTCCACTTCAATCAAACCAAGTCAACTTCAATCAAAGTCCCTTCAATTCAACAAGTCCACTTCAATTCAACCAAGTCCACTTCAATTCAACCAAGTCCATTCAATTCAACCAAGTCCACTTCATTCTACCAAGTCCACTTCTATTCAACCAAGTCCACTTCATTCAACCAAGTCCACTTCAATTCTACTAAGGCACTTCAATACTACAAGTCCATTTCAAATTCAACAAGTCCACTACAATTCAACCAGTCCACTACAATTCAACCAAGTCCACTTCAATTCAACCAAGTCCACTTCAAATCTACCAAGTCCACTTCAATTCAGCCAAGTCCACTTCAATTCAACCAAGTCCACTTCAATTCAACCAAGTCCACTTCAATTCAACCAAGTCCACTACAATTCAACCAAGTCCACTTCAATTCAACCAAGTCCATTCAAATCTACAAGTCTACTTCAATTCTACCAAGGCCACTTCAATAAACCAAGTCCACTTCAATTCAGCCAAGTCCACTTCAATTCAACCAAGTCCACTCAATTCAACCAAGTCCACTTCAATTCAACCAAGTCCTCTTCAATTCAACCAAGTCCACTTAAATTCTACCAAGGCCACTTCAATTCAACCAAGTCCACTCTCAATTCAACCAAGTCCACTTCCAATTCTACCAAGTCTACTTCAATCAAACTAAGTCCAATTCAATTTCAGCCAAGTCCACTTCAATTCTACCAAGGCAACTCACTACTACCAAGTCCACTTCAATTCTACTGAGTCCACTTCAAATACTACCAAGTACACTTCAATTCAACCAAGTCCATTTCAATTCAAACAAGTCCACTTCAATTCTACTGAGTCCCCACTTCAATACTACCAAGTACACGTCAAAACTTCAAGGCCACTCCAAATCTACCAAGGCCTCTTCAACTCAAACCAAGTCCACTTCAATTCAGCCAAGTCCACTTCAATTCAACCAAGTCCACTCAATTCAACCAAGTCCACTACAATTCAACCAAGTCACTTCAATTCAACCAAGTCCATATCAATTCAAACCAAGTCCACTTCAATTCTACCAAGGCTACTTCTATACTACCAAGTCCACTACAATTCAACCAAGTCCACTACAATTCAACCAATCCACTTCAATTCTACCAAGATCCATTTCAATTCAACCAAGTCCACTTTCAATTCAACCAAGTCCACTTCAATTCTACGGAGTCCACTTCAATACTACCAAGTACACTTCTAACTTACAAGGCCACTTCCAAATCTACCAAGTCCACTTCAATCAAACCAAGTCCACTTCAATTCAACAAGTCCTCTTCAATCAACCAAGTCCACTTCATTCAACCAAGTCCTCTTCAATACAACCAAGTCCACTTCAATTCTACCAAGGCCACTTCAATTCAACCAAGTCCACTTTCAATTCAACAAGTCCACTTCAATTCAACCAAGTCCACTTCAATTCTACCAATGTCTACTTCAATCAACCATGTCCACTTCAATACTACCAAGTCCATCTTCAATTCTACCAAGTCCCTTCAAATCTACCAAGGTCAACTTCATCTACCAAGTCCACTTCAATCAAACCAAGTCCACTTCATTTCAACCAAGTCCACTTCAATTCAACCAAGTCCACTTCAATTCTACCAAGTCCACTTCAATTCAACCAAGTCCACTTCAATTCAACCAAGTCCACTTCAATTCAACCAAGTCCATCTTCAATTCAACCAAGTCCACTTCAATTCTACCAAGTCCACTTCAATTCAACCAAGTCCACTTCAATTCAACAAGTCCTCTTCAATTCTACTGAGTCCACTTCAATACTACCAAGTACACTTCAAAACTTCCAAGTCCACTCCAAATCTACCAAGTCCACTTCAATCAAACCAAGTCCACTTCAATCAAACCAAGTCACTTCAATTCAACCAAGTCCACTTCAAATCTACCAAGTCCACTTCAATTCAGCCAAGTCCACTTCAATTCAACCAAGTCCACTACAATTCAACCAAGTCCACTTCAATTCATCCAAGTCCACTACAATTCAACCAAGTCCACTTCAATTCAACCAAGTCCATTTCAATTCAACCAAGTCCATTTCAATTCAACCAAGTCCACTTCAATTCTACTGAGTCCCCCCACTTCAATACTACCAAGTACACTTCAAAACTTCCGAGGCCACTCCAAATCTACCAAGGCCACTTCAATCAAACCAAGTCCACTTCAATTCAACCAAGTCCTCTTCAATTCAACCAAGTCCACTTCAAGTCAACCAAGTCCTCTTCAATTCAACCAAGTCCACTTCAATTCAACCAAGTCCACTTCAATTCTACTGAGTCCACTTCAATACTACCAAGTACACTTCAAAACTTCCAAGTCCACTCCAAATCTACCAAGTCCACTTCAATCAAACCAAGTCCACTTCAATCAAGTCCTCTTCAATTCAACCAAGTCCACTTCAATTCAACCAAGTCCTCTTCAATTCAACCAAGTCCATTTCAATTCAACCAAGTCCACTTCAATTCTACCAAGTCCACTTCTATTCAACCAAGTCCATTTCAATTCAACCAAGACCACTTCAATTCTACTAAGGCCACTTCAATACTACCAAGTCAATTTCAAAATTTCCAAGTCCACTCCAAATCTACCGAGTCCACTCCAATCAAACCAAGTTCACTTCAATTCAACCAAGTCCACTTCAAATCTACCAAGTCCACTTCAATTCAGCCAAGACCACTTCAATTCAACCAAGTCCACTACAATTCAACCAAGTCCACTTCAATTCAACCAAGTCCACTACAATTCAACCAAGTCCACTTCAATTCAACCAAGTCCATTTCAAATCTACTAAGTCTACTTCAATTCTACCAAGGCCACTTCAATCAAACCAAGTCCACTTCAATTCAGCCAAGTCCACTTCAATTCAACCAAGTCCACTCAATTCAACCAAGTCCACTTCAATTCAACCAAGTCCTCTTCAATTCAACCAAGTCCACTTCAATTCTACCAAGGCCACTTCAATTCAACCAAGTCCACTTCAATTCAACCAAGTCCACTTCAATTCTACCAAGTCTACTTCAATCAAACTAAGTCCAATTCAATTCAGCCAAGTCCACTTCAATTCTACCAAGGCTACTTCACTACTACCAAGTCCACTTCAATTCTACTGAGTCCACTTCAATACTACCAAGTACACTTCAATTCAACCAAGTCCATTTCAATTCAACCAAGTCCACTTCAATTCTACTGAGTCCCCACTTCAATACTACCAAGTACACTTCAAAACTTCCAAGGCCACTCCAAATCTACCAAGGCCTCTTCAATCAAACCAAGTCCACTTCAATTCAGCCAAGTCCACTTCAATTCAACCAAGTCCACTCAATTCAACCAAGTCCACTACAATTCAACCAAGTCCACTTCAATTCAACCAAGTCCATTTCAATTCAACCAAGTCCACTTCAATTCTACCAAGGCTACTTCAATACTACCAAGTCCACTACAATTCAACCAAGTCCACTACAATTCAACCAAATCCACTTCAATTCAACCAAGTCCATTTCAATTCAACCAAGTCCATTTCAATTCAACCAAGTCCACTTCAATTCTACTGAGGTTCCACTTCAATTCTACCAAGTACACTTCAAAACTTACAAGGCCACTCCAAATCTACCAAGTCCACTTCAATCAAACCAAGTCACTTCAAATTCAACCAAGTCCTCTTCAATTCAACCAAGTCCACTTCAATTCAACCAAGTCCTCTTACAATACAACCAAGGTCCACTTCAATTCTACCAAGGCCACTCAATTCAACCAAGTCCACTTCAATTCAACCAAGTCCACTTCAATTCAACCAAGTCCACTTCAATGCTACCAAGTCTACTTCAATCAAACCATGTCCACTTCAATACTACCAAGTCCAACTTCAATCAACCAAGTCCACTTCAATCAAACCAAGTCCACTTCATTTCAACCAAGTCCACTCAATTCAACCAATTCCACTACAATTCAACCAAGGCCACTTCAATTCTACCAAGTCCGTTTCAATTCAACCAAGTCCACTACAATTCAACCAAGTCCACTCAATTCAACCAAGTCCACTCAATTCAACCAAGACCACTTCAAATCTACCAAGTCCATTCTAAAATCGACCATGTCCCCTTCAAATCTACCAAGTCCACTTCAAATCAAACCAAATAATTTCAATCAAACCAAGTACACTTTGTACAGCAAAACAAAGAATACTAAATGAAGACATCAGGATCATCATGGAAGTTATGGAAAAGATCCACAACAGTCCTTCTAGCTCTTTGCAGAAGTTCGACGCTACCAAGACCTTCAGCTACCCAAGGTTAGAATTATTTCTTCGGAGTTTCCCGGTTGCAGAAAGACTTCATTCAGGGAGGTCGACCTACTGATCATGAGTCTAGGAAAGAACTAGCTCAAACTGCCCCAGCGGGCCAGCAATGAGTTACCCTTTATTCCCTCCTTTATAGGCGGAATCGTAATGTGCCTTTAGGTGACTGGACCGATTTAGCCAATATCCAACATGCCTTCCGAGATGTCCTCATGAACCCAGATTCTGAAACCTCCGCATTCGCCAAAAATTTCACAAAATAGTTGTGGAGAGGAAGCAGGAACGGCCTGCAATGAAAGAAGATATAGCAGGGTGTCTGTCAGTGAAACTTGAAATCTTTGCCAGAGATGGTTGAGACATCACCTCAATCTGAAGTGACGCCAGAAACGCTTCCTGAGGCCTTTCAAAACGAATCGTCTTCTCTAATGGGTGCACAATCTTACCATTGGGGACTTCCACAATCGGCAAGAAACTGAACACAATAAATAGATTCTCTGCAGTCGCCAACAGCTAAGTCATGGCAAGACTTCAGCAGACTCTTAAAGATTCCAATATGAAAAACATAATCGGGGAAAAGTTTTCTAATTCACCTACGGGAACAAGTCTTTCAACGGCTTCATCAACAGTGAGAGATATTCATCATTACAGGAATGCGTATTACGATAATTTACAAAAATTCTTAAGACGGCTCAACTCATTTTATTCACATGATTAAAGGAAGCTTACGGACAAGCCTTTCTTCAACTGAAGAAGTACTTACCTGAAAGCTTCCTTTAATAAGACGAATAAAATGAGTTAAAACGTCTTATGAATTTTGTAATGGGAGATACATACACTTCGCTCTGTCTCCGTTCATCGACCAAGGAGAGACTGAAGTTCTCTTATTAAATTGAGCCAAGAGATTTTAACACGACGACAAACGATGCAGAGCATACGGTCAAGCAGACCAAACTCTTCCCCACGTTCCACAACACTGTCGCAAGTTCTCTGTCGCCTTCAACAAGAGGAACCGCTACATTGTAGAATGACTAAAAAGGCCACGGGGTTACAGGAACGAACGTTCAACCATCAGAAAGTCCCTGAAGTCTCCTTAAACCTTCGACCTGATATAGTAGTGACAGAGGAGAAGGTCACCATTTTAGACGTGGCGATGCCATTTGAGTGCCGCCACGTGGACTTCAAGATGCAAGGGGGAGAAATTTCTCAACTATATTCCTCTTTCAAACGAACTGCTCGAAAAGGGTGTGAGGTCAAGAATTAGGTTCTCAAACAGTGGCAACAAGGATCTTGTAACTTACACGTGATATACACAATACTCAGTTAATTTGTAAGATTTTATCCAAACCTTAATAATTTATAGTTGTTATTTCAGTTGAATCGGTCTTACGACTGATGTATCTATTCAATCAGAATCTTTTATCTATATAGTTGCGGCCTGCTTATGGCAATATTGTCTAGGGGTTCAGTGTTGTTCCATCATTGGGGATTTTGGTAGGAGGGAATAATGCGGTTATTTCTCCTTGTCTTCCAGACCCTTATACCGTTGATCCAATGGTAGACTTATCCATCTTTAGCCTGCCCAGAAATCCACCTCTATGTGGCGGATGGGAGAAGCAGCACAAGTAAGGGACTTATCAGCTACTCTATGTCTATCATGGGGTATTGGTGATACAATCATTCGCACAAGACTGCATATCCCAACATCATGTCAATGTATGGTGGTTGTCACATTATTCCTTCTTCAGTGTTGAATTTATCAGCTACTCTACGTCTTTCATGGGGTATTGGTGATACAATCATCCACACAAGACTGCACATCTCAACATCATGTCGATGTATTGGGTTTTCACATTATTCCTTCTTCAGTGTTGATCTTATCAGCTACTCTATGTTTATCGTAGGGTATTGGTGATACAATCATACACACAAGACTGCACATACCAACACCATGTCGATGTATGGTGGTTTTCACATTATTCCTTCTTTAGTAATGATCTTATCAGTTACTCTATGTCTATCATGGGGTATTGGTGATACAATTATCCGCACAAGACCGCACTCCAATATCATGTCGATATATGGCGGTTGTCACATTATTCCTTCTTTAGTGTTGGTCTTATCAGCTATTAAATGTCTATCATGGGGTATAGGTGATACAATCATCCACACAAAACTGCACATCCCAACATCATATCGATGTATGGTGGTTGTCACATTATTTCTACTTCAGTGTTGATCTTATTAGCTACTCAATGTCTATCATGGGGTATTGGTGATACAATCATCCACACAAGACTGCACATCCCAACATCATGTCGATGTATGGTGGTTGTCACATTATTGCTTCTTCAGTGTTGATCTTGTCAGTTACTCTATGTCTATCATGGGGAATTGGTGATACAATCTTCCACACAAAACTGCACATCCCAACATCATATCGATGTATGGTGGTTATCACATTATTCCTTCTTCAGTGTTGATCTTATCAGTTACTTTATGTCTATCATGGGGTATAGGTGATACAATCATCACACAAAACTGCACATCCCAACATCATATCGATGTATGGTGGTTATCACATTATTCCTTCTTCAGTGTTGATCTTATCAGTTACTTTATGTCTATCATGGGGTATAGGTGATACAATCATCCACACAAAACTGCACATCCCAACATCATATCGATGTATGGTGGTTGTCACATTATTTCTTTTTCAGTGTTGATCTTATCAGCTACTTATATCTATCATGGGGTATTGGTCATACATTCATTCACACAATACTGCACATCCCAACATCATGTCGATATATAGTGGTTATCACATTATTCCTTCTTCAGTGTTGGTTTTATCAGTTACTTTATGTCTATCATGGGGTGTTGGTGATACAATCATCCACACAAGACTGCACATCCCAACATCAAGTCGATGTATGGTGGTTGTCACATTATTCCTTCTTCAGTGTTGATCTTATTAGCTACTCTATGTCTATGATGGGGTATTGGTGATACAATCATCCACACAAGACTGCACATCCCAACATCATGTCGATGTATGGTGGATGTCACATTATTCCTTTTTCAGTGTTGATCTTATCAGCTACTCTATGTGTATGATGGTGATTTGGTGATATATCATCCACACAAGTCTGCACATCCCAACATCATGTTGATGTATGGTGTTTGTCACATTATTTCTTCTTCAGTGTTGATATTATCAGTTACTCTATGTCTATCATGGGGTATTGGTGATACAATCATCCACACAAGACTGCACATCCAAAATCATGTCGATGTATGTTGGTTGTCCTATTATTCCTTCTTCAGTATTGATCTTATCAACTACTCTATGTCTATCATGGTGTATTGGTGATACAATCATCACACAAGACTGCACATCCAACATTATGTCGATATAGTGGGTGTTATCACATTATTCTTTCTTCAGTATTGATCTTATCAGCTACTCTATGTCTATCATGGGGTATTGGTGATACAATCATCCACACAAGACTGCACATCCAACATCATGTCGATGTATGGGGTTGTCACATTATTCCTTCTTCAGTGTTGATCTTATCAGATACTCTATGTCTATTATGGGGAATTGGTGATACAATCTTCCACACAAAACTGCACATCCCAACATCATATCGATGTATGGTGGTTATCACATTATTCCTTTTTCAGTGTTAATCTTATCAGCTACTCTATGTCTATCATGGGGTATTGGTGATGCAATCATCCACACAAAACTGCACATCATATCGATGTATGGTGGTTGTCACATTATTTCTTCTTCAGTGTTGATCTATTCAGCTACTATATGTCTATCATGGGGTATTGGTCATACATTCATTCACACAATACTGCACATCCCAACATCATTTCGATGTATGGTGGTTGTCACATTATTGCTTCTTTAGTGTTGATCTTATCAGTTACTCTATGTCTATCATGGGGTATATGTGATACAATCACCACACAAAACTGCACATCCCAACATCATATCGATGTATGGTGGTTATCACATTATTCCTTCTTCAGTGTTGATCTTATCAGCTACACTATGTGTATGATGGTGATTTGGTGATATAATCATTCACACAAGACTGCACATCCCAACATCATGTTGATGTATGGTGGTTGTCACATTATTCCTTCTTCAATGTTAAAATAAAAGAAAATAAGACCTAAATTAACCTAAATAAGACCTTTATTGTCTTATTTTCTTTTATTATAATCTATTATCCAAATTGTGCTTTATCATTCTTCAATGTTGATCTTATCAGCTACTTTATGTCTATCATGGGGTATTGGTGATACAATCATCCACACAAGACTGCACATCCCAACATTATGTCGATTGATGTGGATGAACTTAAAAAAAATAATTAAATATGAGTGATTGAATATTAATTAATTTATTTTTCTAATGTTTTTTGACCAAGAAAAGGTAAAATTCAATCTATCAAAAGATATGTAAATTTTGTTCGTTCAATTTTAATTTTAATTTTAGTTTTGCTTGAGTTGCATGTAAATATACTTAAGGAAGAAAAATAAACTTCTTTTTCTTTTATAAGTGCAGACTTCTTCTGTTTGATATAAATTTCTAGAAAATTAATTAAACATCAAAGCTAACAATGGCGACGAGGATGGGATGCGAACCCACGCGGGCAAAGCCCAATGGATTAGCATTCCATCCTCGTCGCCATTGTTAGCTTTGATGTTTAATTAATTTTCTAGAAATTTATATCAAACAGAAGAAGTCTGCACTTATAAAAGAAAAAGAAGTTTATTTTTCTTCCTTAAGTATATTTACATGCAACTCAAGCAAAACTAAAATTAATATTAAATTGAACGAACAAAATTTACATATCTTTTGATAGATTGAATTTTACCTTTTCTTGGTCAAAAAACAATAGAAAAATAAATTAATTAATATTCAATCACTCATATTTAATTTTTTTTTTAAGTTCATCCACATCAACTCCCCTTTTTTAAGATAGCAATACTCATTAAGGTACATATCTATCCGGTGGTCTCCTCTCTCGTAGTGGATATCTCCGGGAAGGTGTAGATTCAGTCGGTGGTCCAGGTGTAGATTCTGCTACTATTGTAGCAGGAGTCAGGGGACTTGACGTCTGAGGCCTTGGGTAGCTTATTCCTTTTCTGATGACGAAACATCCTTTCTCTCCATACTTCTCCTCATATAGTTAGTGTGTACTTTTCTTTCTATTCCATCAGTTTCTATCATACAGCTGTTGCTTCCCACTATTCTCTTTACAATCCCAAACATCCATTTCGGTTTTCCTCTTTCCATCCATCTGTATCTTACTCTATCATTTACTTTGTATCTATTGTTCTGTTTTTTATTTTTCAATCTCCCCACTCTTACTGATTTCTTGCTCAACATGGAAATCTTCGTTCTAATCTCGCGATTTAAAAATATTCCAGCCGGGGATTTCTCCGTTCTAGTCAAAGGACTCAGTCTATATGCATATAAAGCCTTAATCAAAGCAAACTCAAGGGGCAATTCCCTTTCCTCCGAAATAATTCTTTTCATAGTTTTTTTTTATCTCTCTTACAGACACTTCCGCTAGTCCGTTGCTCTCCGGATGGTAAGCGGGGCTGAACATCGCATGTATGCCATTTCTTTCGAAAAAATGTCTTTATTTCATAACTTCTAAACGGGGGCCCATTATCCATTACCGCCACCTCCGGGATACCATATCTCGCTAAACATCTCTCAAAAAGTCTATGCAGAATCCCGCCGATGTATTTGGAACCATTTGACATTCTATCCAATTAGAATGCGCATCCACCAATATCAAAAAAGTTTTTCCGCAAAATAGAAATAGTCAAGATGAATTCTCTTCCAAACTTTGTTTGGTGGAGTCCACTCGGTAAATTCCTGTTTTGGCAGCTTTGATGTGTTTTCCATACAATTGCTACAGCTTTTAGACAGTTTCTCAATTTGCTCATCCATTCCCGGCCAATAGACAGAACTTCTGGCCAGAGTTTTCATTTTATTTACTCCAATATGATTTTCATGGATGATTTTCAAAACATATTCTCTTAAGGAATCGGGGATGATCATTCTATTTCCGAAAAACAGGCAATTTTTACTATTGTTATCTCGTTTTTAATTCTATTATAAGGTTTTATATCTACCTCTGAGTCAACATCATACCTATCGTACTTGACTAACTTATATAGTTTTCTAAGTTGAGTTGGATCTTCTTGGGTTTTGTACGATACCAAGACGTAATCTAATATCGAATTTTCTATTAATAATATTTCTCCCATTTCCTCTTCCTTCTCCCCTTTTTCAGGATTTGGAAATCTTGAAAGAAAATCTGCAAGAGGTATTTCACTTCCCTTAGTATACTTAATTTCAAAATTAAAATTTGATATTGAGAGTGACCATCTATGTAATCTATTTGCCACTAAGGCTGGTAAATTATTTTTATCGCCAAAAATGGCTAGTAATGGTTTGTGATCTGTATTAATAATAAATTTTCTTCCGTAAAGGAATTGTTTTAGCCTGTTTAAGGTAAAGAATATTGCTAATCCTTCTTTTTCTATTTGGGAATATTTCTTTTCTGTGTCATTTAGTGTTCTTGAAACAAAGTAATTGGTTTCTCAGTGCCGTCTACAATATGGGAAATATATCCTCCAATACCATAATTTGATGCATCACAAGTAACATAAAGAGGTAAATCTTGCGAATAATGCGTCAAACAAGTTTTTGTACTAATCAAATTTTTACATTTTTCGAAAGCCTGGTCATGTTCATTTTTCCAATTCCAATTATAACTTCTTTTCAATAGAGAGAATAAAGGATTTGCATGTATGGATGAATTTCTAACGAATTTACTGTAGAATGACAACATGCCCAAGAAAGATTTCAATTCTGAAATGTTACTCGGTTTAGGACATTTTTTTATACTGTCCAGTTTATCCTCAAGGGGATAGATTCCATTTTTATTTATTTTATGTCCTAAATAATCGATTTCATCAACAAAAAAACAAAGATTTTTCTTTATTAATTGAAAAATTAAAATCCGATAATTTATTCATGACTGTTTCAATATCTGAAATATGCTCATTTACATCAGACGATGCTACAAGAATATCGTCTAAATATATTATTACATTTTTAAGACCGGAAAAAATATTGTCCATAGTTCTTTGGAAAATAGTTGCTCCGGACTTGATACCGAAGGGCAGCCTTTTATATTTAAAAAGGCCTTTATGGGTAGAAATAACTGTCAATTTTTGAGATTCCTCGTCTAGAAGTATCTGATGGTATGCGCTTGAAAGATCAATTTTACTAAATATACTTTTACCAAAAAATGAATGTAAAACAATATCGATGTTCGGTATCGGATACTTTACATCCTCGATAAATGGATTTAAGGTTCTTTTAAAGTCCGCGCAAATTCTAATTTTGCCGTTTTTCTTAGGGACGCATACTAGCGGTGAAGCTATTGGGCTATCCACTATATTTTCAATAATATCATTATTCAATAAAAATAATAGTTCTTCCTCAATTAAATTTCTAATAGCAAAGGGAGCAGGTCTAAATCTATAAAATTTTGGTGCAAAATTATTTTTTACATTAATGTGTACGGAAATATCCTTTATTGGCAAGACTATATCTTTGAAAGTTTACAATATTTATTAAAAATAAAATTAGTATCAAAATTATTATTTTGTTGGACATTAATTTGTACCATATCAAAATATACTATCCAGTCTTTTCCTATGAGAAATTTATTATTTTCAATATTTGTTACTATTAAGTTTAAATGGCCTATTTTATTTTTATATCTTACTTTTACTTTACATTCTCCAATAGAGGAAATGCCCTTTCCTTGATAATCGGTTAAATAACATTTAGACGGAAATAATTTAACATGTTCAAAATATTTTAAAAATAGATCTTTTGACATAGTTGTTAAAGCTGCACCCGTGTCAATTTCTGCTAAGAATTTTATGTCGAAGACATACAAAATACTTTCAAATTTATTAGCCAGATATTCTATATTATTGATGGACTCACCATTCTTTCCCGAAAATGATTCTCCGTGGGCAGATGCTTCGCTCTTTCTTGGTTGAAAATATCCATTCTTAGATTTTGAATGACAAACAGTCGATATATGTCCCAATTGTTTACAAGAATAGCAGAAAGAATTTCTAAAAAAACATCTGTCCGAATGATGATTCATCTTTCCACAATGTTTGCATTTAGAATGTAATTTGTTTATTTCTTTAGTTTCAGCATAAGACTTCATTTTCAACACATTACAATCTACCGATTCTATTGTGGTAGCAATATTTACTGCCATATTAAAAGTGAGCTCAGGCTCTTGAAGTAATCTTTTCAAAATAACTTGATTAGAGACGCCTGCAATGAATTTATCCCTTAGATGTTCTTCAATATTTAAGCCAAAATTACATTTATTAGCTTGTTTTTTTAATTTAAGGACATATTCTTCTATTTTTCTCCATGTTCCTGAATCAATTGGCTGAACTCATATCTTTCAAAAATAATATTTAGCTTAGGTGTAAAATGAGTAAGTAGAACACTAACAATTTTCTTCAAATTTTAATGCACAAACATCTCTAGGTGAGATCAATTCTTTCAGAATTCCATAAGTATTTGGTCCAATAGACATAATAAAAAAAGGAACAATCTTCTTACCTTCAATTTCATTCACAAAAATGTACTGTTTGAATCGTTGAATATAGTTTTCGAAAGGTTCTTCTTTCATTACATAAGGTTCGAACGAAAGCCTCGTATGATGGTTATCACATTATTCTTTTTTCAGTGTTGATCTTATCAGCTACTCTATGTCTATCATGGGGTATTGGTGATACAATCATCCACACAAGACTGCATATCCCAACATCATGTCAATATATGGTGGTTGTCATGTTATTCCTTTTCAGTGTTGATCTTATCAGCTACACTATGTCTATCATGGGGTATTGGTGATCAATCATACACACAAGACTGCAACATTCCAACCTCATGTCAATGTATAGGGGTGTCACATTATTCCCTTTTTCAGTGTTGATCTTATCAGTTACTTTATGTCTATCATGGGGTATTGGTGATACAATCATCCACACAAGACTGCACATTTCAACATCATGTCGATGTATGGTGGTTGTTACATTTTTTCTTCTTCAGTGTTGGTCTTATCAGGCACTCTATGTCTATCATGGGGTATTGGTGATACAATCATCCACACAAGACTGCACATCCCAACATTATGTAAATTTATGGTGGTTGATACATTTTTCCTTCTTCAATGTTGATCTTATCAGCTACTCTATGTGTATGATGGGGTATTGGTGATATAATCATCCACACAAGACTGCACATCCCAACATCATGTCGATGTATGGTGGTTGACACATTATTCCTTATTCAGTATTGATCTTATCAGCTACTCTATGCCTATCATGGGGTATTGGATGATACAATCATCCACACAAGACTGCACATCTCAACATCATGTCGATATATGGTGGTTGTTACATTATTCCTTCTTTTATAGAGGTTATTGGGCACTATGTTCAGACTTGCGCCTGTGTCAATTAGGAAGGGGGTGAGAGTTCATGGGTGATGGACAGTTTTATCGTTAGCTGACTGACGAAAGGTCGGGGCCTTCCTACCTGGTAGACGAAAGGCTGGGGCGTCTCGGGCGGCTTGTCCGCTTTGGGCTTGGGGTGGATGTTGGGCGGGGACGCACTGCCCGCGCGGTCGCGTGATGGAGTGGTTTGTTGCGGCACTCAGAATGCCCAGTGGTGAGCGCCGCAGAATTTGCAGTTCGACGGCGGGTGCAGGTGCATTCCACGCACCTGTTCTCTTGGTGTGCTGGTGTATGGGC
Organism: Cordylochernes scorpioides; assembly: GCA_030710605.1. NCBI lineage: Eukaryota > Metazoa > Arthropoda > Arachnida > Pseudoscorpiones > Chernetidae > Cordylochernes > Cordylochernes scorpioides. The sequence continues at coordinate 16,731,143 of CP092880.1, read as the reverse complement.
CCGACATGTTGGGCGGTTGTTCCTCGTGGTGACGCGAAGTTGGTGCGATGGGTCTGTGGATCCGTTGCACCAGTAAGAACCCACTTTCCCATGCTCTCAGGAGGGAAACTACGCGGACCAGGCGCTGGTCGGAGAGCGGCAATCCCTCGTCAGCGTCTCGAGGATTACCTCCTGTGGGAAGGCCCAGTTGCATGCCCAGCGCTGTTCTTCCATCTGTAGTACTCCTCCAGGCTTGCCTGCCCAGCAAACATCTGGGCGAATATTACTTGGACGAAGGACCCCCTGTTTGACTCCAGGTTAGAGGTCCCAGGAGGGTTTGCCTCACCTGGAAGTAGGTCTGGGTGGCCAACCGGAGTTTCCTGAAGAGCTCCAGGGGTTGGCGCGTCAGGTAGCGAGGCAACCTGAGCAACTTTTCGGGCGAGTGGTCACGAAGGCTTTGTCCATCTTCCGGTCGTTGGCCTGGAAGAATTGGCATGCGGCGTAGGTTCCATCGAAGGGGGGGATGTCCGCTTCCCGCGTGTTGGGTCGACCCCACTTGCGGCAGCACGGCGGTCAACTGTAGGAGAATCTCCGCCAGGGTGCGTGTCGGCTTCTATTTCGGGCACGGGAGTGCCCGCTCTACACCTCCCTCTTCGCGTCTTGTGGTGGCTCGTTTTCCATCATATCCTGTCGACTCTCTATAATATCGGGTTGAACCTGTCGACTTACTGTGATATGCAGATTGGATCCTTTCGACTCTCTATAATATTTCGATTGATCATACCGACTTACTGTGAAATCCTGTTGAGTCTGGTGAATTGTGGTTGAGAATCCTATGTCGGATTTATATTGAATTGGTGATTGGTAGCGCAGTCTTGGTCGAATTGTTGGTTTTTCACAAGGGAAATACGAGCACTCCTGGATGGATAGAAAATAGACTTTGCGAAAGGAGAGTAGAGTGATGAGACTGAAGGAGGTACTTTGCCTTTCACATGATGGAGCCTGACACTACCTTGGTTGGAACCTATGTTGAGCACACCTTGCTTCTAGCCCGGTCACCTACCTTCTCTCTAACTTCTTGTCCGAGATCATCGTAGTCATTCACTCTCTCGGCTTCTCATTGGTGGAGATCCTTCCACGTGTTTTCTTCTGATTTTCTATTAGTTGGTCATGCTTAAAGGTGATTGGTTGTTGATTTAACATACTTAACTGTGATTGGCTTAGTACCTCCATTGTCGCCATGATTGCAATCTTCCAGGAAGAAGAAGGTCTTTGAACTTTAGTTTTATGTGTTCTGAGCAGTGCCCTTTATTTCCTGGATGATGCAATCCTGTTAATTGTTATTCCCTTTTCGCGAAGCCTAACGTTTATTAAATCTTTTGACGATACATTGAATATATTGTGGTGGGGTTACATATTTCTATATACAGATTATCACATATAAATATTTATCATGATGCATTACAGCGCCACTGATGAGCCAGACTTTTCCATTATTTTATTATCGCAAAAGAGCAGTAAGATTTATATTAAAAAAGAAACAGGCGCTTCAAAAATAGCTTAAATTATCACAAATATATGTATAGTACCTTGTTTCCTAAACTAATTTTGTTCAATTAACTAAATACTATTTCTCTTTCTCTAAAAGAAATAATTCCAAATGATGCTTCATTTCTATCAATTTTACAATAAACTTTTAATTTAACTCAAATTTTACAATCCACAATAAACATATCAACTTTCTTATTCAGAATACAATATTTTTACAAGATGAGAACTACAAACTATTTGTAATTTTAACGGAGGGTACTTGTGTGATATAGGATATAATAAGATATAGGATACCTTTCTATTAAATATACATCAATAACAATGTACACTCAATGAAAAACTTAAGGAAATTGTATCTTTCAGCATGTATATCGGGATTCAGACAATAACCCTTAAAGATATTTGAAACACAGTGACCTTTATTGAAGACACACGGCCAAATGTGAACAAAATTGCCTCTGTCTATTTAAAAAACAGACGACTAGCAACAACAAACACTTTTGACTTCATTAAGTTTCGTTCAAAAGTGTAGTTTAAATTACCGTACATATTGTGTATATATATATTGTATATTCTAAAATGCAATTATTTCATTTTTGAAAAAACATATATTTTATTTTCATTCATTGACTGTTCTACATTTTTTGACCATAGATTTAGAACATACCACTTTAATAATTGTTGTAAATATGTATAGTTGACCTTATCTATTTTTTAAAATCACGATTATAGAATTCATTCTATAAATTCTATATTGCTGTGAAAAATAATTTTTATGTGTAAATTTACTTCAAGTAATTCAAAATAAAAACTACTTGAAAGGTAGATAACTATCTTTATTTTTTCACGACTGCACTCTCTCTCTCTCTCTCTCTCTTTTTCAACAACAAAACAAAAAATAATCATAACAAATATATTGTATATACAAGTATAATAAATTGTAAATGAACTATATTGTATATTACCCACCCTCCACGTTATTGTAAATATAATGCAATGTCGTGCCATCTATATATAAGAAATGGAAGTATTTAAGCACGAATGTTTCTTTTCAAATATAAAACAAACTTCTACTGTCCTTACTGCGATGAAAAAATACTGGCCTTGTACTTATTGTTTGCGGAAGAACATTGCTCGATGCAAATATTTATATGTAACTCTACTGTCCAAAAAGCTTATGTCCATAGTTTGCTTGAAAACAATTTCTAAGATTCCATTCTTCATTGTAGCATATATAAGCAGAATCGTCCAATACAGTATTAGAGCTCTAAGAAGTGGTCTGGTAGATTAAATTGGCGAAACCGCTGGGAGGGTTCACTACTGATGAGCCAAGCCCTACCAATATTTTTAATCGCAGTAAGGAGAGTATAAGTTTGTTTTATAAATTAAGAAACATTCGTGCTTTAAATGTGTCCATTTCTCATTGTAAATATACTGACCTGGGTTGCTCTCTTTTGAGCGGCACCCAATAAAGTAGTTTTGAACTGGATGGTTGAAGACTAGATTGAACATAATTTCATCCAGATAAACGATACACATTACTAGATATGGAATAAGAAAGAGTTTATCGGTGTATTTCATTCACATCAGTTTTCCATACTGAGAATACAGATGATTTTTGCAAGGCCATTGTTGGCAGCGAGTATGTGAAAACATCTTATATCAGTCATCGTTTTTGGGGAAAAAATCGTCAATGATCCATTTCAATGGTGTCTACACAGCCATATATCTAAAAAGACAAAGGTCACCACTTCCGTCAAAATAGACGTCAAAGCCAGACGCCATCTATTGACCGTTGCCGCAAAACTGGCTTTGACGTCTATTTTGACGGGAGATGACCTTTGTTTTTTTTTTAGATCAATATCCTCCGGCAAAATTTCCATCTATAAAGCCATATATGCCGGCTAAAGTGATCACGGTTATATCCAAGCATCGAACAAATTTAGATTATTCATATCTGTACCAAAGGAATAAGAAAAAATATTTTTATAAACAAGCGCATGTCATTATTGGAAACACTACACATTCATGGACTTAATCTAAGGAAGTTGTACCTTTCAGCATGTATATTCGGATTCAGACAATAACTCTGAAAGATATTACAGTGATCTTTATTGAAGATACATAAGATAACCGAGCGTGAACAAAATTGCCTCTGTCTCCTTAAAATAATAATAATAATAATAATAAAAAACAGAGAGACGACCGTCAATATCAAAGACCTTCCATTTCCTTAAGTTTTGTCCATGAGTGTATAGTCAAATAAATCCCTTAAGCTGGGTGTGTTTTCTAAGCCATTCATTTGGAGTTGTATGCTTATAAGTTTGAAATTTACGGTGGAACGGAAAATGAACCATTAACGACACCTGCAAGATAGCTTGATCTGAGAAGTATGAGTAATATTGCTGTTCTCCTCATTATAGAGAAGCTTCCTTGTTTCAAAACACGAAATACTGCTAACAATTACTACACTTGGGTGTAATTGATGGTTCATTTAGAATCCAGGTGGGATAGCTCTGGGAATGGTAAGGAGGACTAGAAACACCCCTGGGTGAAAATTGACAAATAAAAATTTAACGAAAAAAATGCCAATAAAAGTTTAAAAATGTTAGGAAAAATATTTTCTTGATCGTGAAACTGAAAGTTACTGATGACTTGCGCCATCTTTCGGAATAAGTATCAATAATCGATGGTTTATTTTTTATTCCAGAATATTGTCCAAGTTCAAATTTCTTGAAAAACTCAAGAAAATCTAAGTAGACGTCTCAAGCGGCTGGCCATCGTCATCTTCTTGCAGGCCTCAACTAGTCCTGGGACTTCCTGAACAATCAAAGAATGGGTATTTATGGCCATAAGTGTGTTAGATTCTAATAGAACGAAGGTTATACTGATGTCAGAGATGGATGGTAATAAGATGCCTTTTTCTTATATATACACTCGTGAATAAAACTTAAGGATTATACCATTTAACATGTATATTAGGATTCAGACAATAACTCTGAAATATATTATAGTGACCTTTATTGAAGACACACGGGGATAACCAAATGTGGACAAAATTGCTTCTGTCTCAAAAAAAAAAAAGATAATCGGTGACATCATCAAAGACTTTCCACTTAAGTTTCAAGTCCACGAGTATAGTTTATCCACCTATTCCTAGTATACTTTCACTTTTGTTAGGAAGATGGGTTGTTGCACAATCATATGCTAACTTGGAAATACAATCAGTGTGTGACAATTCTCCCGCCATCTGACCGTGGCGGGTCTACACAATCCGAACCTGGGCTTGACATAAACGTGTAATAAAGAAAACTTTGCAAGGATGAATGGATCTATCAAAAGAATGACTACCTATCATGGCACAATAGGCGCGAAAACACAATGTACCATCTATTGAACGTCTCTACAATATAGCATATTTTGGTCAGAGATGATTAAACAGATCTTTGAAACTACTGGAGATTCCATTAATTCCTTGTGGATCTCGTGACAGTAAAGCTCACTCCGGACTGACAAGAGCCATAGCACTGTTCCCAGGTGGGGACTCTGAGTTTGTAAAATCAGTGTTGTCACTGACCCAAGTCTGCTAGATTGCGGAGACAGTCAACCAATAACGTATAGTTTTTGAGAGATAATAAAGAAATATTTAAAACATAATATAGCCTAATAACCATTTATTACACGAGTCCAGCCTCACCATTTATACCAGTAACCAAGCAGGATTTTAGTATCTTGTACTTGTAAATGTGGAACAACTTCTACATGGAGACAATTTGGTGTACTTACAGTGTAGGCAGTCTTACTCACCATGATTATCATGGCCTGCATCATGTTTACTTGGAGAAACCTTTTAAACGTGGAAATCGAGCGTTTAATGACATGATAAAGAAATTCAATAATTGAGTTATTCAAGACATTCAAAAAGTCTTTGCGATCCTAAGTACAAAGATAAAAGTCAAGCCATGGATGCAATCCTCTCTGACTTTCCATGACACAGGTCCTGAGGGACCTTGGGGGGGCCCTACTCTCCTGGGGGCGATCCCATCCAATATGCATGCTTCGTTATTGGCCCTGATAGCCGCTAATTGTGTTACAAGGTTTACGACGTGGGGTGTGTCGTTGGCACGTTAGCGCTACATTGATCGTTGCTGCAGGGTTTGAACAATCCCAGGAAATGTCGATTAAACCAGTGAGGCTTCAAAATGTTTATATATATTGAAAAAAGTTCAATAGTTCATGTGAACGTGGTCAGGATATGCCTTTTTTATTTTAATACCAACACCTGACCTTTTTATTTTTTTAGTTTTTTCACATAATGATAATGATAAATATAGAGGTTTTGCCTCTGGCCGGTATTCATATTTCTTATAATTAAAGATACTTCGGCCAATAAATCTTTTTATTATCTCGACGTTTCAACAAAATTCTTTTTTCCTCGATATTTCAAATATCGAGTTGACGCCCTTGCAACTAGACACCATTTTGACCGTCGCCGTAAACCAGCGGCCTTGGGTCGATGACAAAGCCACAACACCAGCTTTGGCGAACTGAGAAACGTCCAACTAGAGGCCATTGTTCCAGGCTAATGGTCCTCGTATCTCATCAATTTCCTCCAGCGAGATTTCCATATATATTTTGCACATAGATTTGACCTAGCCACTTTGCCAACTAAACATCTCTTTGACAGATGGTGAAGATTCTATTATATCCCTTGTGGATCCCATGAATAAGTTCCCCACTGGACTGAAAAGGCCAATACCTCAAAACCATGGTCTCTAATTAACATCACTGTGTATCAAATATCTTTCAGAGAAATTCTCTGAATCCCGATATACATTCTAAAAGGTACAACTTCCTTAGAGTTTGTCCATGATTGTATATCTACTAACCTATTTTTAATGAATATTTTAAATTGAATTTGAATATACAAGTGTGATAGTGGCTCCAATAAATTTAATAAATGCAGCACAACACTCCAGCTAGGGGCAACCTCTCTACAAAAGAAAGTTTTCATCAACAAAAATACTATTTTTATCATTTAGAAAAACAAACATCTAGAGCATATAAAATCCATTTTATTAAATAAAAAATAAGTTTTATATGATAGTGGATATTGCTGCTGCTGTGATGGAGATGCATGGAGACATCTGAGACTCTTCTTTGGACATGACAACAATAACAATAAGTTTTATATATGCATTTGTAAAAAGGAATTAATTGTATAGCTAATGCAGGCTTTGCATAGCGGATTTTGAGGGCAAGGCATTACGTCACCCTTCAAGAATATTAAGGAAAATCCATCTCTTGATCGTGCAAATAAAAGTTGCTGATGGCTTGCCTTATCTGTAGGAATAAACTAATCTTTGATTTTTAATTATTCCAGAATTTTCCAAATTCCATTCTTGATTAATCAATAAAAGCTAACCACGGACGCGTTTCGGGCTGTTGGACGTTGTCAGCGTTGTGAAAGCTTTACCTCAACGACCAAAAAAAAACTGGTCATTCAGACATCTTGAAAAATCATGAAACCTGGTAGTTAAGGCCAGAAATGCGTGATAACGCATTAACTACCAGGTTTCATGATTTTTCAGGATGCCTGAATGACCAGTTTTTTTTTTTGTCGTTGAGTAAAGCTTTCACAATGCTGACAAGGTCCAACAGCCCGAAACTTACGTGGTTAGCTTTTATTGAATAATCAAGAATGGGTATCTGGCCAATTCTGGAAAACTTAAAAATCAACAGAATAGTTGATGTTTATTCCGATAGATGGCGCAAGCCATCAGCAACTTTCAGTTGCACGATAAGGAGATGCATTTTACTACACACACACACAAAGCCTTTATTAAGACATTAGTCTTAAACAGATTCTCCGTACAAGGTGCAATATCAGGAAAAGAGCAGCACAGGAAACCAGTAGTTCCGCAACTATATACAATTATTAGTAATAAGGAAAAGTAAGATTTAATATGAAAGGTCGACGCCATCGCCCCAAGTCTTCAATTTCATAAGCGCGGAGCAGAAATAGGGACTAAGTTATTTAGTTCGCCATAAATATAGCATCCAAACACAAAAAAGGAGGTTTACTCCAGCACAGCCATCCATATTACCAGCTCCGCAATCTCATCGTCGACCAACACGATGGCCCCTCGATGTTTCGTCATCATTCTGAGGTGTAAGAACAATAGCTTCCAAGTTCTCTTTTCTCCCTCTTTACACCTACTGCCTTGTAAAAATTATATAGGGCCTGAGCAACTAGTCTGCTTGTTTGGGCACTGGTTAACATCATTTGGATTGACCTAAGTTGGCTGGTGTCTACCATTAAAAAGAATGTCCTTCTCTCCTCACTAATATCTTGGCATTCATAGATATAATGAGATAGTTCAGTTTCCATATTTTCTTTGCAGAGATCACAAATCTTATCACCCTCTTTGAAAATGTTTGTATGGTTTTCCTTGAAAAACGAATATAGTATTCTCTGTTGTGCGATATAGCGTTTTACTGGGAATGGAAAGTTGCTAAGCAAATAGCTTTCAATTCGGAATGAACTGTGTAAATACTTATAGTGAGGGTAGAATTTAGAATTCTCTATTTTTGCCTGGTCACTTCGAATAGATTGTTCTATTGCAATTTTAGTTATCAAAGGTATTCTTGCCGTATAATCCTTGCATCGTTGCAGTCAATTAACCAAGAAAATCCTGTTGAGTTGAGTATGTTGGCCAAACTTTCCGCAAGCCCAATATATATATTTCTATTTCTTGATATCTCATATAGTTGAGCTAAGCATATATGGGGGAGTCGGCTGCTGTTCATTTTTAGAATTCTAAACCAGAACCGAGTGTAATTTTCAGCACCGTAACTCCCAGTGACGTTCTTCCGCACTCCATACGTAGAATAAAACCAGGAGTATATCTGGGTAAATTTAGAAGTCTCCGTAAGAAATTGTCTTGTACCCTGTCAACCAAGTTTTTTTGGTTGTTTGCCCAAATTGGAGCTGCGAAGAGCAAGGTTGACAGAGCCATTGAGTCTAGAAGCTTGAGTGAAGATCTGATAGAATTGATTCTTGTTTTAGTCGATATTGCCCTGACCGCATTAATAGCATTCAGCGCCTTGTTTTTAAAATGCTTTGCCGCCTGTTGAGTTGAGTTGACGCTGTCAGCTGGTAACCCAGATACGTGTGATGCATTTTACTAAAGTGATATAGAATACATTATAATAAATTAAAGGTCACATCTCCCCCCCATTAAAATATGGGTCAAAACTAAACGCCATCTATTGACCGTCGCCGCAAACTAGTGGCCTCGGGTCAGTGAAAAGCCACAAAAACATCTTTAGTAAAGTATTTTGGCTATAAATTTGACCTAGCCACCTCATCAACTAAGCACCTGTTTGGTAGTTTTTGAGGATTCCATTGGGTCCCTGTGGATTTTATGGAATAAAGTCCGAGGAAGGCCATTAGCCCTAAACCATGGTCTCCAGGTGGACGTTTCTCAGTTTATAAAAGTTAATTTAAATTACATAATTCTATTTTTCGAGAAATTATTGATAATTTATCTCAAGAGGTTTTGCACTTTTAAGACATAATTTAACACTTTATTAACATTTAACTCTTTAATATATAACAACCTTTTACAGTTTGATAATAAACATTCTCACTTTTATCGATATTTTTCAAAATTTTCAATATATTGTAAAAATTATGCTATAGATATTTTTAGTTTAATTAAAATATTTTTATTTTATTTGAAACTGGATGTAGCCCGGTTTTACCTGAGTAAAGGTTTGTCTAACGAACATTTGTTAAAACAATTCTCTATAAACTTATAAAAAATAATAATAGATATATTTTGATTATTTGAAACTCGTAAATTGAATCTCTCGATAAAGTGAACATTTTTTCCTGGTCCCTTGAAAAATACTCGATAAGTTGAATAAAATCAATATTAATTGGTTCCTTCGGTAATTGGAAGTTAAAGGAATAGTATCATGCCTTGGAATTGTATCATTATTCTTGTCTCAAATAATTTGCCGTGTCATCCTGAATTTTGTCTTTCCTAATTTTCTACATTACAAAATCATCATTTATCTATTCTCCCAATATATATATTGTAGATAAATGATAAAACTAACTTTTACTTGTGCGTAATTAATAGGTAGAAAATCTTACTTTTGATAAATAATCTTTAAGATAATAAACTAAGTGATAATAAAACTTATAGACAAAAAACTTGTTATCCCCCGCTAGGGGGCGCTGCTTGCGAGTTAAATCTACAAATCTGCGAATAACTCTAAGGATATTCAAGAAATTATTTTTCGAAAACCTTCCCGGTGATATACCTAATAATATCCCAAAATTTCACGGCGATTGGATGTATGGTTTTGAATCTATAGAGTACAGACAGACAGACATTCAATTATATATATGGTAATTTAAAACAACAACCCTATATTGTATAATTACTTATAACAAGATTGTCATGTTGTATATAGAAACACATCTATAAATAATTATGCGCATGATTAATCTGTGTCATTGCATCACCATATGTAATGTACTTTGTACAAACTAAAGACAAATAAATAAAACTATGTAATAGATTAAGGCTGAGTTAAAGCAAGATTGAAAAGTTCAAAAACGTCTACAATCCAACAACCCTGAAAAGGAATTCGGCAGCCCGTTGCCATCTGGTCCAAAGGGTGCGGAATGCCGCAGACGTTTAAAGTCCAACTCCCCCCTCCTCGGGAATGGTATAAACACCTCGCTTTTTAGCCGAGCGCAGTTAGTCCGCAGTTAGTCCATAGTTAGTCAGCAGTCACCCTTTCACCGTCCGTGCGAGCCTTGTCGTTATAGCCAGGACAC
>CP092880.1:16654614-16720656 GCA_030710605.1 Cordylochernes scorpioides | reverse complement strand
AAATATTCATCTAATCCTATCTATTTAACCTAAAAAATATTATCATTTACTGTAAAAGCTATCTAGAGGGCCTGTATCCCATCCGTCCTGTGTTTACAATAAGCGACAAAGAGAAAACAACAAAAAAAGGAAAAATCCTCAAATTAGACCATATTATAAATCCTAGAATCCTATTAAAAAAACTACTACACTGACTATCCAACTAATTCAACATTGCTTCATGAAGATTGCTCACAGTGATGGATACCAAGAGAGCCTAAATCTCGTCTTTTAGGTGCTTCACTGTCCGAGACACAAAATATTAACTCCTAGTTGAAGAAATGGATATCTCTTTATTCATAAAAGTAAGTCTTAAATCTATACTAAAATAAAAGTTTATAAAAATTACTAAAAACAAAGGCTGAGTTTAAAAAAAAAGGATGCACAAATGCTCTTACATTTTGATAAATTTACACACAAAAAAAGTTCAAAAAATCTAGAAATTACCCTAAAAAAATTAAATATAAAACCTTTTACTCTAAAATTAACTTGTTCATACCATGTAAATATCTCCTTCATAATATGAAAAGCTTCATCATGTAGGTCAGCATGTACCCCTAGGGCAGACCATTGGCATGCTAACACTTCTATAAGTGAAAATCATTAACCAAAAAGAATGTCAAGAAATGTATCTTTTTTTTTCATACACTCATATGCAATATTCCTGAAATACCTTATATTTTGATAATAATAATTTAGTTTTTTTTTTTTTTGTTGTTTCAAACACTTGAAAAGAAAACATGCCTTTTTATTCAATAAATTGCCTTAGAAAATTGTTTCAACCAATAAAGATGAAAAAAAAAAGAAATTTAGGCCTAAAAATAAATAAACTTCTAATTGGTTTAAACTATCAACTGGTTTATAAATAAAGGTAAACTTAATGAAATGTATTTCATGAATTAAAATATTAAATCTGGGTATATATGTAACCATATAATAGGAAAACCTCCCTGCCAATTTCTTACATAATGGTAAGTCATTTGAAATTGACATCTGTTATATGTTTATTATGACACTGTGTCATAGTTTCCATATTAAAGTAAATTAAAAATTATTAACATCATATTTTCTTCTAAGTAAATATATTTTAAAACATCTAAATGTTACAAACAGAAAAGAATTTAAATAAAATATTGTATATAATAAATGTATGAAACAGGTTTATTATTAGTGTATTTTCAATAATATTTGAAAATATAAACGTGTATTTTCTGTTAAAAAGATAGAAATGGTAATTAAATTTAATTAATTAATAATTAAGACTTGGCTGGGGTCACTTGGGCATTTTCAACCAATCGTGAGCAAGAATGGGGAGAAATTCTGACGTCAGTGTTATCATTTCCTAGCGCCAAAATTTATATTTGATCCCAGCACATCTGGTGACTCCAGATGTTGTTTTTCTGCACTGAGTCCTAAATTTAAACTAAGCTGCCAATCATGGCTCGAATTTCGTCTAGGCCTAGCGTGGTACATTCTTTAAAATTATAAAACAGCATTTAATATATCAATTGACGAAGCTATAATATTGTAAATTAAAAATAACGGTTGTTATATTTACCTAACTCCCACTTATCATAATACCGTAAATCAAAGTATAAAGTATTAAATATAAATGTTTATTAAAACATACAAAAATTAAACTTAAACTCACCAAGTTTTAGAAGCTGCATTAGATTTGTTTACTTACTACAGAGTGGATATTGGATGATTATTATCACTTTAAATAATTCAAAGCACAAACTTGCTTGTAAAAAAAATTACAAGTTATATATATAAATATCTACCTAAAAATAATTATTCTGTGTACATTGAAAAATATTTTATTAGTCTCATTTCCCTGGGTATTGATTCTTATCTCAGAGGCCGCGTTCTACTTGACCCTAATGGCGTTTCACTATGTATATATTTTTAAATATAATAGAAGAAAATTATATACATAATTCGAGCCCCACGTTGGGCGCCATTGTAAAGGAATCGAGAGCATTTCATATATTTTTTTAGGTATAATGGAAGAAGCAAATTATAAACATAATTATGCCCTGCTTTGGGCGTCATTGTTTAAATCGTGATGATTTTATACTCTTACTAACTATTTCCAGATCTCTACATGTCCAAATATTAGGGCGCCAGTGGCTGCAGAAAAGCAGACCACAAATTTATTCATCTATGGCACATGTAGAGACCTAAAGCTGTGCCGGCTAGCAATAAATGTTAAAAGGGAAATTAACCAATCAATTTTTTTTTGGTTAGACAATTTTTTATTAAGACTAATAAAATATTTCAATGTACATCACACAGATATATATAAGATTTTAAAAAAAGGTATTAAAAAACTATATGGTTAAAAGGGAGGATTTTTAAACTTTATATATACTTTTTACAAAAGGCCTAACATGCCAAAGTCCCATTATCCCCAACCTACCTAGTCATCCAGCCACCCAGTGTCCATCATTCGAAAAAATGGGCAGCCAGCGGCCTCCGCCCTCCGCAACTCCAAGTCCTTTTTGCTTCTCAGGAAAAAAATCAAATTCTTGTTTAAAAAAATGTCAATATCTCAAAAATGTCCAATCCAAGGATGTAAATATCCCGCTTCCTTTTCCCCAGTGTTGCTGAACTCACCCCCAAGGCTATCATCACTCTTCTCTCTATGAAAATAAAAAATTAAAAAGGCATCTTAAAAAAAATGATAAAAATAAATTAAATATAAAATATTAAAGATATATTCACAAAAAAAAATTATGAAAATATTGAACTAAATAATGATTTAAAAAATATAATTATTATTGTTGATTCTGGGCATCTTGGGGTCAGCTTGGAAAAGGTTCAGGGCTAGTGGTGGAGCTGGTGCTCTGCATGAAGATGGTGGAGCCAGGTCAAGCACCATAGGTCGGTGGCTTGACTACAGGGAAGGGGTGTCTGAGTCCATCTTGGACTGGCTTGTGGTCAAGTCAGCCACCATCGGTCATGTGGCTCGACCACCAGGAAGGGGTGTCTGAGTCCATCTCAGACTAGCTTGGTGTCGGTGGGGCCAGGTCATCCACCACAGGTCAGGTGGCTTGACCACCAGGAAGGGGTGTCTGAGTCCATCTTGGACTGGCTTGTGGTCAAGTCAGCCACCATCGGACATGTGGCTCGACCACCAGGAAGGGGTGTCTGAGTCCATCTCAGACTATCCTGGTGTTGGTGGGGCCAGGTCATCCACCACAGGTCAGGTGGCTTGACTACAGGAAGGGGATCTCGGTCTCTGGCTCAGTGCTGCCAAGGCTAAAGGTGGCTTCAGGCTCCATCTCGACACCTCGCAATCACCAGAGGTTTGTGGCTTAGATGGACATAGGTGGGATATGGTTAGGTTAGGTGGTGTTCTGGGTTACTTTGGCATATTATGGTCACGAGGTGTCCCAACAAATGGAATCAGAAACAACTTGAAACAAATCCCTGATCCCTGAAGAGGGCCATCTTACATTTCTGAAAACTTAATTGACGATTTTTATATCTTCACTTCTATATCTTCACAAATTTAAGAAAGTTGTACCTTTTAGAATGTATATCGGGAATCAGGAAATAACTCTGAAAGATATTTGATACACAGTTACTTTTATTGAAGACACACGAGATAACAAAGAGTGAACAAAATTGCCTCTGTCTCCTTAAAAAAATAGACCTCAGACGACATCAAAACATTCCATTTCCTTAAGGTTTATCCATGAGTGTACATATATTTAGATATACAAGGTAGGCCAAAATGACACAATCCCTACGTGACCTTGTAAATTTTGTTTAAAATTTTTTGTTCAATAAATAGCTAAAGAGAGGAACATTCTCTCGAAATATCTCGAAAAAATATTTTTCAATCACATATTCATTTACGCCTTTTGTTAAATAATTTTATTAAACTGTATGCGCTCCCCCCAAGAACCTGGGTTAAATAAATAAAATTATATTCAATGAATTTTCTTCAAACTTCCTGTTAAGTTATATGAAAAACATATATGACTGGCTGTAATTCAATGTGTCCTATATTTTCGTCTCTTGTACATTGTGTATTTAATGAAAAATTCGAATTTATTTAATCATATTTAAAATTTAGGATAAAACAGGTTTTAAATGCTCACTGAGGGGGGACATGAAGTCTTATAGAATGTGGGGATAGCTACAGCCGTGTTGAAGGTGGCTGCTTTGGAAAATGATGTTTCGATTAAACGAATTGACGATTTCATTAAATCACTCAGAGCAAATAACTTCTGCAGTCAGCTTTTCCCTTCTGATTGATTTTAATATTTCAAATATAGAGATTATATATTATTTTATGGCGTTTTTATAACTTTTGATATATGATTATAATTACTATAATACATTCAGAGCTATATAGTTCATTTGTAAATATGTTCTCATTAATTAAACAATACCACCACAGTTTTCTGGAGATGAGTTTTTTTTTTTCATTTTATTAACGTATTCTCAAGCTTTCGGGCATCTCTGTCCTTCTACTGGAGAACATAAATAAACGGATAAAACTGATGCTAAGCTATTATAAAATATTTGTAATAGTTTAGCGGCGTTTTATTCGTTTATTTACAACAACAACAACAAAAAGCTTTATTAAGACAATTTAGTCTTATACGAATTCTCCAAGCACAGAAATGTAGGGTACATACAAGAATAACAGTAGTAACCACAACAAAAGTCCCTGTTATGACCTTTTGGTCTTATACAACTTCTCCACGTAGAAGAGGGTATATACAGGAACAATAGTTACAATAATTAGCAATGCTATTTACAATGTGTCAAGGGGGATAGTAGCAGGAAAGTGGTTGTTGGGGAACTAGAGTATTAACATGGGTTGATGTTATTATATCTCTTAAGGAAAGATTACGCGACAATAAAGTTGGGATATCCAGCAGGTTAATAAAATATTCAAGGTAGTTGGTGCGAATGTTTAGTTCACCATATAAAATTATCTCCAGTCCATTGTGTATCTTGATCGTAATATGTATATTCTCTAGTTGGAGTTCGTTAGGAGGTAGATACGCAAAAGTTATACAAGTCAGCAATGAATCTAAGTTTGGTTATTTTTGTTATAAATTTCTACAATGATCTTTTTAGAGCTTCTTCCATGAACCAAGGTTTTTCTGGCAAGTGATTGGTAAAACTGAAAATCCTAAATCTCGAGTTTTAGAACAAATTGGAAATAAGTTTCCGTTATAGCAAATATTTCAAACTGATTTAAATAATCAATATAAGGGAAAACGAAATTTATTTTAAAGAAACCTTTGATATACCTGTTGTGTTCTCTACCTAACAAAAATAGCACTTGACGAACACTATAAGGTATAAACTATTTATTTCTATAAATGAGATCCTTTCACTCTCCTCTTACACTCTATATACATCCAATCATTTTACATATCTAATTTTCTATCAGAAAATTAATACATATCTACATATATGCTGCATTTTTTCTTTAAGAATAAAATTTGAATATGGAATCATTACAGCACCCGCCACCGAAGATCCATCATCACTCCTGAGATGATTTTATTTCCACGGTGGTTCCCTTTGTCCGGATGTTAAAAGGCTGGACATTGGATATGTGAGCGGTTCTGGTCTGACGATTATGGAAATAGTATTATATGTACTTAACCAGACCGTCCATTTCAGTTACACGACAGACTTCATGTGGTCCAGTCTGGTGCCGTTCTTTTCCTTTCCTTTGATGGCGTACCAGCACATAATCTCCAACTTTTAGCTGAGGTGGTGATCTTCTTTGTTTTCTATTATAGTAAAATTTTGTTTTTTGTCGATATTGGTGTTGTCCTTCTTCGTCTCTCTCCTTTTCTTCAAGTTGGCAACTTTAACCAAGTTCATCATCAGCAGGTAAGCGTGGAGATTGTTTTGTATATTTAAATATAGGCGAGCAACCCATATAAGAATTGTAGGAGCGGTTATGATACCGAATTGCTCCCTCTAGACAGGACTTCCATCCTCCTTTGAAATGAGGGTAACAGGCGAGAAAGGTCTTTATTTCTCTTATGGTTCTTTCCGCCAGACCATTTCCAGCTGGATGATAGGGAGTTGTCGTGATCAGTATTATGTTTTTAGATTTTGATCATTTCGGGAATTTTCCGTGAACAAAGGACTTTCCTTGATCTGTAATTATAGTGCGCACTTTCTTAAGATTTTCATGTTGTTCGAAATAATTTATCAATGATTACCCATCTTGTTTTATAGCTTTAGCCTGGGCTAATCTTGTTGCTTCATCTATTACTATTAAAAAGGTTGATCTAGCATCTCCCTTAGTTGGAGCTTCGGCATAATCTAAATGCACAGTATGGAAAGGCTCCTGTGATTGTGGCGGCAAGCTCATATGATTTGATCTGTACTTGTATTTGAACTTGACCTGTTGACAAACAGGGAAAGAGGCTATGTAACCGCGTATATCATTTTTAATCTTATACCACTAGAATCGCTGCCTTAATTTATGATAGGTTCTCAAAAACCCAGAGTGGCCACCTGAGAGAGGATCATCGTGATATAAGAGCAAAATTGAATCTCTATCCTCGGGAGGAACCAAGTACTTGTTGTTATCTCCGAGCTTCAGATCAATGCTCCGGTGATTCGTCCATAATATGGATTCATTTGGATCTGTGGGAGAATCAATGGCCAATCTCGACAAAGCGTCGGCATCTTGTAATTCCTTTCCGGATCGGTGATTAATATTCATTTCAAACGAACTAAGGAACAGTTGCCATCTGGCAAGTCTGTCTCTGAGATTTCCGCAGGAAAGCAGTTGAGTCAACGCGCGGTGATCGGTGTGGACTGTAAAAGATTTACATTCCAAATATGCGCGGAAATGTTCAACTGCTTTCAACACAGCAAGACATTCCTTTTCGGTAACAGAACAATTCTGTTCCGCTCTTGTAAACATATATAAATAAAAATTTATTACTCGTAATTGTCGGTTTTTCTTTTCGGTAATATCTCGTTGGTATAATACTGCTCCCGTTCCATAGTAAGAAGCGTCGGTAGACAGCTCGTATTGAAGGGAACCATCGGGAATCCTTAAAATCGGGTTGGATGTAATCAGGGTAAGTAATTTCAAATAAGACTCTTCACATTCTTCTGTCCATTTAAAAATGGAGTCTTTTCTTTTCAAGGCATCCAATGGTCTTATTATCATAGCATAATTCGGTATATACGGCCTGAAATGCCCAGTTAAGCCAGTGAAACATTGTAGGGATTTCAAATTGTAAGGCCTCCTCATATTCTTCACCTTTTCAATGACCTGATCCTTCATGTGTTTGAAATCGTCATTTATTATTCTTCCTAGTAACTCCACTTGAGGAACGCAAAACTGACATTTCCCCAGGTTAATGGTCATATCAAATTTGGCCAGTCTAGTGAGAATCTTGTAGGATAGGGCTGCACATTCTTCTTTAGTGGGTGCACCCAACAGATGTAATCAATATAGACAACTACTATTTGATCTAGCAGATCCCCCAATATTTCAGTCATTATGCGTTGGAATTTGGGAGGAGAATTTTTCCAACCAAACGGTACCCTCGTGAATTCGTACAGACCTTCTTGTGTTACAAACGCAGAAAATTTTCTGGATTCTATAGTTAGTCCTATTTGCCAGAATCCGTCTCGTAAATCAATTTTTGTAAAATAATGGCAACCCCCAAATCGGTCTATAATCCTATCAATGCTGGGAAAGGGATCCAAATGAGTTTCCTGATTGAGCCTTCGATAGTCCTGACAGAGTCTAAAGGAGGAATCCTTTTTTTGAGCAAGTACGCATGGTGATGCAAACTCTGAGGTAGATGGAACAATGATTCCCCGGTCAAGCATTTCTTTAATTTTATTAGATATCCATTTTCTTTTGTATTCGGACGTTGAATATGGTTTAGACCGAATAACATTGCAATCAAGTTTCAACAAAAAGTCCACCTCAAATTTTGGGACCCTAATACGAAAAAATCCACAAACACTTGGGAAGTTTTCCTGAACATCATTAATCGTAAATGCATATTCATTAGCATTCAAGGCCAAACATTTGATGTTATCAGAATGAAAATCCCATTGGATTTTGAAAATTTTCATGGTTGGCTTTCCTAGCAGAATCTCGAAAGGCATCTCTTCAATAATTACTGCAGTTACCTCGATTCTACGATTATCTGCTTCAAGCTCAAGGTCAATACATTCAGATGCAAAAATGCTATTATGATTTATAGTTGTTAATTTTGTCTTTGCCGGATAAATTTTACAGCCATACTTTTCTAGAGTGTTTTTTCGAATCAAATCAATAGATGAGCCAGGATCCAAAAATGCATTCAATTTTATTCCATTAACATTAACGGGAAGCATTGAGTTAGGGGAAAAACAGGAAAGTACCCTTTTGACGGAGGGAAAGTCCAACCCTCATTTTTTAGTTTTTTGGAAGTGTGCTTTTCTTTTCTAATAGGCGAATGGAAGGCCTACATCTCTCAAGAACTTTTCTTAATTCCATAGTGGTGTAAAACTTGAAAGACGAAAGGCTATATTTCTTACGCTAATAGGCGCTGAAACTTATGCTATAGCAAGATCGTTGGCCTCGCCAAAAGAATTATCTCTCTTAGAATATGATAACATAATTAAATTATTAACTGATCATTTTTGTCCTAAGCCAAATTTAATAGTCCAAAGATTCTTTTTCAATAAAATAAATCAGGGTGAGGAATCAGTTAGTGCCTATGTAGCAGAGCTAAAAAAGTTGAGTGAAAATTGTGAATTTGTTGATTTGGAGGATCGATTGAGAGATGGACTGGTGTGTGGATTGAGAAAAGAATCAATAGTGAAAAAAATATTATCTGAAAGTAATTTAACTTTTGATAAGGCCTTAAACATTGCTATATGTGATGAATCGGCTAGTGCAGACGCCAGTGTTTTGCGGGAAAAAATTACGGAATTAAATATGATGAAAAAAGCTAGCAAAACTGAACCACCTAAATTTAAATCGGGCAAAGTCATTTAAAGGAATTCAAGAAAATAAATAATAAAATAATCATTTGCATACGTTGTAAAGGAAATCATATGCCAAATGTATGTAAATTCCGAAATGCTAAATGTTTTAAATGTGGCAAGATTGGTCATGTACAAAAAGCTTGCTTAACAAATGTTGGTAAATCTGGAAACCTATACAGGGCTAATAGTAATCCAACTTTATGTTGCCTGAGAAGGGAAGAGATAAGCAATCCTTATTATATAACAGTAAATTTGGATAACCACGATGTACACATGTTAATTGACTCGGGAAGTGCATACTCATTATTAAATAAAGAGACTTTTATTGAATATTGGAAATTGACGCAACTTTTAAAAGATCTGAGATACTTCTAAATACATGGTCATCCATGTCAAGTAAAAATTCTTGGGAAACTCTATGTTAAAGCAAGACTATCCCATGGTAGTAGAAGTTTACCAATTTTAGTGGCTGATGGATTAGGTCCCAAAATTCTGGAAAGGCAATGGTTTGCAGCTTTTCGCCTGAAGTTAAACTTTTTAAATTCATTGGAAACTAATCCTATTTCACCTGATTTCAAATAATTGTTTAAGAAAGAAATTGATGTCTATAATGGGCCATTGATTCACATTGATATTCCTGATAATGCGGAGCCCAAATTTATGAAGGCCAGAACCGTGCCGTTTGCTCTACGAAATTTATTGGATTAAAAATTGAAAGTACTGGAGGAACAAGGTGTTATCGAACCGGTAAAATTTACTAAATGGGCTTCTCCAATTGTTACGGTTCTGAAGAATGATGGTTCCATAAGAATTTGCCACGATTATAAATCAACAGTTAATTTATATTATAATCCTGATAAATATCCGTTGCCTACAATTCCGCAACTATTAGATAAGTTGAGAGGAGGCAAATTGTTTACTAAAGTAGATATGGCTCAAGCGTACCAGCAGTTTAAAGTTGATGAGGAATCTTCAGAAGTCCTGGTTATTAATACACATAGAGGCTTATATAAGATGAAACGTCTACCTTTTGGTTTGAATTCTGCTGTTGGAACTTTCCAGAGGTTTATGGACACTCTTTTGAGTGGAATTGATGGAGTAGCGGTATATTTGGATGATGTCCTTATCGCAGAAAGTAATTGTGAAGACTTAAAAAAGAAACCTGAAAAAGTTCTTTTGCGTTTCAAAGAAGCAGGACTTCGGCTTAAAAGAGACAAATGCAAATTCTTCGTGTCTGAAATCGATTTTTAGGACTGAAAATTGACTATAGAGGAGTTCATCCATCTGATGAAAAGCTAAGAGCTATTAAAGATGCTACACCGCCATGTAATAAAAAAGAGTTAATGTCTTTCCTTGGACTTTTGAATTACTATGAAAGGTTTTTAAAAAACAAGTCCACAGTGGTTGAACTGCTTCATAGACTGTTGGATAGTAATTCACCTTGGAAATGGAAAAGAGAACACCAAAGATCTTTTGATAAGGCTAAAGATTTGATTAGTTCTGAATCGGTGTTGGCTCTTTTTTATGACAATTTACCTATTTTAATCAACTGTGACGCATCAGAGTATGGCATTGCCGCCATTTTGTCTCAAATACACCATGGAGTGGAAAACCCAGTTATGTTCGCCTCCCGGACTTTAAATAAAACCGAAAGAAGATATGCAGTAATTGATAAAGAGGCGTTAGCAGTCATTTTTGGTCTATCAAAATTTTCGCAGTATCTTCTAGGGAGAGAATTTAAAATATTAACTGATCATAAACCCCTAGTTGGAATGTTCAATCCAAAAAAGCCGATACCTCAAGTGCTATCGCCGCGCATGTTGAGATTGTGTTTGACTCTGGCTGCGTATACTTATACTATAGAGTATAAACCGGAAAAAGTAAATTGTAATGCCGATGCATTAAGTAGACTTCCTTTAAATGAATGTCCAAGTGTAGTTCCGAACCCTTCAGAGGTGTTTTTTCATAGAATCGGAGCATGCTGCAATTAATTCTTCGGAAGTGGCAAAACTAACTAGTAAAGATCCAATCCTTTCTAAGATTAAATTCTGGGCAATAAATGGGTGGTCTGAAAGGAAGGTTGATGATAAATTTAAACATTTTGTCTCCAAATCTAATGAAATATCAGTTCATAAGGATTGTTTATTGTGGGGGAGCAAAGTGATTATACCTGAAAGATTAAGAAAAGATATTTTAAATCTGTTACATGATACTCATATTGGCATAGAGGGGACAAAAGCGCTAGCTCGAGGATTATGCTGGTGGCCCAAGATGGATAAAGATATTGAACAGATGATATCCAGTTGCGCAGTTTGTTTGTCGTGTGGTCACGATCCGCCAAAAACTGACGTATATCCTTGGATTTGGCCATCAAGACCTTGGTCGAGACTACAAATTGATCATGCGGGTCCCTTTCAAGGAAAACTTTTTCTGGTTGTAGTAGATGCCTATTCTAAGTGGATTGATGCTAAAATCGTATCTACCACATCTACTGAAACTACCATCAATAGTCTAAAAGAAATATTCGCGACTCACGGGTTGCCGGATGTGATAGTTTCAGATAATGGTACGGCCTTCACATCGGAACTTTTCAAGACTTTCTTAAAAAGAAATGGCGTAAGGCACATCTTGTGTGCGCCTTATCATGCGGCGTCAAATGGGCAGGTGGAGAGAGCTATTCAGACGCTTAAAAATCTGCTAAGAAAGAGCAGCTCGGGAAATTGGACGACTAGGTTATCTAGATCTTTAGTATCGATGAGAATAGCGATAAACAGCACGACGCAAAAATCCCCGGCTTAGTTGTTGATGAACAGAACCTTGAAGAGTCTCATAAATAAATTTCATCCTGAAAGTGTGTCTGAGGGAAGGATACGACAGGAAGACAGGTTTATAAGAAATTGGAAACCTCATAGAGTAGTAAATCAAGGACAGGCAGTTATAGCACGAGGGTACCATGGCCCCAGATGGCTACCAGGTGTAGTGCAAGAAAAAACTGGTTCTGTTTCTATTAAGGTAGAGACAGATGAAGGAGAAATTTTAAACCGGCATTTAGATCAAGTCAGAGGTTGTGGGGAAAGTGAAGCAACTCCGTTTACATCGTCAACTCCACAAGAGTCAACTAAAATTGAAGACCCCCAAGCTGGTCAGGAAATAGTCCCTACTGGTGAAGCATCGGGTCCTATTTTGAGAAGGTCCTCAAGATTAAGAAGGCCTTCGAAGTTTTTTGAAATGTAAATTTTTGTTGTGCGGAGAAGTTGTTATATATTCATTGAGATTGTTTATCATCATCGTTTGCTGTATAACTACTTTGTTTTTAATTAAAATTGTGGTATGCAAAAATAACTTGCGTTGCGTCTTATATTTTTAATTAGATACATAATATAAACAAAACTGTGTAATAGATTAAGAGTTGAGCTAGAGAGATAGAAGTCAAAAACATCTAAATTCGAGATAGATGGAAGTCACAAACAACATCTAAAGATAGATTGGAAGCTGTCAGGACGGCGCCAGTTTAGAATGTCACTAGACGACCCACACTCTTCACATCTGGTGAAATGCAAAACCTCCTTTCTCAGAAAAGGTATATAAAGCCCCCGTCCTAGCTAAAAATACAGTCAGTTCAGCATCATCGCGAGCCCTTGTCGTTTGTATCCCAGGTCCTCCTCATCCATCATGTAGACCAGTAAGAAATCTATCTCTCCATCTTTCGCTCCAAGCTCAACTTTTATCTGTTCGCGGAACTTTCTTAGTGCAACTGTGTCTTCATTTTTTGTGTATGGACATCCCCAAGATTTCCACTCTGCCTCGACCACGACTGCCTGTACTCTGTGAGAACTTTTAAAGGTCTTACAAGGTGCAGAGAGGTACTGGAAAACTCCCCATCCTGACTGGTCCTCTCGGTCAACAAAGTATAGTGAGAGTTGACAGGGACTCGCACCATAGTTTAAGTCGACTGGATACCTCATCACATATTTAGTCGACAAGATTTTACAAGAGGCTACCAGACCTCACCACATATATATATTTGCATTTTAGATTATATATATGTATATGTCATAATATATACTCTTCCAGGAATAATAAAGCCAAGTTACAGACAACCCAGAGAGAGACGGGAGGGTCACTTAAGATACCAGCGACATTCCAAGGAGCGACCCCTGGGGTCCGTCAATTAACACCTCGGGACTTTTAAGACAATTGGGGATTGTGTGCGACACGAACGGCCGCCCGGCTGTCCTGGGCCCGTCTCTCTCCCTCTCTCTCTCTCTCTGGTTTCCTGGGTTCCTTCTCTAACTTGTGGTGTCCTTATTTCTCTTTCCACCTTATATTGTCACATATATATATGAAAAAATGAAAGAAAAAAAGGTCAGATGTTAAAATCAAAATAAAAATGGCATATCCTGACCAGGAGCACATGTGCTTTACAGAAGGCAGAGCGCCATCTGGTGGAACAGAAATCAACTAAACATTGATTTAACCTGTTCCCTGATATTTGGCAACCCAATTTCTTGATAAATCAAGAAAAGCCATCCCCATTTATTGGTTTTTCAAGAAGCCTCTGGGACCAAAAAATATTTTTGGTCGCAGTGGTACAGCCTACTCCACGTTGACGAGCGCCAAAAGCGCGAAACGCGTTCGTGGATGGCTTTTCTTGATTTATCAAGAAATTAGGTTGGTCAAATATCAGGGAACAGGCTAAATCAATTTTTAGTTGATTTCTGTTCCACCAGATGGCGCTCTGCCTTCTTTAAAGAACATGTGCTCCTGGTCAGGATATGCCTTTTTTATTTTTGATGTATATATATATGAATGTGTGTCTGTCTGTACTCGATAGAGTCAAAAACCATACATCCAATGGCCGTGAAATTTTTAGGTATATCCCCGGGAAGGTTTTTGAAACATTAAAAAAATCAGAGTTAGGGTTCTAGCACACTACTAAGATAAAGTTAACCATCAATCTCATCAAATATCATTCATTTAATGATGATATTTAATAATTACAAAAAATTATTGTTCAATTGAAAATCGTTTGCGATATTGTTTAATATCAGTATGTTTATTATACCATCAACTATGTATATCTATCAATTGAATAAGCCCTGTACGATTTATAAATGTGCCCGAAAGCTCGTATATATTTGTTCTAATAAAGATACGCAGCCCTTGATGCTTTGTTTTATTCATTTATGTATATCTATGTTTTGTACATATGTTATATTCAAATGACATATATGTAGGGATAATTTTATTGTTATTTTTAATTTTGATGTATTGTAAACATTTGATCATTAATAAATTGTTTGAGATATCAAAACCTTTGTTCAAACACAGCAACGTGTGAACAGGTACAGCTAGGTGGAGCAGAGTATCAAACATAAAGTTATCTTGACAAGTATAGATTCAGTAGGGATTGGATGTTTGCTAGAGTCGTGTTAACAATTTTTCGTTAGGCAAACTTTTATTCGGGTAAAAACCGGGTGAAGCCGGGTACATTCGTTATTAGAATATAAAAATAAACAGGAAATAGGTTTCCCAAATTTCCTTTCTCACTATTATTTATTTAATAAAAAAAAACCGCTCAGAGCGGGCAGTTCCCAGTATTGAGCGATCATCAAAAGACCACAAGGATCCAACTTCACGCTCAGGGAAAGGCCCCCCCACCTCCTCATGGCGGGTGGCGTCCCGTCGAAGTTCGGTTATCGAACTGCGTACGAAACTTTAGAAATGATCCCTTGAAGTAAGGTCATTCAACCTGTTTAAATTCAAAAAACCGACGTCACCCACATTTTTATATTTTATCAAAACGGCATTTAACATTTCTTTAAAACTATCGAATACTTAACATTACTTTATTGATATTTCAAATGTAAGCAAAGTTTGTAATAGTTTAACGTTCTCGCATTTTAATTTTAAATATTCGAAATAAATGACAATTTCTTTTTTTGTACTGCCCTCTATCGTTAAAAACTTATATTTATATATATTTGAGGGGTTTTTGTAATAATAGTCGATGATAAAATATGATTTAAATTTTCTACGTATAACATATTTCTTTCAGTTTATATATGTAAAGAGAAAACTCAAGGAAGTTGTACCTTTTACTACGTATATCGGGATTCAGGCAATAATTCTGAAAGATATTACAATGACCTTTATTGAAGACACACGAGATAACCAAATTCCCTCATGGACAAAACTTAAGGAAGGTGTACTTCTCTCCATGTATATATCGGAATTCAGACAATAACTATGATAGATATTACAGTGACCTTTATTGAAGACACACGAGATAACCAACATACTCATGGACAAAACTTAAGGAAGTTGTACCTTTTACCATGTATATATCGGGATTCAGACAATAACTCTGAAAGATATTACAGTGACATTTTTCGAAGACACACGAGATCACAAATTTTATCTGTCTACTTTAAAAAAATTAAAATAAAAACGACACTGGCGCGACATTAAAATATGAAACTTCCTTAAGTTTTGGCCATAAATGTAAATCTGGCCTACAAAAAATAAAAAGTTTTCTATTTTTATTATGCGTCTGAAAAATAAAAAATAAAACACTTTCATATAATAATCATTTAATAATAAAAATTGTGTTGAGCATAAAATATAATCATAAAACGAAAATTAAAATTATACCGCGAATTTAAAAGAAACATTCGCGGTATAATTTTAATTTTCGTTTTACAATCATCAGCCGTGTTATATTGTATTTTAAATGTTACTTTAAATATAAGTTATGAACGGAAAAATAAAAAAAATAGAAAAATAAAAAATAAAATAAAATATAATCGTTATCAAGTCTTGAACCCATAATTTTTTCACGCGTAATTATAAAATATTTTGATATTACCATTGTGAGCTGAATTGGCACGATGATTTGAAGACTAACTCAATGCGTTCTTACCAACTTCCTTGCTGTGCTAAAAAAGATCATATCCAGATACAAAGTCAGAATTATTGACAATTTCAAATAAACATCATCTACACTAAGAAGTAGAAACCTGCGGGTTGAAACAACTTCATTTTACAAGCGACCTATCGTAATAATTTTTATACAGTTAAACCTGTTTATAGCGCCCCTCTAAATAGCGCCTTTCTCTCTATAGTGCCCGATTTTGAATATGTAGTACGATGCGATTTACATTAATAGTGACCTGTCTGTAGCACCCCCTCTCTATAGTACCCTATTTTGGTGAGTCCCAAGAGGGGGCGCTATAGACAGGTTTAACTGTATAGTTTTAAACCGGGCCTTTTGAAACTAAAGAAGATATATCATTTTGCACATCTAAAATCGTTTAAAATATTTTACCATGATGGACCTAAGATTTCAAAGTGTGTTCTCCAGATGTGGTCATTATTCCTTACTGCTTCTTGTCATTCAGCTACGGCCACAAATCTATGATAATCATTTGTATCCAAAACCTATACAGTAGAACTACCTCCCTAAAAAGGACAACATTGAATTTCAGAGTCAAAGTGTCCTTTGACACAGAAAGGTGTCCTCTTATCAGAAAAGAGTTGGTAAATAGTAAAAATTTTAAAATGTTAAAAAACACCCAAAATGACGATGATGATAGTAATAATGATAATTGGAATCATGATGACTACTGGTAAGAGTCTTAATGATATAATATCGTAATGCATATACCATCTATTATATGTTAATCTATATATTCAGCTACCTCTCTACATTCAAAATTTCTCAATGGAGAAGAATAACAAATATTACAATTTATATTTAATTAAAAAGGCATATATTGGATCAAAATATCATTTATTTTACCAATATTTCAGTTGGCTGAACGCCAACCTTTATCAATGTATTATAACATATTATAATGTGTGTCAACAACAAACTCAGCGCCACATAGCTTCAACAGAATAAAGTTCTTATTATGCTTATAGAATTAATTCTCTTGACGTTATGTGGCGCTGGGTTTGTTGTTGACCACATTAAAATATGTTATAATACCTTGATAAAGGTTGGCGTTCAGCCAACTGAAATATTGGTAAAATAAATGATTTTGATCCAATATATGCCTTTTTAATTCAAAATTCGAAACTATTATAGACGCGTATGATTCTTTTTGAAAATAAACAATTTATAATGTCCTTTCTGCAATGGAAAAATTAATGGGAGGGCCTGGCTCATCATTGGTGAACCCTCCCAGCGGTTACGCCAGTTTAATCTACCATACCGCTTTATATTGTGGCGGTAAGAATTGCAAGCAACAGGCGTAGATAAATCGAACGATAAACGTTTATTGCTGCCAACGAGCAGACTACTCAAATCAAAGAATACACGAACACACATATACACCAATCATTAACTCAATACATGCAAAACAAACACAAACAAAATCCAAAACCTAATTATGTAAAACAATACAACAAATAACGCTACAATGCCCTCCTCTCCAAAAGGACAGCGTCCTCGCTGTCAGACGGCAGGCTCATCCTCGGGTAGGTCCAGTTGTTCGTCCGGGTCACGGTAGTTCTTCATTCTCACTACGTGCACAATTTCCTTTGGCTTACGACGGCGGTTAGTAGTGTCTAGACTTTCAACTTCGTACGTCACATCCGAAATGCGTCTCGTCACCCTATAAGGGCTGAAATATCGTTTTATTAATTTTTCGGATATCCCTATTTTCCGAACGGGTATAAATATCCATACTTTATCGCCTGGCTGATAGCTCACTTCTCGATGTTTGGCGTCGTAGAGTCGTTTATTGCCCTCTTGCGCTCTCAGTGTATGTAGCCGAGCCAATTGTCGCGTCTCCTCTGCTCGAGTCACTATCTCTCGATTATAGTCCTCTTGATCTTCATCTTTTAAAAGAGGAAACAATGTATCCAACGTAGTTTCAGCTTCTCGTCTATGGATGAGGCTGAATGGGGTGAATCCGGTGGTGTCCTGCTTCGCCGTATTGTAAGCAAACGTGATGAACGGAAGAATAACGTCCCACTCCTTTTGTTCGACGTCCACATACATTGACATCATGTCGGCCAGGGTTTTATTAAGTCTCTCAGTGAGACCATTCGTCTGAGGATGGTACGCCGTGGTAAATCTCTGAGCCGAAGAGCAAAGTCCCATCAGCTCGGATATTAGTTTAGACTGAAAAACCCTACCCCGGTCAGTAATTATTTCTCGTGGTGCTCCATGTTTAAGCACTACGTCCTCCAGGACGAACTTGGCCACTTGCTGAGCGTCTGCCGATGGTAAGGCTCGGGTGATAGCGTATCGCGTCAGATAGTCTGTGCAAACTATTATCCATTTATTTCCTAAATGGGATATTGGGAATCTTCCGAGGAGATCAATTCCGACTCTTTGGAACGGAACAGAGGTGGGTGGCATCGGTTGCAGCAATCCGGGCGGTCGC
The DNA here is from genome assembly GCA_030710605.1 of Cordylochernes scorpioides. Taxonomy (NCBI): domain Eukaryota; kingdom Metazoa; phylum Arthropoda; class Arachnida; order Pseudoscorpiones; family Chernetidae; genus Cordylochernes; species Cordylochernes scorpioides. The sequence goes on along the minus strand of CP092880.1, from coordinate 16,702,222 downwards.
AAGGGAGCATGTTTACGACGCTGGCACTCCCTACAGTGACCGACATATTTTCTTATGCTCCTCAGAAGACCTGGCCAAAAATACTTCCTCCTAATTCTATCGTGGGTTTTAGCCAACCCTAAATGACCGGCAGTTGGATTATCGTGGAGACTTCTGAAGACGTCAGGGCGCAAATGCCTGGGGATCACCAATAGCCACGGTTGCCCCACTGGGTCGAAATTCCGCTTGTAAAGAGCTCCATTGATTATTTTGAAGCGGTTTTGATCGTTCCTCGAACATTCCTCCGATATTCTCACAATTACCGGATCTTTCCGCTGTTCCGCGACGATATCAGTTAAAGCAGCTAATGTTGGTATGTCATCTTCGGATTCCCCTGGGTTATTCGCTTCGATTGGATTGCGTGAGAGACAATCGGCATCTTGATGTTTTCTGCCGTTTTTATATACCACGTTCACATTGTACTCCTGAAGTCTTAAGGCCCACCTGGCCAGTCTTCCCGACGGGTCCTTCAGTCCCGAAAGCCAACAGAGCGAGTGATGATCCGTCACAATTGTAAACGAGCGACCAAATAGGTATGGACGGAACTTGCCGATCGCCCAAATCGCGGCAAGACACTCCCGCTCCGTTGTTGAATAATTTTTTTCAGCTGTTGACAGCGTTCTTGATGCATATCCAATCGGTTTTTCACTTCCTCCCTGGACCTGGACCAAAACCGCACCAATTCCAAACCCACTGGCGTCGGTGTGCAGTTCGGTCGCATACTTTTCGTCAAAGTGGGCCAAGACAGGTTCCGACGCGAGTGCCAACTTCAAGGATTCATTGGCCTGCCGTTGATCTGGTCCCCATTCGAATCTGGTGTCTTTTCTCAACAACCTGTGTAGTGGTTCAGCTTTTTGAGCAAAATTCTTAATGAAACGACGATAATATGAGCACATTCCAATGAAACTTCTTACATCAGTAAGGGATTTGGGAGTAGGGAATTTGGACATAGCATCAACTTTACCCGGGTCGGGGTGCACGCCCTCTCCATCCACCAGATGCCCAAAAATGCTTAGTCGTTTTGTTCCGAACAAGCACTTGTCTGGATTTAACACAAGTCCAGCCTTTGAGAGACACCTGAGAACTAATTCAAGGCGTCGAACATGTTCGTCAAAGGTGGGTGAAAACACAATAATATCGTCCAGATAGCAAAGGCACATTGACCACTTCAACCCCCTCAGCAAGGTATCCATCATTCTTTCAAATGTCGCTGGGGCGTTACACAGCCCGAAAGGCATAACTTTAAACTCGTACAATCCGTCGGGTGTAATGAAGGCGGTCTTTTCGCGATCTGCCTCATCCACCTCAATCTGCCAGTAACCAGAACGGAGGTCCATGGAAGAATAATAACTCGCCCCTCTTAAGCAATCGAGTGTATCGTCAATCCTTGGTAGTGGATATACATCCTTTTTTGTGATTTTATTCAGGTGTCTGTAACCGACACAGAAACGCCAACTACCATTTTTCTTTTTCACTAATACCACAGGAGAGGACCAAGGACTTTCGGAAAGCTGAACTATACCTCCTTTCAACATTTTGTCGACCTCATTCTGAATGGTTTGACGTTCGACCTGCGACACTCGATATGGACGGCGTTTAATCGGGGGATGGTCCTCTGTATTTATCTTGTGCTTGGCTGTGCTCGTCAGATTAGACGGAAACTTATTAAATTCAAATAAGCCGCTGAAACTCCCAAGTATCGAACATATCCTGGTCCTTTCAAGCATGGATAGATCAGGGCTTATCATCGAGGCAATGTTTGGAGAGTTTTCTTGTCCAAGAATCCCCTGCCGATTGGTGTCCGAAGCATCACCGATGACCGCCAGCTGACCCTCTTCCAGTACCTGTATCTCTCCAATACACATTCCTTTGGGGACAGTTGGATCACATGTGCCGATGTTGGTTATCCAAATTCTCCCTTTTCCATGCTGGACAGCGAAGATCGAGGCGGGAACCATCAGATCACGTTCTAGAAAGAGGATCCTCGAAGGCTCCATTACGACATCACTCACACCGAGTATAGCTTCGCTGATTACGTTTATCTGCTTGGTTGATCCAGCGGGGATTATAAAGCTATCGTCGGCGGCCACAGTTTGGAATATGCTCGAAGAATCCTCTGGTAGTTCTGCTTTTTCTAACAGAATCTCGGCGCTACCACAATCGATTATAGCCCTTGACGCCTCCAGAAAGTCCCAACCGAGAATGATGTCGTGGCTACAACTTGGTAAAACAATGAATTCAAACGGCTGTACTAATCCGTTTATTTCTAAACGTAACGTACATCGGCCCCTGGAAACGATATATTTCCCGTCGGCAACTCTAAGTGTCATGCCAGCGTCACTGAACATAGTCTTTTTGTTTTATTCGTAGAAACTTTCTCCTTGGGATATTAAAAATATAAAGTTAAGTGCCAGGAGAAAATGTTTTTTATTAATCGAATACACGAGCTTTCGGGCCTTTTTTTTTTTTTTTTTTTTTTTTTTTTTTTTTACCCGAAAGCTCGTGTATTCGATTAATAAAAAACATTTTCTCCTGGCACTTAACTTTATATTTTAATATCCCAAGGAGAAAGTTTCTACGAATAAATAAGTTGAGGCCCGAAAGCTCGTGTATTCGATTAATAAAAAACATTTTCTCCTGGCACTTAACTTTATATTTTTAATAGTCTTTTTGTGTTGTTGTCTAAAGTGGTCCGAAATAACCGAAAACGAAGCGCCGCTGTCGACAAGGGCAGGAAAAGTTTTATCGTCAATAGTAACGTCAACTATATTCTGTGATAGTTTAGCGGCTATGAGCGGCGGAGGATTTATAATCTCCTCAGCGACCTTACCTCCAGCGAAGGGCGCTTGCTCTAGTTTTCCTCACGATAAGGTGATCGGCCAGATCGTCGGCTTGGCGATATCGAGGGGCGACGTTCAGCTGGGGATCGGCCACGACCTGGATAGGGCGACGGGCTTCGGTAACTTGCGCGGCCTGGGGTTTCATTGCTATTATAGATCGTTCGCGGGCCGTTCTGGAAAGGGTGGTATCTCCCCGGTGGCTGTCGATCCATCATCCCTCGCCGCTCTCGGCAGTACCTGGCGACGTGACCCGGGCGTCCGCATTGGAAACAAACGGGAATATTATCCACCGTCCTCCATTCGTCAGTCTTTCTTCGGGCAGTTGTCAGCCTTGTAGGACTTTGCTGCTGGTAATACGGGGGTGGTTTCGCCGGTCCTTCAAATTGGCGGCGTTGTTCTTGGTAGTATGGACCCTGCTGCGCAATTGGGGTCAGATTTCTCTCAACCTCTTCATGAATCATTTTCTTCAGGGAGTTCACCTCCGGCACTATAGGCTCGGAATGTAGGGCACTTTTAATTTCTTCTCTCACGATTCGTCGAATCAGATCTTCCAGGGACGAGGAGTTTGGTTGCTCTATACTTGCGACGTTAAGGAGTCGCTCAAACCTTGGTTTCCCGATGCGTCGCTGCTTGCAAGCCTCCACCTTTCGGCACCAATCGACAAAGGCTTCAACAGTATCAATTTCCTTTATCAAGATGACCTGATAGACATCTTCTACCACACCTTTCATTAGATGTGCCACTTTCTCTTCTTTACTCATATCGGGATTCACCTGCCTACACAAGCTCAGAACGTCTTGGATATAGGATTCACAGGATTCTGTACTCTTCTGAGCTCGACTCTGAAGGTTGTCCTTAGCGCGTCTGAGAAGGACACCGCTATTCTCGAATGTCCGGCTAAACATCTCCTTAAACATATCCCACGAATCCATTCCTTCTTCGTTGTTATCATACCATTGGCCAGCGGTCCCTTCCAAAAAGAATGGTGCGTTCGCCAATTTCATCGTGGCATCCCAGCAGTTCGATCTCGCAATACGTTCGTAATCCTTCATCCATTTGCCACAATCCTCCGTTCCATTGCCGCTAAACACAGTTGGGTTTCTTGTCAAATGTTTGCAAGTATTAACACCCGTGTTAACTCCAGCCGATATTGACATTTTTCTGATTGGCTTATTCTTTTCGTCGAAATCAAAACGTGGTTCCAGGCCTTCTAGGCGACGGCTTCTTCTGACAGAGGTATCCGTGATGGTATCGGTACCCAGCATCTCCACCACTTGTGGCGGTAAGAATTGCAAGCAACAGGCGTAGATAAATCGAACGATAAACGTTTATTGCTGCCAACGAGCAGACTACTCAAATCAAAGAATACACGAACACATATACACCAATCATTAACTCAATACATGCAAAACAAACACAAACAAAATCCAAAACCTAATTATGTAAAACAATACAACAAATAACGCTACAATATTGCATTTTTCGAACTTCCTTTTATAGTAATCCTGATGCTAGACTCTTTGAATGGGTATTTTAGTTGAACTATGGACATAAACCTTGAGGACAGAAGAATTACATACATTTATAAATATATAAATCATAATATAGTGCATCATATAATATGCCTTTTTAATTAAAGATTTATTCATGGATTGCTCTATTTTCAAATTACAATTTATCTTGACAATAATGTATTCAGTAGGGAGTAGATGTAAATATTATTTATCAAATTTTCCTTATTGAGTAAAATTAATCAAGTCTCCTGGGTCATTGGGTCTGATTGAATTTACTCAATATTAATACAAGTGATTAATTGATTTATTGAAATATTCGTTAAGCAAATTTTCAATCGGTTAAAGGAAATATCTTTATTCACGGGACTGCTAACCAGAATGGATGATTATTTTTCCCCGATGGACGCATAAAGAGGAATATATACAAAGCACTATATACATTGCACAGTTGGAGGGCCTGGGTGGCCAGGGGATCATCGCCAGGAGAGCGGGGATGTAGAGGAGGATCAGGGTGGTGATCCGCGAAGTTAAGGGGGAGGCAGAGATGGGTCCAATAATATGTGTATTGAGTTTATATGACTCGGTTAAAACAAACCGGGCGAAGCCGGGTATATTCACTAGTTTAAAATATAAGTCGGTAGCACGTCCTTGCCTTCCTCATTCATATGACGTTGACCTAATAGTAGATAATCTGCCTTTAGAAGATGATTCCAAATTTAAGAGCAAATGAAAATGCTCTTCTTCTGTTCAAGATGGAATTGGAATGGAATTATTCCAGTCTCTTCACGGACTCGTCCTAGCTTAGCCTCTCTAAGGCGTTGTCCGCCACATGGAGGCGCTAGGTAGGGATCTTTCTTTTCCTTAAAGATGTGGGACTCCATAGCTAGACATTTACCATACTCCTCCATGTTGTTTTATAATGTCCCATATTATGGATCCACAGGTGATGCAATCCCCATCAATCAAGCCAGTTTTTCCTGGTCCGAAGACATCAAAGCCACTCCTGCGTTAAAGAACCTCACCCTTAACATTCCCAAAGGATCCTTAGTGGGTGTCATAGGCAGAGTGGGTAGCGGCAAGTCCACTCTGCTATCAGCCATCTTGGGCGAAGTCACTAAGGTTTCAGGATCCATAGACCTCCAGGTATAACACGGTAGATTCAGTATAAATGCTGTAGACTTACCTTGATATCACAGGGAGATATCGCCTATGCCTCACAAAAAGCTTGGATCCAGAATGCCACTGTCAAAAAAACATTCTCTTCCTGAAGAACTACGATTCCAAATTGTACCGAAGAGTACTGGAGAATTGTAGCCTGAAGTCGGACTTGGCCATTCTTCCTGGATGGGATATGACGGAGATTGGAGAAAAGGTAGCTATATGGATTTCTACTAGGCTCAAATCGTATGTCCATAGTACATTTAAAATACCTTTCAAAGAGATTATCTTCATTATCGGTATAGAAGCTAAACATCCCAGTACAATATAAGATAGGTATAATAAATTAAACTAATGAAAAAACTAGGAGGATTCACCACTGATGAACTTGGCCCTCCCATTTATTATTGCAGTAAGAAGGGAGGGCAGTAGAAAATTGTTTTATTTTAAAATAAGCATACGCGTCTACATGTTGTTCTAATTTCCAATAAAAGACAGTTTATTGTTAAAATTTTGTTATATCCACGTAGGAATATATTCCAATTTATATATTTTTGGGAGAATAAGAACGTCATATTGGAATCGGAAGAATTCATGGTTCGTTTTTTTCTTTCGATTTTGCGAATAAAGGAATCATCTCATGTTCTATCAGAGTCATATTCACACTCATGGACAAAACTTGAAGAAGTGGAAAGTCTTTTTTTTTTGTCGCTAGTCGTATATATATATATATTTTTTTTAAGGAGGCAGAGATAATTTTGTTCACTCTTGGTTATCTCGTGTGTCTTCAATAAAGGTCACTGTAATATCTCTCAGAGTTATTGTCTGAATCCCGATATACATGATAAAAGGTACAACTTCCTTTAGTTTATATTCTAAGTTCCAAAAAATCACTTTATTAGGTACCGCTCAAAAAGAGCAACATAGTTTATGATAGACAATAGACAAAAGAATTGCTATAAATTATTAAATAAAAACAAACGATAGCAATGCGTCTCTTTATAAAGAGACGCATTGCTATCGTTTGTTTTTATTTAATAATAGTTTATGATATTTACAACAATGAATAATATGTAAAGGTTTTTCACATATTAAACAAAATGTTAACGCGGGATTCAATCCCGGTTCATGGCTGTCGGGAATCGAGGGTGTTACCCACTCGTCCACCGACTCTTTTTTTTTTTTTGTTTATATTCATATAAACACATAATATTAGACTTAAAAAAGGAGGTATTCTAAACGTCAAAAGAACAATAAACTTCTATAAAACTGTTTATAGAGTCTTCAGCTTGAATTAACTGAAGGATTTGACCTCTGGCAGTGAACCTGAGCGGCGGCCAGAAGCAGCGAGTCAGCCTGGCCCGAGCCGTCTACCAGAACAGAAACATCTACCTCCTGGACGATCCCCTGAACGCTGTAGACGCCCACGTGGGTCGACACATCTTCCAGCACGTCATCGGGTATCCTCAAGCACAAGGTGACATTTCCCCCGTGTGTCCCTACATGTGCCACAACGGTGGTGTTGGGTGTCAGACCCGTGTGCTGGTGACCCACGCCCTCTCTGTGCTGCCCGAGACAGACCTGGTGGTGGTGATGGAGGGGGAACAGGTCTGGGAGATGGGACCTACCAGGACCTGCTGGCCAGGCCAGATGGGGCCCTCGCCCTGCTCATGGAGGAACACGTTCAGCAACTTCTTCAAGATCAGAAAAATGTTCCTTCAGAAACCGAAGAAATCCAAAGGTAAGTTTACATACAATCGTCACCACTACTTCACCAGCTTAAACTCCTTTTTGACAAATTCGAACGGTTGCTGAAAGCTCACCTCTTTCATCGTTAAATCAATAAAAACTTGACACAAATATTGACACTTTAAGTCTTTAATTTGAAAAAAAAAATCTCCTGATCATGTAACCAATAGAAGCTGATGTCTTGCTCCATCTATCGGAATAAATATCAACTAATATTTTTTTTATATTATTCCAGAATATTTGTGGGGTTAAAGGCCTTTTCTTAATCAATATTTATGATATTCATGCCGACATATAACTCAAGCCATCAGAAACCTATAGTTTACCGATAAATAGATCATTTTTCAAAAATTATGCCAGAATAATTTTACACAAATACCTTTTCTTATTCAATAATATTGATATTTATTCCGACAGATAACTCAAGCCATCATCACACAACCTTTAGTTTCACGATCAGTTTATGATATTTAAATTATTCCAAAATGATTGGCCACTAATACCCTTTATTAATCAATAATATTGATATTAATTCCGACATATACATGTACATGAAGCAAGCCATCAGCACAACCTTTAGTTTCACGATCAGTACCTGATTTTCAAATTTCTTCCACAGTATTTGTTTTTTTTTTCTTATCATTTACGACCCCATATAGGTTATATGCCAGTTACATTAAAGTGCTGGTTTTATCCAGTATTTCCACGAGGTCACCTACAGAAAGGTGTAACTTGGACTTTGACCTGGTATTAAATGGCCGTCTCTAACATGAGGAACAGACGCCCTGTGCAGCCGCTCCTTACAATGGATAACAAACGCTGCTGATTATCCTGTAACCCAAGGATAGGAGCCCTTACAGGGTGCTATCAGTCGGGCTAACTAAACCCTGTTTTTTTAACGAGCTTGTTACTGCTTCCCTCCTCCTTTTACATCAGGGCTTGGGACCGGCAATGGCGGAGTTACAGTATTTGTGGCATTGAATACCTTTTCTTAATCCATAATATTGATATTTATTCTGACAGATAACTCAAGCTATCAGCAACTTTCGCGATCAGTAGAGGATTTTGTCTTAAGATAAAGGTGTGTTGTGTGCAGCGAGCATGTCCGGCGCCGCGCCCTGACCCTCCTCAGCGAGGAAGATGAGAGAGAGGAGACTGTGCTGAGGAGAAGGAAGAGCAGGAAGGAGTCGGAGCGATCCAACATGAGCTTTGTGAACGGGCGGTCCTCCATGGCCTTTGAATTGGAGCAAGTCACTCGGCTCATCGAGGAGGAGAGACTGGAACTGGGGAAGGTAGGCTGGGGATCTTGTACTCCTGATGGTATAAGAATTCTGAATATGGGAAGATATAGCGATAAATTGAAAAAAAAAACAAATATCAGACTAAATTGTTTATTTTGGGATCACAAAATGTTACTCTAATATATAGCGCTGAATTATCCTTGTTAATATAATGTATTCTTATACAATTATTGTAATACTAGAACAAGTTCTACAAACAGATCTATAATGACAGCCAGTACGGCGCCTTATTAAAGTTTTTTCTTAAAGCTGAAAAATAAAGTATGTGAAATCTTATATATCTCACTAAATGATTTTTAAATTACCAAATGTACTTATTTTTATGATATAATGTTAACATAATTCTTTATCTATTCTTCCAATATACATATATGTTAACATATGCCAACCAATGTTCTTTCATTTTTATTTATCATTTCAAAATATATCCAATATTTATTTTTAAGTTATATTAAAGCGATTTATATAAATATGACTCTTTCGACATTTTTCAACTTACTCCTATTAACCGTGATATAATTTGATTATTTGGAATTATTGTTTTAATATGACCCATTTTAACATAATATAACCACGACCCATTTGATTAAAATTATATATTTAAACTAGCGAAACCGCTGGGAGGGTTCACCACTGATGAGCCAGGCCCTCCCATTAATTTTTCCATTGCAGTAAGGGCAGTAGAAATTGTTTCATTTTTAAAAGAATCATACGCGTCTATAATAGTTTCGAATTTTCATAACAGATGGCGCTCTAATGCACCATAAAATTATATATAACTAGCCGAATGGACAGGGTAACGCCTAGGTTTTAATGGAGTGAATTTTTCCCTCTCTAAGTGTGTATTTGAAAAATAAAATTATTTTTAGAGTTAAATAATGATTTCAGAAAAAAGAATCCAATACGGGATTCGATCCCAGGTCGTGACTGTCGACAGTTTATACCACTCGTGTCTACCAACTTCCTTTATCCTTAATGTAGTGATATATATTTCAATATACACCGAATATCATATGTACCATAATTATAAATATTTAACGGCCCCAAAATGTAGATACAATTTAATGTGTCAGCTTTGCCATCATGTAATCATAAACAAAGAAATAAAGTGTTATTGAGAGTCCGCCGCACACAAAACAGGACGAGGTCAAATTTCATATGTCGTTAGTTAGTTTTACGCTCTACCCTACTGACAAACGGGCCGGACAACAACAGATTATCTCTCCCTCTCGGGTAAGTTAGATACCCCTTCTGGACCTTGCCGCGTCTTTGGCTGCTTGGCCCCTTTCCTAGGTACTATCCAACCTGCCTCGCCCTTTGTGTTACCCATTGACGCCTGAAGACGAGGCCTCATGACTGCTAGTGCTTGTGTGTGTGTGTGTGTGTTGTGTGTGGTGTGGTATGATATTCATATATATAAATGTGATGAGATCCTGTAGCCTCTTGTAGAATACTGTCGACTAAAACTGTGGTGAAGTATCCAGTCGACTTAAACTATGGTGTGAGTCCCTGTCAACTCTCGCTATACTATGTTGACCGAGAGGAACAGTCAGGATGGGGAGTTTTCGAGTACCTCTCTGCCCCTTGTAAGACCTTTAAAAGTTCTCACAGAGTACAGGTAGTCGTGGTCGAGGCAGAGTGGAAAGCTTGGGAATGTCCATACACAAAAAAAAAACGAAGACACAGTTGCACTAAGAAAGTTTCGTGAACAGATAAAAGTTGAGCTAGGAGCGAAAGAGGGAGATAGAAGAGTTCTTACTGGGCTACATGGTCGATGAGGTGGACCTGGGGTACAACCGACGAGGGCTCACGCAGATGGTGAAGTGACTGTGAAGTAACTATCAAGTGACTGTAATTTTGGTTAAGGGGGGGCCTTTTATATATTTTCCGAGAAAGGGAGTATTGTATTTCTGCAGATGCGACAGGGGCGTGGATCGTCTGGCGAAATTCTAGACTGGCGCCATCCTGACAGTTTCCAATCTATCTTTAGATGTTGTTGAACTTCTAAATCTATCTCGATTTTAGACGTTTTGACCTTTTGCTTTAGCTCAACTCTTAATCTATTACAGAATTTTATTTATCAATCCTCAGTTTGTACAAAGTACATTACATATGATGATGTAATGACACATGTCAATAATGCGTATAATCATTTACAGATGTGTTTCAATTATACAACATGAAAATCTTGTTATAAGTTATATACAATATGGGGTTGTTGGTTTAAATTACCATAGATGGGCCCCGGGAGTGAAAGGGTTTATCCGGGTTTAAGCGGGTAAAGCCTCTCTAACACAGGTAAATAATTAAAATTTATTTTAATTAATTTAAACTGTGAGGGTTAAAAAGGGCTATAACAAGATAATTTGTTTGGATATATAAAAGTGAAATAAAAATGACATTTTTGTTTGATTTTTAAAAAATGATGATTAAAATAAAATGATGACATAAAAATTCACATTCTAAGAGAATATTGGCGGGCGTTGGAAAGGGTTAATAGTTGAAGAATATGCAATTGTTAGGAGTGCACATGTAAACCAAATACTTATATCCAGGTGCAAAGCGAGGAAATAGACTTTTTCCTAGGCAATGTTTCACTTACGATCCTATATAAGGGTTACCGTGCATTGTCACAATTTTAGGGTTATTGGGTTAAAAAGTTGAAGAAATAGTTGTTCATTAATACGATTGGGAAGGGAGTGAAATAGAGCCATGCGATATGTAGAATTGTAGCGACAGTAGGTGATCTGAATTGACATGAAATTAAAGGTTGATTGTGGCCCGCTAGAGCTGAAAAAAAATTGAAAGTTGAAAAAGTGAACGCTTTGTGCATGCGTTGGTGATGTGCTCTGCGGATGATTGAAATAAACTCTTGAGGCGTGTTCAGACCAGAGGTTGGGATTTTTAAATCTGGGGAACTGTGTTCAAATAGTTTATTGGAATTACGAAATAAAAAATTGCCATGCAGTGCTGTCGTTTTTCTACTATGAAGTGAAGCAATGGCTGAAATAGATAGTAATGAAAAGTATAGAGAAGTAGTTAAAGAATACGATTGTTGTAGATGCCCGATAGTTGATGATAAACATTGTCATATAATAAGCTATTTAAACAAATATAAAATTTTGGGAATGAAAAGATAGAAATATGATTGCGGATAAAAAAAGTGTAAGTGGACAAAATCAAACATGTAATATATAAAAGATATAATAATTAAGAAAATAAAAATGATTTTTGAAACAATTACATTTTTTGCAATACTAAAATAATATCATGAAAAATAAAGGAAAATTTGATTAAAGTTTTTTTTTTTTTTTTGGAAAATAATGTCGGATTAAAAATTTGATTAAATAATTGAAAGGTAAAAATAAAAATAATTATTCAAGATTTTATACAAAAATTAGAATATAATTAAAGATTATTATAGTGATTTAATAAATGTTGGGTAGTGGAAAATTGAACAAAATTGTCTATTTTTTCTATCATTGATTATGGTAGTTAAAATGATTCTTTTAAAAGGGCAATGTCGTGATAGTGACAAGAATATTTTGAATTGTTGCGTTTACTTAAAATGGTGAATATGACAATTATTTTTCTAAATTTTCAAGTATTTGATTAAGAAATGGGTGTTTTGGTATAAAGATAACTAATAAGAAAAACAAAAATAAGTTTAGAATTATGATGAATGAGAGATTTTTAAAAATAATAATTTTTTTTTTTTAGTTGTAGATTTGGATAATTATATTTTAGGCAAATTTAAGAAAGGCATGTAAGATTAGGAATTTGGTAAAAATGCGTGATGGGCGATTTTTTTTTCAAAGTAAAATTGAGAGAAATAACTTGAAATTTTATAATCTAATTAAAATTAAAGTAAATTTGATAAATGATAATGTGAAAGTTTTAAAAATTGAATTAGAAAATGGTATAAAAAAGGTAAAATTTGGATTTAAAATTATTAAGGTGAAAATAAACAAATTTATGGGGAATTAGATTGTGGGCTTGTGGAGAAAGTTATGCAAGATAGATTCGAGAAAGAGAGTATTGCATTTCAGCAGATGTGAAGAGTGTGGATCGTCTGGCGAAATTCTAAACTGGCGCCATCCTGACAGTTTCCAATCTATCTTTAGACTTTGTTGTGGGAATTCTAAACCTATCTCGATTTTAGACGTTTTTGACCTGTTGCTTTAGCTAAACTCTTAACCTATTACAGAGTTTTATTTATTTATCCTCAGTTTGTACAAAGTACCTTACATATGATGATGTAATGACACATGTCAATAATGCGTATAATCATTTACAGATGTGTTTATATTATACAACCTGAAAATATTGTAATAAGTTATATACAATATGGGGTTGTTGGTTTAAATTACCATATATATTTGTGGCAGAGAGGCAGGTTGATGCAGTCGTGGGATCACAGTGGTCCAGGCGTCAAAGGGTAACACAAAGGACGAGGCAGATTGAATGTCACCTCAGAAGACGAGATTTCACCAGCGCCGAAGACGCGGACAAGGTCTATTCGGTTTTCCAGCCGTATGTTTTGTCGAGGGGGAGGAGGGTAAAACAAACTAACGACTTCTGCATTAGTAGACTCTTCTCCTGTCTTGGGCGCGGCGGATTTTCAATGAAAATTTATTATAATGTTTCGTATTACATAATGGCCAAGCTGGAACGTTGAATTGTATCTACATATTGGGGCTATTACATTATTTATAATTATAGTACATATAAAAATATATTGTATATTGGCATATATTACTACATATATATATGTTATTTTATAGAATTTAGAACATTGTTCATGTGGTATGTACAGAGTGATTGTGATGGACCAAGGCTATATCTTGGAAGAAGGCTGTCCATCCCAACTGATCGAGAAACCAACTTCCTATTTCTATTCCATGGCCAAAAATGCTGGTTTAGTGTGATTACATTGTTATATATAGTGTTGTATCATTGTTGTAGAGTTTCTTATAAAATCTCGTATTGTGTTGTTATTTATACCATTGTTTTATTGATCTTAGCACCTATATTGTACAACTTGACAATAAATGTATTTTGAGGGTAAAATCAAGCTTAGTATTTTTTAAAATAGTATTTCATTGTTGAACCATTGTTAGAAGAATGCTAATGAACTTTCCTATTGTGTTACATTACGTATATTTTTTTATATTTGGACTATATATTTGTAATATATGTTGGGGAGACACATTATAATGTATCAATGAATATCCTGTATTTTGTGGATAGAAGGTGAAAATTCACTCGGATAAAACCTGGACGTTTACCATCACTGTTCATTCTGTTATTTAGGTATATTTTAATCAAATGAGGCCTGGTTTTATTTTAATATGATATCTCTGTAAAAATTCCAAATAATTGAACAGTAACATCGTGAGTAAGAAAGTATAAATGATGCTGAAACAGTAAAAATATATAAAATTCTTTCATATGACTTGTATTGAAAAACAGGGTGTAATTTCAGATGTGAACATAAATATTTTGAAAATAGATAAACTTTTATTCGAAACATTATTCAGGATTATCAGGAAATAATGTTTCAAGTAGATAAGAGAGAGAGAGTTACAAATATATTTATGGATATTCGAAACTATCACAGACGCGTAAATTCTATTCTAAAAATAAGACAATTCTACTGCCCTTACTGCAATGAAAAATTAACCAAGCCCTCCCATTAATTTGTATTGCAGTAAGGGCAGTAGTTATTGTTTAATTTAAAAAAAAGAATCATACGCGTCTATAATAGTTTCGAATTTTCATAACAGATGGCGCTCTAATGCATCAAAATATATTTATGAAAAACATATATTCTCTCTCACACTTGCTTTATTTCAGCTTTAGTAAGATACAATTTTTGACAAGCCATTATGTATTTGTGAACTGGTTGCCGTTCTAGATATGTTCATAAAATGGGCCATTGTTCTAATATTGTTATAAGAAATTGTCACTACAGCAATATTAGCATCACATTTTCTGACTTAAAAATAAGCAAATTAGTCTGATATTTGGATAGTTTCAAGTTCTATGGTCAAATCCTTTCATATCATTTTTATATCACAAATTATGTAAATTTTATATAGGTTTAATTTGAATAGACTTTGTATATCCAATATTTTAAACTACTTCTTCATCTAAACATATACTCTTGTTGAATTTATAATTTTATTTGTAGTTTTATTCGAAAGAGTGTAAAAATTTCCTTTTTGAACTTTTATTTTATACTAGCGGATGTACCCGGCTTTGCCCGGGTTTTACCCGAGTAAAGGTTTGTCTAACGAACATTTGTTAGAACAATTCTCTATAAACTTATTCAAAAAAATAATAGATATATTTTGATAATTTGAAACTCGTAAATTTGAATCTCTCGATAAAAGTGATCATTTTTTCCCGGTCCCTGTGTGCCGTGTCATCCTGAATTTTGTCTTTCCTAATTTTCTACATTAAAAAATCATTGTTTTATCTAGTGAACATTTTTTCCCGGTCCCTTGAAAAATACTCGATAAGTTGAATAAAATCATGGTCGTTTATGGAAGATGGACGAAATTCCCGGAGGTCATCTTGGGCAAGACCCCGCGAGGCTTTTTTCTTGACTACTTGGCACAGCTGTGTCATCAACTCTGCCCCCGCGCGCCATTGGACTGTTCATCTGGCCGGCGGCCGGACGATTACATTCTCCCGACAGGGGGTGGGGCAGACCTAAGCCTATCTCCGTCGCAAGGTGGCGCTGCTTGCGAGTTAAAGCTACAAATCTGTAAATAACTCTAAGGATATTCAAGATATTCAATAAATTATTTTTCGAAAACCTTTCCAGGGATATACCTAATAATATCACTGAATTTCACGGCAATTGGATGTATGGTTTTTGAATCTATAGAGTACACACACACACACAGACAGACATTAATTTATATATATATATAGACTAGCCGAATGACCCGGGTTTTACCCGATCAATTGTTTTTATTCAAAAACTATTTGTTACAATTATAAATTGGTGCCGTGGATGTCACTCTTGTGAAACATCCCGTTCCAAACTTGACATGTACATTAGGTCAGCTGCTATTACCTTCCATCTTCAACGCTAGAGGCGCTGCTCGCGAGCGAAAGGGCAAATTGCAAAGCAAATTTGCAAATAACTTGACCAATATTCGGGATAGAGACCAGAAATGTTCATTATAAGTTTTTTCAGATTATACTTTATATACCGTTAAAATATCAGTCAGATTAATTACGTAGGGTGGAGCCGTAAAGCCGACATACATATATATATATATACCCATTATAGAATATACTTAGTATAATGAATACACATAACATAATAAAAACAGTTAGCGTAACTATCAATTTCATAGTCTATAAGATTGATTCAAATAATCCAAAAAACTGGAAATTAATTAATTCAATTTACTTTATGGACCAAATATCAGGTCGACGGTAGCGCTCGAGTGGCAGAAGTTGGAACTGAATAATCTAATAATTGTTTTACATTTCCCGTTTAAAATGAAGTCACTTCTAGATGTGTGTGTTGTTATTCATAAATGAGCATAGGTTTGATTATATTTAATTGTTTCACTTTAAACGAGGTGTAAATATTCCAAAGAGAATTTAGTTCCAACTTTGGCCACTCGAGCGCCACCGTCGAGCTGATATTTGGTCCATAAAGTTGACTTAAGTGAATTGTCTTTTGGTTTCTATTTTTTACATGAATGTATATTTATATAGAATTTCTCTATATCAAGTTTTATTGAATATATCCAGAGAGTACTACATTTAAAAACATATCTACATAACGGAAAATGTGGATTGGCCCGCCATCTGTTATCAGAAATTTGAACTATTTATAAGTTGTATCATTCTTTCAAATAAAACAATATTTCTGCTGCAATAACCTCAAGGTCTTCCTATTATATTTATCATTGCATTAAGAAATTAAAAACTTGTTTGATTTAAATAATTCATACGCCTAAAAATAATTCAAATTTTCAATATCGAAAAATTCGATTTTTTTTCACAAATAAATATTTTTCCCTAAAACTTATAGAATATTGAAATATTATTGAAATAAAATTTAGAGTAATTAAAATGGGCATTAAAACAAGATGAAAATGATGAAAAATGTTTTAATGGTCGTTCATTGGATCTCGCGATAATAGGTTTACAAGGAACATTAAATCTTGCCTTACAAGGTGGTCGCTCATGAGAGACTCTACCGCATATTAAAAGTGAAATGGCATATTTCCTGGCCGCCCACATGATAATTTAGATAACAGAGTGCCATCTACTGGAACGAAAATACACTAAATTTAATTGAGGCTTGTTCCCCAATATTTGGCCAACCCATTTTCTTAATATATCAATAAAAGCTAACCACGTACACATTTCGTTCTGTTGGCCTTGACAGTGTAATGCAGGCTGTATCTCAACTACAAAAGTTGGTCCTTGAGGCTTACAGAGAAATAAATAAATATGTTATTTTTGTTGGTAAATAGAAAAGTCTTCCAATTTGTTAGTTGTGAATTTTCAAGTGGACTTTTACAAGGTTCTTTGTCTACTTGGTCAGCAACCTCGTAGCCTCTGATTTTAACCTGGGAAGTGATACATTGGAATATGACAGGATTTTAATTTTGAATCATTTTCGAGGTTTTTGTATAAATTTGATGGTGGCAGAGTGTGTTGTATCCACATATGTTGTAAGGACTGATTAACTCTGTTTCATCGATAATTCAACTTGATGTATATATATTCTTGGTGTTTTATATAATTTGTCATTTAAAACTGAATTGTGTTTCAATATCAACCTAACACAGATTTAAAATTGTAATGAATATTTATTTTTGAAGTGACCACACTATAAATATATTTGGAGACATTGCGTTTTGGAAAAAATATTTTGGTATATATAAAATTATGTAAAGAATAATAAAAAAAATATATATATATATACTTTAAAATATTTAGACCCGGTGTTTTAAATATATTTCAAAATATTATGCTCCATTTTCATTATTTTCAATGAAAATAATGAATGAAATTCATTATTTTTTAGAATGATAAATCTATCTTACCCTTATTCTTACGTTACTCATATATAATTATATAAAATATATTTAAAATATCATGAAAATATATTTTAAAATATCATAAAAATATATTTTAAAAGTTCATAAAATATCTAATTAGCGACAAATAAGATTACCTTGTAAATAAAAACAAGGAAGACCAGAGAGACAACTAAGATCTGTACTATGTCGTCCCGACATAGCCTACCTCAACTAAACATAGCCTACCACAACCAAACATAGCCTTCTCCAACCAAATATAGCCCACCTCAACCAAACATAGCCTACCCCAACCAGACATTGCCTACCTCAACCAAACATAACCTATCTCAACCAAACATAGCCTACCCCAACCAAATATAGCCCACCTCAACCAAACATAGCCTACCTCAACCAGACACAGTCCACCTCAACCAGACATAGCCCACCTCAACCAGATTTAGCCCTCCTCAACCAAACAGAGCCTACCTAAACCAGACATAACCCACCTAAACCAAACATAACCTACTTCAACCAAACATAGCCTACCTCAACCCGACATAGCCTACCTCCACCAGACATAGCGTACCTCAACCAAACATAGCCTACCTCAACCAAACATAGCCAACTTCAACCAAACATAGCCTTCCACAACCAAACATAGCCTTCCACAACCAAAAATAGCAGACCTCAGCCAAACATAGCCTTCCCCACCCAAATATAGCCCACCTCAACCAAACATAGCCTACCCCAACCAGACATTGCCTATCTCAACCAAACATAGCCTACCCCAACCAAATATAGCCCTCCTCAACCAAACATAGACTACCTAAACCAGACATAGCCCACCTCAACCAGACATAGCACACTTTAACCAAACATAGCCTACCTCAACCAAACATAGCGACCTCAACCAAACATAGCCTACTTCAACCAAACATAGCCTACCTCAACCAAACATATTCTACCACAACCTAACATAGCCAACTTCGACCAAACATAGCCTTCCACAACCAAAAATAGCAGACCTCAGCCAAACATACCCTACTTCAACCAAACATAGCCTACCTCAACTCGACATAGCCTACCTCAACCATACATAGCCCACTTAAACCAAACATAGCCTGCCTCAACCCGACATAGCCTACCTCAAACAAACATATCCTGCCTCAACCACACATAGCCCACTTCTACCAAGAATAGCCTACCTCAACCCGACATAGACTGCCTAAACTAAACATAGCCTGCCTCAACCCGACATAGCCTACCTCAACCAGACATAGGGTACCTCAACCAAACATAGCCAACCTCACCAAACATAGCCTATTTCAACGAGACATAGCCTACCTCAACAAAAACATAGCATAACTACACTAGACATATCCTACCTCAACCAAACATAGCCTCCCTCAAGCAAACATAGCCTACCTCAAGCAAACATAACCTACCCCAAACAGAAATAGCCTACCTAACCAGACATAGCCTACCTCAAATAAGCATAGCCTACCTCAACCAAAAAGCCTAACTAAACCAAACATAGCCTACCTCAACCAAACATAGCCTGCCTCAACCAGACATAGCCCACTTTAAACAAACATAGCCTGCCTCAACCAAACATAGCCTGCCACAACCTGACTCAAATCTACCAAGTCTACTTCAATCAAACCAAGTCCACTTCAATTCAACCAAGTCCACTACAATTCAAACAAGTCCACTTCAATTCAACAAAGTCCTCTTCAATTCAACCAAGTCCACTTCAATTCAACCAAGTCAACTATAATTCAACCAAGTCCACTTCAATTCTACCAAGTCTACTTCAATCAAACCAAGTCCACTTCAATGCTACCAAGTCTACTACAATTCAACCAAGTCCACTTCAATTCAACCAAGTCCACTTCAATTATCCCAAGTCCACTACAATTCAACCAAGGCCACTTCAATTCAACCAAGTCAACTACAATTCAACCAAGTCCACTTCAATTCAACCAAGTCCATTTCAATTCAACCAAGTCAATTTCAATTCAACCAAGTCCACTTCAATTCAACCAAGTCCACTTCAATTCAACCAAGTCCACTACAATTCAACCAAGTCCACTTCAATTCAACCAAGTCCACTACAATTCAACCAAGTCCATTTCAATTTTAACAAGTCCACTTCAATCAAACCAAGTCCACTTCAAAATTCAACAAAACCATTTCAATTCAACCAAGTCCACTACAACTCAACCAAGTCCACTTCAATTCTACCAAGTTCACTTCAATTCTACCAAGTCCACTCCAATTCAATCAAGTCCACTACAATTCAACCAAGTCCACTACAATTCAACCAAGTCCACTTCAAATCTACCAAGTCCACTTCAATTCAGCCAAGTCCACTTCAATTCAACCAAGTTCACTTCAATTCTACCAAGTCGACTTCAATTCTACCAAGTCCACTTCAATTCAACCAAGTCCACTACAATTCAACCAAGTCCACTTCAATTCTACTGAGTCCACTTCAATACTACCAAGTACACTTCAAAACTTCCAAGTCCACTCCAAATCTACCAAGGCCACTTCAATCAAACCAAGTCCACTTCAATTCAACCAAGTCCTCTTCAATTCAACCAAGCCCACTTCAATTCAACCAAGTCCTCTTCAATTCAACCAAGGCCACTTCAATTCAACCAAGTCCCCTTCAATTCTACCAAGTCCACTTCAATTCAACCAAGTCCATTTCAATTCAACCAAGTCCACTTCAATTCTACTCAGTCCACTTCAATACTACCAAGTCAATTTCAGAACTTCCAAGTCCACTCCAAATCTAACGAGTCCACTTCAATCTAACCAAGTTCACTTCAATTCAACCAAGTCCACTTCAAATCTACCAAGCCCACTTCAAATCAGCCAAGTCCACTTCAATTCAACCAAGTCCACTACAATTCAACCAAGTCCATTTAAATTCAACCAAGTCCACTACAATTCAACCAAGTCCACTTCAATTCAACCAAGTCCATTTCAAATCTACCAAGTCTACTCCAATTCTACCAAGGCCACTTCAATCAAACCAAGTCCACTTCAATTCAGCCAAGTCCACTTCAATTCAACCAAGTCCACTCAATTCAACCAAGTCCACTTCAATTCAACCAAGTCCACTTCAATTCTACCAAGGCCACTTCAATTCAACCAAGTCCACTTCATTTCAACCAAGTCCATTTCAATTCTACAAAGGCCACTTCAATCAAACCAAGTCCACTTCAATTCAACCAAGTCCACTTCAATTCAACCAAGTCCATTTCAATTCTACCAATTCCACTTCAATTCAACTAAGTCCACTTCAATTCTACCAAGTCCACTTCAATTCAACCAAGTCCATTTCAATTCAACCCAGTCCATTTCAATTCTACTAAGTCCACTTCAATACTACCAAGTCAATTTCAAAACTTCCAAGTCCACTCCAAATCTACCGAGCCACTTCAATCAAACCAAGTTCACTTCAATTCAACCAAGTCCACTTCAAATCTACCAAGTCCACTTCAATTCAGCCAAGTCCACTTCAATTCAACCAAGTCCACTACAATTCAACCAAGTCCACTTCAATTCAACCAAGTCCACTACAATTCAACCAAGTCCACTTCAATTCAACCAAGTGCATTTCAAATCTACCAAGTCTACTTCAATTCTACCAAGCCCACTTCAATCAAACCAAGTCCACTTCAATTCAGCCAAGCTCACTTCAATTCAACCAAGTCCACTCAAAATTCAACCAAGTCCACTACAATTCAACCAAGTCCACTTCAATTCAACCAAGTCCATTTCAATTCAACCAAGTCCACTTCAATTCTACCAAGGCTACTTCAATACTACCAAGTCCACTACAATTCAACCAAGTTCACTACAATTCAACCAAGTCCACTTCAATTCAACCAAGTCCATTTCAATTCAACCAAGTCCATTTCAATTCAACCAAGGCCACTTCAATTCTACTGAGTCCCCCCCACTTCAATACTACCAAGTACACTTCAAAACTTCCAAGTCCACTCCAAATCTACCAAGTCCACTTCAATCAAACCAAGTCCACTTCAATTCAACCAAGTCCTCTTCAATTCAACCAAGTCCACTTCAATTCAACCAAGTCCACTTCAATTCAACCAAGTCCATTTCAATTCAACCAAGTCTACTTCAATTCTACCAAGTCCACTTCAATTCAACCAAGTCCACTTCAATTCAACCAAGTCCACTTCAATTCTACTGAGTCCACTTCAATACTACCAAGTACACTTCAAAACTTCCAAATCCACTCCAAATCTACCAAGTCCACTTCAATCAAACCAAGTCCATTTCAATCAAACCAAGTTCACTTCAATTCAACCAATTCCACTTCAAATCTACCAAGTCCACTTCAATTCAGCCAAGTCCACTTCAATTCAACAAAGTCCACTACAATTCAACCAAGTCCACTTCAATTCAACCAAGTCCACTACAATTCAACCAAGTCCACTTCAATTCAACCAAGTCCATTTCAATTCAACCAAGTCCATTTCAATTCAACCAAGTCCACTTCAATTCTACTGAGTCCCCCCACTTCAATACTACCAAGTACACTTCAAAACTTCCGAGGCCACTCCAAATCTACCAAGGCCACTTCAATCAAACCAAGTCCACTTCAATTCAACCAAGTCCTCTTCAATTCAACCAAGTCCACTTCAAGTCAACCAAGTCCTCTTCAATTCAACCAAGTCCACTTCAATTCAACCAAGTCCACTTCAATTCTACTGAGTCCACTTCAATACTACCAAGTACACTTCAAAACTTCCAAGTCCACTCCAAATCTACCAAGTCCACTTCAATCAAACCAAGTCCACTTCAATCAAGTCCTCTTCAATTCAACCAAGTCCACTTCAATTCAACCAAGTCCTCTTCAATTCAACCAAGTCCATTTCAATTCAACCAAGTCCACTTCAATTCTACCAAGTCCACTTCTATTCAACCAAGTCCATTTCAATTAAACCAAGACCACTTCAATTCTACTAAGGCCACTTCAATACTACCAAGTCAATTTCAAAATTTCCAAGTCCACTCCAAATCTACCGAGTCCACTCCAATCAAACCAAGTTCACTTCAATTCAACCAAGTCCACTTCAAATCTACCAAGTCCACTTCAATTCAGCCAAGACCACTTCAATTCAACCAAGTCCACTACAATTCAACCAAGTCCACTTCAATTCAACCAAGTCCACTACAATTCAACCAAGTCCACTTCAATTCAACCAAGTCCATTTCAAATCTACTAAGTCTACTTCAATTCTACCAAGGCCACTTCAATCAAACCAAGTCCACTTCAATTCAGCCAAGTCCACTTCAATTCAACCAAGTCCACTCAATTCAACCAAGTCCACTTCAATTCAACCAAGTCCTCTTCAATTCAACCAAGTCCACTTCAATTCTACCAAGGCCACTTCAATTCAACCAAGTCCACTTCAATTCAACCAAGTCCACTTCAATTCTACCAAGTCTACTTCAATCAAACTAAGTCCAATTCAATTCAGCCAAGTCCACTTCAATTCTACCAAGGCTACTTCACTACTACCAAGTCCACTTCAATTCTACTGAGTCCACTTCAATACTACCAAGTACACTTCAATTCAACCAAGTCCATTTCAATTCAACCAAGTCCACTTCAATTCTACTGAGTCCCCACTTCAATACTACCAAGTACACTTCAAAACTTCCAAGGCCACTCCAAATCTACCAAGGCCTCTTCAATCAAACCAAGTCCACTTCAATTCAGCCAAGTCCACTTCAATTCAACCAAGTCCACTCAATTCAACCAAGTCCACTACAATTCAACCAAGTCCACTTCAATTCAACCAAGTCCATTTCAATTCAACCAAGTCCACTTCAATTCTACCAAGGCTACTTCAATACTACCAAGTCCACTACAATTCAACCAAGTCCACTACAATTCAACCAAATCCACTTCAATTCAACCAAGTCCATTTCAATTCAACCAAGTCCATTTCAATTCAACCAAGTCCACTTCAATTCTACTGAGTCCACTTCAATACTACCAAGTACACTTCAAAACTTACAAGGCCACTCCAAATCTACCAAGTCCACTTCAATCAAACCAAGTCCACTTCAATTCAACCAAGTCCTCTTCAATTCAACCAAGTCCACTTCAATTCAACCAAGTCCTCTTCAATACAACCAAGTCCACTTCAATTCTACCAAGGCCACTTCAATTCAACCAAGTCCACTTCAATTCAACCAAGTCCACTTCAATTCAACCAAGTCCACTTCAATTCTACCAAGTCTACTTCAATCAAACCATGTCCACTTCAATACTACCAAGTCCACTTCAATTCTACCAAGTCCACTTCAAATCTACCAAGTCAACTTCAATCAAACCAAGTCCACTTCAATCAAACCAAGTCCACTTCATTTCAACCAAGTCCACTTCAATTCAACCAATTCCACTACAATTCAACCAAGTCCTCTTCAATTCAACCAAGTCCACTTCAATTCAACCAAGTCCACTTCAATTCAACCAAGTCCATTTCAATTCAACCAAGTCTACTTCAATTCTACCAAGTCCACTTCAATTCAACCAAGTCCACTTCAATTCAACCAAGTCCACTTCAATTCTACTGAGTCCACTTCAATACTACCAAGTACACTTCAAAACTTCCAAATCCACTCCAAATCTACCAAGTCCACTTCAATCAAACCAAGTCCATTTCAATCAAACCAAGTTCACTTCAATTCAACCAATTCCACTTCAAATCTACCAAGTCCACTTCAATTCAGCCAAGTCCACTTCAATTCAACAAAGTCCACTACAATTCAACCAAGTCCACTTCAATTCAACCAAGTCCACTACAATTCAACCAAGTCCACTTCAATTCAACCAAGTCCATTTCAATTCAACCAAGTCCATTTCAATTCAACCAAGTCCACTTCAATTCTACTGAGTCCCCCCACTTCAATACTACCAAGTACACTTCAAAACTTCCGAGGCCACTCCAAATCTACCAAGGCCACTTCAATCAAACCAAGTCCACTTCAATTCAACCAAGTCCTCTTCAATTCAACCAAGTCCACTTCAAGTCAACCAAGTCCTCTTCAATTCAACCAAGTCCACTTCAATTCAACCAAGTCCACTTCAATTCTACTGAGTCCACTTCAATACTACCAAGTACACTTCAAAACTTCCAAGTCCACTCCAAATCTACCAAGTCCACTTCAATCAAACCAAGTCCACTTCAATCAAGTCCTCTTCAATTCAACCAAGTCCACTTCAATTCAACCAAGTCCTCTTCAATTCAACCAAGTCCATTTCAATTCAACCAAGTCCACTTCAATTCTACCAAGTCCACTTCTATTCAACCAAGTCCATTTCAATTCAACCAAGACCACTTCAATTCTACTAAGGCCACTTCAATACTACCAAGTCAATTTCAAAATTTCCAAGTCCACTCCAAATCTACCGAGTCCACTCCAATCAAACCAAGTTCACTTCAATTCAACCAAGTCCACTTCAAATCTACCAAGTCCACTTCAATTCAGCCAAGACCACTTCAATTCAACCAAGTCCACTACAATTCAACCAAGTCCACTTCAATTCAACCAAGTCCACTACAATTCAACCAAGTCCACTTCAATTCAACCAAGTCCATTTCAAATCTACTAAGTCTACTTCAATTCTACCAAGGCCACTTCAATCAAACCAAGTCCACTTCAATTCAGCCAAGTCCACTTCAATTCAACCAAGTCCACTCAATTCAACCAAGTCCACTTCAATTCAACCAAGTCCTCTTCAATTCAACCAAGTCCACTTCAATTCTACCAAGGCCACTTCAATTCAACCAAGTCCACTTCAATTCAACCAAGTCCACTTCAATTCTACCAAGTCTACTTCAATCAAACTAAGTCCAATTCAATTCAGCCAAGTCCACTTCAATTCTACCAAGGCTACTTCACTACTACCAAGTCCACTTCAATTCTACTGAGTCCACTTCAATACTACCAAGTACACTTCAATTCAACCAAGTCCATTTCAATTCAACCAAGTCCACTTCAATTCTACTGAGTCCCCACTTCAATACTACCAAGTACACTTCAAAACTTCCAAGGCCACTCCAAATCTACCAAGGCCTCTTCAATCAAACCAAGTCCACTTCAATTCAGCCAAGTCCACTTCAATTCAACCAAGTCCACTCAATTCAACCAAGTCCACTACAATTCAACCAAGTCCACTTCAATTCAACCAAGTCCATTTCAATTCAACCAAGTCCACTTCAATTCTACCAAGGCTACTTCAATACTACCAAGTCCACTACAATTCAACCAAGTCCACTACAATTCAACCAAATCCACTTCAATTCAACCAAGTCCATTTCAATTCAACCAAGTCCATTTCAATTCAACCAAGTCCACTTCAATTCTACTGAGTCCACTTCAATTCTACCAAGTACACTTCAAAACTTACAAGGCCACTCCAAATCTACCAAGTCCACTTCAATCAAACCAAGTCCACTTCAATTCAACCAAGTCCTCTTCAATTCAACCAAGTCCACTTCAATTCAACCAAGTCCTCTTCAATACAACCAAGTCCACTTCAATTCTACCAAGGCCACTTCAATTCAACCAAGTCCACTTCAATTCAACCAAGTCCACTTCAATTCAACCAAGTCCACTTCAATTCTACCAAGTCTACTTCAATCAAACCATGTCCACTTCAATACTACCAAGTCAACTTCAATCAAACCAAGTCCACTTCAATCAAACCAAGTCCACTTCATTTCAACCAAGTCCACTTCAATTCAACCAATTCCACTACAATTCAACCAAGGCCACTTCAATTCTACCAAGTCCGTTTCAATTCAACCAAGTCCACTACAATTCAACCAAGTCCACTACAATTCAACCAAGTCCACTTCAATTCAACCAAGGCCACTTCAAATCTACCAAGTCCATTTCAAATCGACCAAGTCCCCTTCAATCAAACCAAGTCCACTTCAATCAAACCAAATAATTTCAATCAAACCAAGTACACTTTGCAAGCAAAACAAAGAATACTAAATGAAGACATCAGGATCATCATGGAAGTTATGGAAAAGATCCACAACAGCCTTCTAGCTCTTTGGCAGAAGTTCGACGCTACCAAGACCTTCATCTACCCAAGGTTAGAATTATTTCTTCGGAGTTTCCCGGTGCAGAAAGACTTCATTCAGGGAGGTCGACCTACTGATCATGAGTCTAGGAAAGAACTAGCTCAAACTGCCCCAGCGGGCCAGCAATGAGTTACCCTTTATCCCTCCTTTAAAGGCGGAATCGAAATGGTGCCTTTAGGTGACAGGACCGATTTAGCCAATATCCAACATGCCTTCCGATTCCTCATGAACCCAGATTCTGAAACCTCCGCATTCGCCAAAAATTTCACAAAATAGTTGTGGAGAGGAAGCAGGAACGGCCTGCAATGAAAGAAGATATAGCAGGGTGTCTGTCAGTGAAACTTGAAATCTTTGCCAGAGATGGTTGAGACATCACCTCAATCTGAAGTGACGCCAGAAACGCTTCCTGAGGCCTTTCAAAACGAATCGTTCTTCTCTAATGGGTGCACAATCTTACCATTGGGGACTTCCACAATCGGCAAGAAACTGAACACAATAAATAGATTCTCTGCAGTCGCCAACAGCTAAGTCATGGCAAGACTTCAGCAGACTCTTAAAGATTCCAATATGAAAAACATAATCGGGGAAAAGTTTTCTAATTCACCTACGGGAACAAGTCTTTCAACGGCTTCATCAACAGTGAGAGATATTCATCATTACAGGAATGCGTATTACGATAATTTACAAAAATTCTTAAGACGGCTCAACTCATTTTATTCACATGATTAAAGGAAGCTTACGGACAAGCCTTTCTTCAACTGAAGAAGTCTTACCTGAAAGCTTCCTTTAATAAGACGAATAAAATGAGTTAAAACGTCTTATGAATTTTGTAATGGGAGATACATACACTTCGCTCTGTCTCCGTTCATCGACCAAGGAGAGACTGAAGTTCTCTTATTAAATTGAGCCAAGAGATTTTAACACGACGACAAACGATGCAGAGCATACGGTCAAGCAGACCAAACTCTTCCCCACGTTCCACAACACTGTCGCAAGTTCTCTGTCGCCTTCAACAAGAGGAACCGCTACATTGTAGAATGACTAAAAAGGCCACGGGGTTACAGGAACGAACGTTCAACCATCAGAAAGTCCCTGAAGTCTCCTTAAACCTTCGACCTGATATAGTAGTGACAGAGGAGAAGGTCACCATTTTAGACGTGGCGATGCCATTTGAGTGCCGCCACGTGGACTTCAAGATGCAAGGGGGAGAAATTTCTCAACTATATTCCTCTTTCAAACGAACTGCTCGAAAAGGGTGTGAGGTCAAGAATTAGGTTCTCAAACAGTGGCAACAAGGATCTTGTAACTTACACGTGATATACACAATACTCAGTTAATTTGTAAGATTTTATCCAAACCTTAATAATTTATAGTTGTTATTTCAGTTGAATCGGTCTTACGACTGATGTATCTATTCAATCAGAATCTTTTATCTATATAGTTGCGGCCTGCTTATGGCAATATTGTCTAGGGGTTCAGTGTTGTTCCATCATTGGGGATTTTGGTAGGAGGGAATAATGCGGTTATTTCTCCTTGTCTTCCAGACCCTTATACCGTTGATCCAATGGTAGACTTATCCATCTTTAGCCTGCCCAGAAATCCACCTCTATGTGGCGGATGGGAGAAGCAGCACAAGTAAGGGACTTATCAGCTACTCTATGTCTATCATGGGGTATTGGTGATACAATCATTCGCACAAGACTGCATATCCCAACATCATGTCAATGTATGGTGGTTGTCACATTATTCCTTCTTCAGTGTTGAATTTATCAGCTACTCTACGTCTTTCATGGGGTATTGGTGATACAATCATCCACACAAGACTGCACATCTCAACATCATGTCGATGTATTGGGTTTTCACATTATTCCTTCTTCAGTGTTGATCTTATCAGCTACTCTATGTTTATCGTAGGGTATTGGTGATACAATCATACACACAAGACTGCACATACCAACACCATGTCGATGTATGGTGGTTTTCACATTATTCCTTCTTTAGTAATGATCTTATCAGTTACTCTATGTCTATCATGGGGTATTGGTGATACAATTATCCGCACAAGACCGCACATCCCAATATCATGTCGATATATGGCGGTTGTCACATTATTCCTTCTTTAGTGTTGGTCTTATCAGCTATTAAATGTCTATCATGGGGTATAGGTGATACAATCATCCACACAAAACTGCACATCCCAACATCATATCGATGTATGGTGGTTGTCACATTATTTCTACTTCAGTGTTGATCTTATTAGCTACTCAATGTCTATCATGGGGTATTGGTGATACAATCATCCACACAAGACTGCACATCCCAACATCATGTCGATGTATGGTGGTTGTCACATTATTGCTTCTTCAGTGTTGATCTTGTCAGTTACTCTATGTCTATCATGGGGAATTGGTGATACAATCTTCCACACAAAACTGCACATCCCAACATCATATCGATGTATGGTGGTTATCACATTATTCCTTCTTCAGTGTTGATCTTATCAGTTACTTTATGTCTATCATGGGGTATAGGTGATACAATCATCCACACAAAACTGCACATCCCAACATCATATCGATGTATGGTGGTTATCACATTATTCCTTCTTCAGTGTTGATCTTATCAGTTACTTTATGTCTATCATGGGGTATAGGTGATACAATCATCCACACAAAACTGCACATCCCAACATCATATCGATGTATGGTGGTTGTCACATTATTTCTTTTTCAGTGTTGATCTTATCAGCTACTATATATCTATCATGGGGTATTGGTCATACATTCATTCACACAATACTGCACATCCCAACATCATGTCGATATATAGTGGTTATCACATTATTCCTTCTTCAGTGTTGGTTTTATCAGTTACTTTATGTCTATCATGGGGTGTTGGTGATACAATCATCCACACAAGACTGCACATCCCAACATCAAGTCGATGTATGGTGGTTGTCACATTATTCCTTCTTCAGTGTTGATCTTATTAGCTACTCTATGTCTATGATGGGGTATTGGTGATACAATCATCCACACAAGACTGCACATCCCAACATCATGTCGATGTATGGTGGATGTCACATTATTCCTTTTTCAGTGTTGATCTTATCAGCTACTCTATGTGTATGATGGTGATTTGGTGATATAATCATCCACACAAGTCTGCACATCCCAACATCATGTTGATGTATGGTGTTTGTCACATTATTTCTTCTTCAGTGTTGATATTATCAGTTACTCTATGTCTATCATGGGGTATTGGTGATACAATCATCCACACAAGACTGCACATCCCAAAATCATGTCGATGTATGTTGGTTGTCCTATTATTCCTTCTTCAGTATTGATCTTATCAACTACTCTATGTCTATCATGGTGTATTGGTGATACAATCATCCACACAAGACTGCACATCCCAACATTATGTCGATATATAGTGGTTATCACATTATTCTTTCTTCAGTATTGATCTTATCAGCTACTCTATGTCTATCATGGGGTATTGGTGATACAATCATCCACACAAGACTGCACATCCCAACATCATGTCGATGTATGGTGGTTGTCACATTATTCCTTCTTCAGTGTTGATCTTATCAGATACTCTATGTCTATTATGGGGAATTGGTGATACAATCTTCCACACAAAACTGCACATCCCAACATCATATCGATGTATGGTGGTTATCACATTATTCCTTTTTCAGTGTTAATCTTATCAGCTACTCTATGTCTATCATGGGGTATTGGTGATGCAATCATCCACACAAAACTGCACATCATATCGATGTATGGTGGTTGTCACATTATTTCTTCTTCAGTGTTGATCTATTCAGCTACTATATGTCTATCATGGGGTATTGGTCATACATTCATTCACACAATACTGCACATCCCAACATCATTTCGATGTATGGTGGTTGTCACATTATTGCTTCTTTAGTGTTGATCTTATCAGTTACTCTATGTCTATCATGGGGTATATGTGATACAATCACCACACAAAACTGCACATCCCAACATCATATCGATGTATGGTGGTTATCACATTATTCCTTCTTCAGTGTTGATCTTATCAGCTACACTATGTGTATGATGGTGATTTGGTGATATAATCATTCACACAAGACTGCACATCCCAACATCATGTTGATGTATGGTGGTTGTCACATTATTCCTTCTTCAATGTTAAAATAAAAGAAAATAAGACCTAAATTAACCTAAATAAGACCTTTATTGTCTTATTTTCTTTTATTATAATCTATTATCCAAATTGTGCTTTATCATTCTTCAATGTTGATCTTATCAGCTACTTTATGTCTATCATGGGGTATTGGTGATACAATCATCCACACAAGACTGCACATCCCAACATTATGTCGATTGATGTGGATGAACTTAAAAAAAATAATTAAATATGAGTGATTGAATATTAATTAATTTATTTTTCTAATGTTTTTTGACCAAGAAAAGGTAAAATTCAATCTATCAAAAGATATGTAAATTTTGTTCGTTCAATTTTAATTTTAATTTTAGTTTTGCTTGAGTTGCATGTAAATATACTTAAGGAAGAAAAATAAACTTCTTTTTCTTTTATAAGTGCAGACTTCTTCTGTTTGATATAAATTTCTAGAAAATTAATTAAACATCAAAGCTAACAATGGCGACGAGGATGGGATGCGAACCCACGCGGGCAAAGCCCAATGGATTAGCATTCCATCCTCGTCGCCATTGTTAGCTTTGATGTTTAATTAATTTTCTAGAAATTTATATCAAACAGAAGAAGTCTGCACTTATAAAAGAAAAAGAAGTTTATTTTTCTTCCTTAAGTATATTTACATGCAACTCAAGCAAAACTAAAATTAATATTAAAATTGAACGAACAAAATTTACATATCTTTTGATAGATTGAATTTTACCTTTTCTTGGTCAAAAAACAATAGAAAAATAAATTAATTAATATTCAATCACTCATATTTAATTTTTTTTTTAAGTTCATCCACATCAACTCCCCCTTTTTTAAGATAGCAATACTCATTAAGGTACATATCTATCCGGTGGTCTCCTCTCTCGTAGTGGATATCTCCGGGAAGGTGTAGATTCAGTCGGTGGTCCAGGTGTAGATTCTGCTACTATTGTAGCAGGAGTCAGGGGACTTGACGTCTGAGGCCTTGGGTAGCTTATTCCTTCTTCTGATGACGAAACATCCTTTCTCTCCATACTTCTCCTCATATAGTTAGTGTGTACTTTTCTTTCTATTCCATCAGTTTCTATCATACAGCTGTTGCTTCCCACTATTCTCTTTACAATCCCAAACATCCATTTCGGTTTTCCTCTTTCCATCCATCTGTATCTTACTCTATCATTTACTTTGTATCTATTGTTCTGTTTTTTATTTTTCAATCTCCCCACTCTTACTGATTTCTTGCTCAACATGGAAATCTTCGTTCTAATCTCGCGATTTAAAAATATTCCAGCCGGGGATTTCTCCGTTCTAGTCAAAGGACTCAGTCTATATGCATATAAAGCCTTAATCAAAGCAAACTCAAGGGGCAATTCCCTTTCCTCCGAAATAATTCTTTTCATAGTTTTTTTTTATCTCTCTTACAGACACTTCCGCTAGTCCGTTGCTCTCCGGATGGTAAGCGGGGCTGAACATCGCAT
Source organism: Cordylochernes scorpioides (assembly GCA_030710605.1). Lineage (NCBI taxonomy): Eukaryota > Metazoa > Arthropoda > Arachnida > Pseudoscorpiones > Chernetidae > Cordylochernes > Cordylochernes scorpioides. The sequence goes on along the minus strand of CP092880.1, from coordinate 16,669,741 downwards.
GTATGCCATTTCTTTCGAAAAATGTCTTTATTTCATAACTTCTAAACGGGGGCCCATTATCCATTACCGCCACCTCCGGGATACCATATCTCGCTAAACATTCTCTCAAAAAGTCTATGCAGAATCCCGCCGATGTATTTGGAACCATTTGACATTCTATCCAATTAGAATGCGCATCCACCAATATCAAAAAAGTTTTTCCCGCAAAATAGAAATAGTCAAGATGAATTCTCTTCCAAACTTTGTTTGGTGGAGTCCACTCGGTAAATTCCTGTTTTGGCAGCTTTGATGTGTTTTCCATACAATTGCTACAGCTTTTAGACAGTTTCTCAATTTGCTCATCCATTCCCGGCCAATAGACAGAACTTCTGGCCAGAGTTTTCATTTTATTTACTCCAATATGATTTTCATGGATGATTTTCAAAACATATTCTCTTAAGGAATCGGGGATGATCATTCTATTTCCGAAAAACAGGCAATTTCTTACTATTGTTATCTCGTTTTTAATTCTATTATAAGGTTTTATATCTACCTCTGAGTCAACATCATACCTATCGTACTTGACTAACTTATATAGTTTTCTAAGAGTTGGATCTTCTTGGGTTTTGTACGATACCAAGACGTAATCTAATATCGAATTTTCTATTAATAATATTTCTCCCATTTCCTCTTCCTTCTCCCCTTTTTCAGGATTTGGAAATCTTGAAAGAAAATCTGCAAGAGGTATTTCACTTCCCTTAGTATACTTAATTTCAAAATTAAAATTTGATATTGAGAGTGACCATCTATGTAATCTATTTGCCACTAAGGCTGGTAAATTATTTTTATCGCCAAAAAATGGCTAGTAATGGTTTGTGATCTGTATTAATAATAAATTTTCTTCCGTAAAGGAATTGTTTTAGCCTGTTTAAGGTAAAGAATATTGCTAATCCTTCTTTTTCTATTTGGGAATATTTCTTTTCTGTGTCATTTAGTGTTCTTGAAACAAAAGTAATTGGTTTCTCAGTGCCGTCTACAATATGGGAAATATATCCTCCAATACCATAATTTGATGCATCACAAGTAACATAAAGAGGTAAATCTTGCGAATAATGCGTCAAACAAGTTTTTGTACTAATCAAATTTTTACATTTTTCGAAAGCCTGGTCATGTTCATTTTTCCAATTCCAATTATAACTTCTTTTCAATAGAGAGAATAAAGGATTTGCATGTATGGATGAATTTCTAACGAATTTACTGTAGAATGACAACATGCCCAAGAAAGATTTCAATTCTGAAATGTTACTCGGTTTAGGACATTTTTTTATACTGTCCAGTTTATCCTCAAGGGGATAGATTCCATTTTTATTTATTTTATGTCCTAAATAATCGATTTCATCAACAAAAAAACAAAGATTTTTCTTTATTAATTGAAAAATTAAAATCCGATAATTTATTCATGACTGTTTCAATATCTGAAATATGCTCATTTACATCAGACGATGCTACAAGAATATCGTCTAAATATATTATTACATTTTTAAGACCGGAAAAAATATTGTCCATAGTTCTTTGGAAAATAGTTGCTCCGGACTTGATACCGAAGGGCAGCCTTTTATATTTAAAAAGGCCTTTATGGGTAGAAATAACTGTCAATTTTTGAGATTCCTCGTCTAGAAGTATCTGATGGTATGCGCTTGAAAGATCAATTTTACTAAATATACTTTTACCAAAAAATGAATGTAAAACAATATCGATGTTCGGTATCGGATACTTTACATCCTCGATAAATGGATTTAAGGTTCTTTTAAAGTCCGCGCAAATTCTAATTTTGCCGTTTTTCTTAGGGACGCATACTAGCGGTGAAGCTATTGGGCTATCCACTATATTTTCAATAATATCATTATTCAATAAAAATAATAGTTCTTCCTCAATTAAATTTCTAATAGCAAAGGGAGCAGGTCTAAATCTATAAAATTTTGGTGCAAAATTATTTTTTACATTAATGTGTACGGAAATATCCTTTATTGGCAAGACTATATCTTTGAAAAGTTTACAATATTTATTAAAAATAAAATTAGTATCAAAATTATTATTTTGTTGGACATTAATTTGTACCATATCAAAATATACTATCCAGTCTTTTCCTATGAGAAATTTATTATTTTCAATATTTGTTACTATTAAGTTTAAATGGCCTATTTTATTTTTATATCTTACTTTTACTTTACATTCTCCAATAGAGGAAATGCCCTTTCCTTGATAATCGGTTAAATAACATTTAGACGGAAATAATTTAACATGTTCAAAATATTTTAAAAATAGATCTTTTGACATAGTTGTTAAAGCTGCACCCGTGTCAATTTCTGCTAAGAATTTTATGTCGAAGACATACAAAATACTTTCAAATTTATTAGCCAGATATTCTATATTATTGATGGACTCACCATTCTTTCCCGAAAATGATTCTCCGTGGGCAGATGCTTCGCTCTTTCTTGGTTGAAAATATCCATTCTTAGATTTTGAATGACAAACAGTCGATATATGTCCCAATTGTTTACAAGAATAGCAGAAAGAATTTCTAAAAAAACATCTGTCCGAATGATGATTCATCTTTCCACAATGTTTGCATTTAGAATGTAATTTGTTTATTTCTTTAGTTTCAGCATAAGACTTCATTTTCAACACATTACAATCTACCGATTCTATTGTGGTAGCAATATTTACTGCCATATTAAAAGTGAGCTCAGGCTCTTGAAGTAATCTTTTCAAAATAACTTGATTAGAGACGCCTGCAATGAATTTATCCCTTAGATGTTCTTCAATATTTAAGCCAAAATTACATTTATTAGCTTGTTTTTTTAATTTAAGGACATATTCTTCTATTTTTCTCCATGTTCCTGAATCAATTGGCTGAACTCATATCTTTCAAAAATAATATTTAGCTTAGGTGTAAAATGAGTAAGTAGAACACTAACAATTTCTTCAAATTTTAATGCACAAACATCTCTAGGTGAGATCAATTCTTTCAGAATTCCATAAGTATTTGGTCCAATAGACATAATAAAAAAAGGAACAATCTTCTTACCTTCAATTTCATTCACAAAAATGTACTGTTTGAATCGTTGAATATAGTTTTCGAAAGGTTCTTCTTTCATTACATAAGGTTCGAACGAAAGCCTCGTATGATGGTTATCACATTATTCTTTTTTCAGTGTTGATCTTATCAGCTACTCTATGTCTATCATGGGGTATTGGTGATACAATCATCCACACAAGACTGCATATCCCAACATCATGTCAATATATGGTGGTTGTCATGTTATTCCTTTTCAGTGTTGATCTTATCAGCTACACTATGTCTATCATGGGGTATTGGTGATACAATCATACACACAAGACTGCACATTCCAACCTCATGTCAATGTATAGTGGTTGTCACATTATTCCTTTTTCAGTGTTGATCTTATCAGTTACTTTATGTCTATCATGGGGTATTGGTGATACAATCATCCACACAAGACTGCACATTTCAACATCATGTCGATGTATGGTGGTTGTTACATTTTTTCTTCTTCAGTGTTGGTCTTATCAGGCACTCTATGTCTATCATGGGGTATTGGTGATACAATCATCCACACAAGACTGCACATCCCAACATTATGTAAATTTATGGTGGTTGATACATTTTTCCTTCTTCAATGTTGATCTTATCAGCTACTCTATGTGTATGATGGGGTATTGGTGATATAATCATCCACACAAGACTGCACATCCCAACATCATGTCGATGTATGGTGGTTGACACATTATTCCTTATTCAGTATTGATCTTATCAGCTACTCTATGCCTATCATGGGGTATTGATGATACAATCATCCACACAAGACTGCACATCTCAACATCATGTCGATATATGGTGGTTGTTACATTATTCCTTCTTTTATAGAGGTTATTGGGCACTATGTTCAGACTTGCGCCTGTGTCAATTAGGAAAGGGGGTGAGAGTTCATGGGTGATGGACAGTTTTATCGTTAGCTGACTGACGAAAGGTCGGGGCCTTCCTACCTGGTAGACGAAAGGCTGGGGCGTCTCGGGCGGCTTGTCCGCTTTGGGCTTGGGGTGGATGTTGGGCGGGACGCACTGCCCGCGCGGTCGCGTGTGGAGCTGGTTTGTTGCGGCACTCAGAATGCCAGTGGTGAGCGCCGCAGAATTTGCAGTTCGACGGCGGTGCAGGTGCAGTCCACGCACCTGTTCTTCTTGGTGTGCTGGTGTATGGGCCCGACATGTTGGGCGGTTGTTCCTCGTGGTGACGCGAAGTTGGTGCGCTGGGTCTGTGGATCCGTTGCACCAGTAGAACCACTTTCCCATGCTCTCAGGAGGAACTACGCGGACCAGGCGCTGGTCGGAGAGCGGCAATCCCTCCGTCAGCGTCTCGAGGATTACCTCCTGTGGGAGGCCCAGTTGCATGCCCAGCGCTGTCTTCCATCTGTAGTACTCCTCCAGGCTTGCCTGCCCAGCAAACTTCAGGGCGAATTACTTGGCGAAGGACCCCCTGTTTGACTCCAGGTAGAGGTCCAGGAGGGTTTGCCTCACCTGGAAGTAGGTCTGGGTGGCCAACCGGAGTTTCCTGAAGAGCTCCAGGGGTTGGCGCGTCAGGTAGCGAGGCAACCTGAGCAACTTTTCGGGGGTGGTCACGAAGGCTTTGTCCATCTTCCGGTCGTTGGCCTGGAAGAATTGGCATGCGGCGTAGGTTCCATCGAAGGGGGGGATGTCCGCTTCCGCGTGTTGGGTCGACCCCACTTGCGGCAGCACGGCGGTCAACTGTAGGAGAATCTCCGCCAGGGTGCGTGTCGGTTCTATTTCGGGCACGGGAGTGCCCGCTCTACCCTCCCTCTTCGCGTCTTGTGGTGGCTCGTTTTCCATCATATCCTGTCGACTCTCTATAATAATCGGGTTGAACCCTGTCGACTTACTGTGATATTCAGATTGGATCCTTTCGACTCTCTATAATATTTCGATTGATCCTACCGACTTACTGTGAAATCCTGTTGAGTCCTGGTGAATTGTGGTGAGAATCCTATGTCGGATTATATTGAATTGGTGATTGGTAGCGCAGTCTTGGTCGAATTGTTGGTTTTTCACAAGGGAAATACGAGCACACCTGGATGGATTAGAAAATAGACTTTGCGAAAGGGAGAGAGTGATGAGACTGAAGGAGGTACTTTGCCTTTCACATGATGGAGCTGACACTACCTTGGTTGGAACCTATGTTGAGCACACCTTGCTTCTAGCCCGGTCACCTACCTTCTCTCTAACTACTTGTCCGAGATCATCGTAGTCATTCACTCTCTCGGCTTCTCATTGGTGGAGATCCTTCCACGTGTTTTCTTCTGATTTTCTATTAGTTGGTCATGCTTAAAGGTGATTGGTTGTTGATTTAACATACTTAACTGTGATTGGCTTAGTACCTCCATTGTCGCCATGATTGCAATCTTCCAGGAAGAAGAAGGTCTTTGAACTTTAGTTTTATGTGTTCTGAGCAGTGCCCTTTATTTCCTGGATGATGCAATCCTGTTAATTGTTATTCCCTTTTCGCGAAGCCTAACGTTTATTAAATCTTTTGACGATACATTGAATATATTGTGGTGGGGTTAAATATTTCTATATACAGATTATCACATATAAAATATTATCATGATGCATTACAGCGCCACTGATGAGCCAGACTTTTCCATTATTTTATTATCGCAAAAGAGCAGTAAGATTTATATTAAAAAAGAAACAGGCGCTTCAAAAATAGCTTAAATTATCACAAATATATGTATAGTACCTTGTTTCCTAAACTAATTTTGTTCAATCAACTAAATACTATTTCTCTTTCTCTAAAAGAAATAATTCCAAATGATGCTTCATTTCTATCAATTTTACAATAAACTTTTAATTTAACTAAAATTTTACAATCCACAATAAACATATCAACTTTCTTATTCAGAATACAATATTTTTACAAGAGAGAACTACAAACTATTTGTAATTTTAACGGAGGGTACTTGTGTGATATAGGATATAATAAGATATAGGAAACCTTTCTATTAAATATACATCAAAACAATGTACACTCAATGAAAAACTTAAGGAAATTGTATCTTTCAGCATGTATATCGGGATTCAGACAATAACCCTTAAAGATATTTGAAACACAGTGACCTTTATTGAAGACACACGGCCAAATGTGAACAAAATTGCCTCTGTCTATTTAAAAAACAGACGACTAGCAACAACAAACACTTTTGACTTCATTAAGTTTCGTTCAAAAGTGTAGTTTAAATTACCGTACATATTGTGTATATATATATTGTATATTCTAAAATGCAATTATTTCATTTTGAAAAAACATATATTTTATTTTCATTCATTGACTGTTCTACATTTTTGACCATAGATTTAGAACATACCACTTTAATAATTGTTGTAAATATGTATAGTTGACCTTATCTATTTTTTAAAATCACGATTATAGAATTCATTCTATAAATTCTATATTGCTGTGAAAAATAATTTTTATGTGTAAATTTACTTCAAGTAATTCAAAATAAAAACTACTTGAAAGGTAGATAACTATCTTTATTTTTTCACGACTGCACCTCTCTCTCTCTCTCTCTCTCTCTCTCTTTTTCAACAACAAAACAAAAAATAATCATAACAAATATATTGTATATACAAGTATAATAATATTTTTAATGAACTATATTGCATATTACCCACCCTCCACGTTATTGTAAATATAATGCAATGTCGTGCCATCTATATATAAGAAATGGAAGTATTTAAGCACGAATGTTTCTTTTCAAATATAAAACAAACTTCTACTGTCCTTACTGCGATGAAAAAATACTGGCCTTGTACTTATTGTTTGCGGAAGAACATTGCTCGATGCAAATATTTATATGTAACTCTACTGTCCAAAAAGCTTATGTCCATAGTTTGCTTGAAAACAATTTCTAAGATTCCATTCTTCATTGTAGCATATATAAGCAGAATCGTCCAATACAGTATTAGAGCTCTAAGAAGTGGTCTGGTAGATTAAATTGGCGAAACCGCTGGGAGGGTTCACTACTGATGAGCCAAGCCCTACCAATATTTTTTAATCGCAGTAAGGAGAGTATAAGTTTGTTTTATAAATTAAGAAACATTCGTGCTTTAAATGTGTCCATTTCTCATTGTAAATATACTGACCTGGGTTGCTCTCTTTTGAGCGGCACCCAATAAAGTAGTTTTGAACTGGATGGTTGAAGACTAGATTGAACATAATTTCATCCAGATAAACGATACACATTACTAGATATGGAATAAGAAAGAGTTTATCGGTGTATTTCATTCACATCAGTTTTCCATACTGAGAATACAGATGATTTTTGCAAGGCCATTGTTGGCAGCGAGTATGTGAAAACATCTTATATCAGTCATCGTTTTTGGGGAAAAAATCGTCAATGATCCATTTCAATGGTGTCTACACAGCCATATATCTAAAAAGACAAAGGTCACCACTTCCGTCAAAATAGACGTCAAAGCCAGACGCCATCTATTGACCGTTGCCGCAAAACTGGCTTTGACGTCTATTTTGACGGGAGAGATGACCTTTGGTTTTTTTTTTTAGATCAATATCCTCCCGGTGAAATTTCCATCTATAAAGCCATATATGCCGGCTAAAGTTATCACGGTTATATCCAAGCATCGAACAAATTTAGATTATTCATATTTGTACCAAAGGAATAAGAAAATAAATATTTTTATAAACAAGCGCATGTCATTATTGGAAACACTACACATTCATGGACTTAATCTAAGGAAGTTGTACCTTTCAGCATGTATATTCGGATTCAGACAATAACTCTGAAAGATATTACAGTGATCTTTATTGAAGATACATAAGATAACCGAGCGTGAACAAAATTGCCTCTGTCTCCTTAAAATAATAATAATAATAATAATAATAAAAACAGAGAGACGACCGTCAATATCAAAGACCTTCCATTTCCTTAAGTTTTGTCCATGAGTGTATAGTCAAATAAATCCCTTAAGCTGGGTGTGTTTTCTAAGTCATTCATTTGGAGTTGTATGCTTATAAGTTTGAAATTTACGGTGGAACGGAAAATGAACCATTAACGACACCTGCAAGATAGCTTGATCTGAGAAGTATGAGTAATATTGCTGTTCTCCTCATTATAGAGAAGCTTCCTTGTTTCAAAACACGAAATACTGCTAACAATTACTACACTTGGGTGTAATTGATGGTTCATTTAGAATACAGGTGGGATAGCTCTGGGAATGGTAAGGAGGACTAGAAACACCCCTGGGTGAAAATTGACAAATAAAAATTTAACGAAAAAAATGCCAATAAAAGTTTTAAAATGTTAGGAAAAATATTTTCTTGATCGTCAACTGAAAGTTACTGATGACTTGCGCCATCTTTCGGAATAAGTATCAACTAATCGATGGTTTATTTTTATATTCCAGAATATTGTCCAAGTTCAAATTTCTTGAAAAACTCATGAAAATCTAAGTAGACGTCTCAAGCGGCTGGCCATCGTCATCTTCTTGCAGGCCTCAACTAGTCCTGGGGACTTCCTGAACAATCAAAGAATGGGTATTTATGGCCATAAGTGTGTTAGATTCTAATAGAACGAAGGTTATACTGATGTCAGAGATGGATGGTAATAAGATGACTTTTTCTTATATATACACTCGTGAATAAAACTTAAGGAATTATACCATTTAACATGTATATTAGGATTCAGACAATAACTCTGAAATATATTATAGTGACCTTTATTGAAGACACACGGGGATAACCAAATGTGGACAAAATTGCTTCTGTCTCAAAAAAAAAAAAAAGATAATCGGTGACATCATCAAAGACTTTCCACTTAAGTTTCAAGTCCACGAGTATAGTTTATCCACCTATTCCTAGTATACTTTCACTTTTGTATTAGGAAGATGGGTTGTTGCACAATCATATGCTAACTTGGAAATACAATCAGTGTGTGACAATTCTCCCGCCATCTGACCGTGGCGGAGTCTACACAATTCGAACCTGGGCTTGACATAAACGTGTAATAAAGAAAACTTTGCAAGGATGAATGGATCTATCAAAAGAATGACTACCTATCATGGCACAATAGGCGCGAAAACACAATGTACCATCTATTGAACGTCTCTACAATATAGCATATTTTGGTCAGAGATGATTAAACAGATCTTTGACAACTACTGGAGATTCCATTAATTCCTTGTGGATCTCGTGACAGTAAAGCTCACTCCGGACTGACAAGAGCCATAGCACTGTTCCCAGGTGGGGACTCTGAGTTTGTAAAATCAGTGTTGTCACTGACCCAAGTCTGCTAGATTGCGGAGACAGTCAACCAATAACGTATAGTTTTTGAGAGATAATAAAGAAATATTTAAAACATAATATAGCCTAATAACCATTTATTACACGAGTCCAGCCTCACCATTTATACCAGTAACCAAGCAGGATTCTAGTATCTTGTACTTGTAAATGTGGAACAACTTCTACATGGAGACAATTTGGTGTACTTACAGTGTAGGCAGTCTTACTCACCATGATTATCATGGCCTGCATCATGTTTACTTGGAGAAACCTTTTAAACGTGGAAATCGAGCGTTTATGACATGATAAAGAAATTCAATAATTGAGTTATTCAAGACATTCAAAAAGTCTTTGCGATCCTAAGTACAAAGATAAAAGTCAAGCCATGGATGCAATCCTCTCTGACTTTCCATGACACAGGTCCTGAGGGACCTTGGGGGGGCCCTACTCTCCTGGGGGCGATCCCATCCAATATGCATGCTTCGTTATTGGCCCTGATAGCCGCTAATTGTGTTACAAGGTTTACGACGTGGGGTGTGTCGTTGGCACGTTAGCGCTACATTGATCGTTGCTGCAGGGTTTGAACAATCCCAGGAAATGTCGATTAAACCAGTGAGGCTTCAAAATGTTTATATATATTGAAAAAATTTCAATAGTTAATGTGAACGTGGTCAGGATATGCCTTTTTTATTTTAATACCAACACCTGACCTTTTTTATTTTTTTAGTATTTTTTCACATAATGATAATGATAAATATAGAGGTTTTGCCTCTAGCCGGGATTCATATTTCTTATAATTAAAGATACTTCGGCCAATAAATCTTTTTATTATCTCGACGTTTCAACAAAATTCTTTTTTCCTCGATATTTCAAATATCGAGTTGACGCCCTTGCAACTAGACACCATCTTTTGACCGTCGCCGTAAACCAGCGGCCTTGGGTCGATGACAAAGCCACAACACCAGCTTTGGCGAACTGAGAAACGTCCAACTAGAGGCCATTGTTCCAGGCTAATGGTCCTCGTATCTCATCAATTTCCTTCCAGCGAGATTTCCATATATATTTTGCACATAGATTTGACCTAGCCACTTTGCCAACTAAACATCTCTTTGACAGATGGTGAAGATTCTATTATATCCCTTGTGGATCCCATGAAATAAGTTCCCCACTGGACTGAAAAAGGCCAATACCTTAAAACCATGGTCTCTAATTAACATCACTGTGTATCAAATATCTTTCAGAGAAATTCTCTGAATCCCGATATACATTCTAAAAGGTACAACTTCCTTAGAGTTTGTCCATGATTGTATATCTACTAACCTATTTTTAATGAATATTTTAAATTGAATTTGAATATACAAGTGTGATAGTGGCTCCAATAAATTTAATAAATGCAGCACAACACTCCAGCTAGGGGCAACCTCTCTACAAAAGAAAGTTTTCATCAACAAAAATACTATTTTTATCATTTAGAAAAACAAACATCTAGAGCATATAAAATCCATTTTATTAAATAAAAAATAAGTTTTATATGATAGTGGATATTGCTGCTGCTGTGATGGAGATGCATGGAGACATCTGAGACTCTTCTTTGGACATGACAACAATAACAATAAGTTTTATATATGCATTTGTAAAAAGGAATTAATTGTATAGCTAATGCAGGCTTTGCATAGCGGATTTTGAGGGCAAGGCATTACGTCACCCTTCAAGAATATTAAGGAAAATCCATCACTTGATCGTGCAAATAAAAGTTGCTGATGGCTTGCCTTATCTGTAGGAATAAACTAATCTTTGATTTTTAATTATTCCAGAATTTTCCAAATTTCCATTCTTGATTAATCAATAAAAGCTAACCACGGACGCGTTTCGGGCTGTTGGACGTTGTCAGCGTTGTGAAAGCTTTACCTCAACGACCAAAAAAAAACTGGTCATTCAGACATCTTGAAAAATCATGAAACCTGGTAGTTAAGGCCAGAAATGCGTGATAACGCATTAACTACCAGGTTTCATGATTTTTCAGGATGCCTGAATGACCAGTTTTTTTTTTGTCGTTGAAGTAAAGCTTTCACAATGCTGACAAGGTCCAACAGCCCGAAACACTTACGTGGTTAGCTTTTATTGAATAATCAAGAATGGGTATCTAGCCAATTCTGGAAAACTTAAAAATCAACAGAATAGTTGATGTTTATTCCGATAGATGGCGCAAGCCATCAGCAACTTTCAGTTGCACGATAAGGAGATGCATTTTACTACACACACACAAAGCCTTTATTAAGACATTAGTCTTAAACAGATTCTCCGTACAAGGTGCAATATCAGGAAAAGAGCAGCACAGGAAACCAGTAGTTCCGCAACTATATACAATTATTAGTAATAAGGAAAAGTAAGATTTAATATGAAAGGTCGACGCCATCGCCCCAAGTCTTCAATTTCATAAGCGCGGAGCAGAAATAGGGACTAAGTTATTTAGTTCGCCATAAATATAGCATCCAAACACAAAAAAGGAGGTTTACTCCAGCACAGCCATCCATATTACCAGCTCCGCAATCTCATCGTCGACCAACACGATGGCCCCTCGATGTTTCGTCATCATTCTGAGGTGTAAGAACAATAGCTTCCAAGTTCTCTTTTCTCCCTCTTTACACCTACTGCCTTGTAAAAATTATATAGGGCCTGAGCAACTAGTCTGCTTGTTTGGGCACTGGTTAACATCATTTGGATTGACCTAAGTTGGCTGGTGTCTACCATTAAAAAGAATGTCCTTCTCTCCTCACTAATATCTTGGCATTCATAGATATAATGAGATAGTTCAGTTTCCATATTTTCTTTGCAGAGATCACAAATCTTATCACCCTCTTTGAAAATGTTTGTATGGTTTTCCTTGAAAAACGAATATAGTATTCTCTGTTGTGCGATATAGCGTTTTACTGGGAATGGAAAGTTGCTAAGCAAATAGCTTTCAATTCGGAATGAACTGTGTAAATACTTATAGTGAGGGTAGAATTTAGAATTCTCTATTTTTGCCTGGTCACTTCGAATAGATTGTTCTATTGCAATTTTAGTTATCAAAGGTAATTCTTGCCGTATAATCCTTGCATCGTTGCAGTCAATTAACCAAGAAAATCCTGTTGAGTTGAGTATGTTGGCCAAACTTTCCGCAAGCCCAATATATATATTTCTATTTCTTGATATCTCATATAGTTGAGCTAAGCATATATGGGGGAGTCGGCTGCTGTTCATTTTTAGAATTCTAAACCAGAACCCGAGTGTAAGTTTCAGCACCGTAACTCCCAGTGACGTTCTTCCGCACTCCATACGTAGAATAAAACCAGGAGTATATCTGGGTAAATTTAGAAGTCTCCGTAAGAAATTGTCTTGTACCCTGTCAACCAAGTTTTTTTGGTTGTTTGCCCAAATTGGAGCTGCGAAGAGCAAGGTTGACAGAGCCATTGAGTCTAGAAGCTTGAGTGAAGATCTGATAGAATTGATTCTTGTTTTAGTCGATATTGCCCTGACCGCATTAATAGCATTCAGCGCCTTGTTTTTAAAATGCTTTGCCGCCTGTTGAGTTGAGTTGACGCTGTCAGCTGGTAACCCAGATACGTGTGATGCATTTTACTAAAGTGATATAGAATACATTATAATAAATTAAAGGTCACATCTCCCCCCCCATTAAAATATGGGTCAAAACTAAACGCCATCTATTGACCGTCGCCGCAAACTAGTGGCCTCGGGTCAGTGAAAAAGCCACAAAAACATCTTTAGTAAAGTATTTTGGCTATAAATTTGACCTAGCCACCTCATCAACTAAGCACCTGTTTGGTAGTTTTTGAGGATTCCATTGGGTTCCCTGTGGATTTTATGGAATAAAGTCCGAGGAAGGCCATTAGCCCTAAACCATGGTCTCCAGGTGGACGTTTCTCAGTTTATAAAAGTTAATTTAAATTACATAATTCTATTTTTCGAGAAATTATTGATAATTTATCTCAAGAGGTTTTGCACTTTTAAGACATAATTTAACACTTTATTAACATTTAACTCTTTAATATATAACAACCTTTTACAGTTTGATAATAAACATTCTCACTTTTATCGATATTTTTCAAAATTTTCAATATATTGTAAAAATTATGCTATAGATATTTTTAGTTTAATTAAAATATTTTTATTTTATTTGAAACTGGATGTAGCCCGGGTTTTACCTGAGTAAAGGTTTGTCTAACGAACATTTGTTAAAACAATTCTCTATAAACTTATAAAAAAATAATAATAGATATATTTTGATTATTTGAAACTCGTAAATTGGAATCTCTCGATAAAGTGAACATTTTTTCCTGGTCCCTTGAAAAATACTCGATAAGTTGAATAAAATCAATATTAATTGGTTCCTTCGGTAATTGGAAGTTAAAGGAATAGTATCATGCCTTGGAATTGTATCATTATTCTTGTCTCAAATAATTTGCCGTGTCATCCTGAATTTTGTCTTTCCTAATTTTCTACATTACAAAATCATCATTTTATCTATTCTCCCAATATATATATTGTAGATAAATGATAAAACTAACTTTTACTTGTGCGTAATTAATAGGTAGAAAATCTTACTTTTGATAAATAATCTTTAAGATAATAAACTAAGTGATAATAAAACTTATAGACAAAAAACTTGTTATCCCCCGCTAGGGGGCGCTGCTTGCGAGTTAAATCTACAAATCTGCGAATAACTCTAAGGATATTCAAGAAATTATTTTTCGAAAACCTTCCCGGTGATATACCTAATAATATCCCAAAATTTCACGGCGATTGGATGTATGGTTTTTGAATCTATAGAGTACAGACAGACAGACATTCAATTATATATATATGGTAATTTAAAACAACAACCCTATATTGTATAATTACTTATAACAAGATTGTCATGTTGTATATAGAAACACATCTATAAATAATTATGCGCATGATTAATCTGTGTCATTGCATCACCATATGTAATGTACTTTGTACAAACTAAAGACAAATAAATAAAACTATGTAATAGATTAAGAGCTGAGTTAAAGCAAGATTGAAAAGTTCAAAAACGTCTACAATCCAACAACCCTGAAAAGGAATTCGGCAGCCCGTTGCCATCTGGTCCAAAGGGTGCGGAATGCCGCAGACGTTTAAAGTCCAACTCCCCCCCCCCCCCTCCTCGGGAATGGTATATAAACACCTCGCTTTTTAGCCGAGCGCAGTTAGTCCGCAGTTAGTCCATAGTTAGTCAGCAGTCACCCCTTTCACCGTCCGTGCGAGCCCTTGTCGCTTATAGCCAGGACCACCTGATCGCCATGTAAAACAGTAAGATCTCTTCTAACTCCATCTTGCTTAGCTCAACTCCTATCTGTTCACGGAATTTTCCTACTACAACTGTGTCTCTTCGTTTTTTGTGTGTGGACATTCCCAAGCTTTCCGCTCTGCCTCGACCACGACTGCCTGTACTCTGTGAAAACTGTTAAAGGTCTTCCAAAGTGCAGAGAGGTACTGGAAAACTCTCCACGCCCTGACTGTCCCTCTCGGCTACTACAGGTTTGACCACCGGTTACCACAGCTTATAGCGAGAGTCGACAGGATCTCATCACAGATAAGTCGACAGCAACTCTTTATCACATCTTAGTCGACAGGATTCTACAAGGCTTACCAGACCTCACACTTCATCACAACTAAGTCGACAGGATGACCACAACGAAGGATGACCACAACGAAGTAAGACCACAACGA